>OY804589.1:31158346-31681030 GCA_963680875.1 Bathymodiolus brooksi
GTTTAGATTATAGCTTTCGAGCTCAAAAGGATATACGGTGGATTAGTTCTGCAGACAACCATGATTTCTGTCAAGATGAATGATGCCAAGAAATAATTTCAAAACATATGCTCTGAATAATAACTAGCATAAACATGAGAGAATACACATTTTTTGTTTTGTAAATACGCCCCAAACTTGTTTGGAGTTAATTAATTGCCGATTATTTTTTAAAATCTACCATAATCACCTAGCTTGGATATTGTGGGTATAGTACTAGTTCATTTTTAGATTACCGAAATCATCAATCAGTTCTAAATAATTTGCTATTTAACGACAATTTTCGGCATTTTTTTTTCTTTCTTACTTAGTAAAACTCTTAAAAAAAACCATTTACTTATTTGTATTTTTTTCCCATTGTTCTTCTATTGTTTGAGTAATGAGTATCAGTATCTCCTATTCAACAATCGGTATGCATTTGATTGTGGTTTTTCTAATTAAAATTGCACGGAAAATTACTGCTTTCAATAAAATATGTACACATCATCAATATTTTCTTTTTAAATAAAAAATAATATGAAATTTTGTCATTTTTAACAAAAGTCGGCAATATGGTATTCAGCAATCTGGTACTAATTCGTAGGACCATTAAGAAGGACTTCAGGCAAGTTTTGAAATTGTAATCTTCATATAAACATAATATTTAAATACAAAATACTTTTATTAAAAACATGTTCAGAGCTCCAGATAAGCTGCGTATTTGCAAACTTTCCAAATTCGGAGCGTACTTGTACAGTCGTGTACATAACAATACATTTTTGTCTTTGAGAAATTCCCCGTAATTACTTCCCTTTAATCTTTTCGAAGGAGAGAGCGTATACATCCGAGGGGTACCGAATGCTTGCCTTTCTAAGCATCAATGTCAAAAGAGATCTGATGGGATGCTTATGATAAATCATCCAATCGCAGTCAATATTACAAATAAATAAGTAAGAACTAAAACGAAAGTAAATTTGGGAACACATTCGTTGAAAATGAGCAAGAACATGAATAAGCACGCTACTAAGTGCAAGAGCGCTACGGAAAATTCTATACTTTCATGACAGTTTCATCTGTGTCTAGTGACAGAATAGTTAAAGGAATCATTGATGACATTATCAACATGGCTGTGAAAACTGCCGAAGTCGACGAGCAAAAAACAAAATATTTACAACATTTTATCATACCTGTTAACCCTCCCCCTTTTCGCGGGAGTCTCCTGTGTAAGAGCCTTATCTCCCGCATGGACTGGGTCTCATACGCGGGAGACATTAATCTCCCGCACACACCTTTTCCTCCCGCACGATATCCCCCCAACAAAAAAATCAAGTACAATAAAATCTTGACCTACATTTTGCGATCAATATTTCTGGAAATTCCCCATTTGGAACTCCCGCGCTGATGAAAAACGCCGAGAGATACGAATGTAAATGATATCCGGTTATTGATCTGTTTGACACCTTTACAGGTAAATTGGGTCATGGAGGAGATTAATTAAGGTGTTGATGATTATACAACAATTATCCACTGATTGACAGTTAATTGGGGATAAGGAAGTGGGTTTGTGGCACACGCTTAGATGATTAGAAGTGTGATAGCGGCAATTAAAAATAGTTATAAACGTTGTGCAAACAGGAGTCGGACAACCTTTGATGCCGAGGAAAACTTCTTATTTCGATCAAACGTGCAATGAATTCATCTCGGATTGAGTTGTTATGGCTTGTTTGGGACCAAAGCCGATCAAAGTATTATTTAAGGACTAAGTTCCAGGATGGAATTGATAAACCACAAAAATGCCAAAACGTATGCTATCACCCAACGCACCAGCAGCAAAGTGACTTTTTAATTTTAGTGCTCTATGACTTTATTGTTCAGAGCATTCTGTCTTCATTTTTATTGCTTTGTTATAACCTTATGATTATGAATAAATTATAAATACAGTTTTTATCCTTCATTCATCATATGAAACACTACTAATAAGACAGAAATGTAAACAATATATATTGAAATGGGATGCAGTTGGTTCAATACTGAAACAAACAAAAAGAAAACATCAATTAACAATAAAAACATGCACCAAATACCTCGATAAAAAATCTCCAGTTATGAGACCAAATCTCCAGCCAAAAATTTACAAATCTCCAGTTGTAGCATAGCAACTCTATCACATGTATGCAACTACAAGGTACAATTTTGTGCGTTTAAAGGCGACGCACAAAATCTCCCCCTTAGAAGAGTTGGTAGGGGGGAGATCTCCCCCCTAGCAGTTCCCAGAGGTTAACATGTATGATTTTATTAATAAACATGACACAATCGTGTCAAATTAAACAGAGATATACATTTCACTTGCATCCCGCGTTTATTGAATAACACTTGTGTCAAACATAATTTTAAAAGTGTACATGTAAGCAATCTTTTCTGAAGTAGAGAGTACAACAGTGCAAAGGAAATATGCAAATGCCCATCATTTTCAAAAGTAGGGGGTAATTACCCTTTGGACTTGAAAATTATCTGGAGCTCTGATGTTAAAACTGTCACCACAATTTATATCTACACTTCATTTCAATCATACAGTTTCAGAGTTCACCAATCTATTTCATCTTTCCCCCCTTAACATTCTCTAGCAAAAAACAAGCTTTCCTGCTTTAACAAGACCAAGTCTAAAGCCCGGTATACACGATGCAAGTTTTGCATCCAAGTTCTTGAATTCAAGTTTTTTGATCGTGTATACCATACAAGAAACTTGAATCAAAAAACTTGAACGGACTTGGATGGAATAGAAATGCATCCTATTTTTTTTCAACTTGGATGGAGATTGACCAATCAGAAGACAGAATCCTTATCAGCATCAATTTGTGAATGTAAATAATAACAACTACACTGTTGTGCAAAGATGGCGGGAAAAGAAGAAACTCCAAAATGCAGGAAAAAGACAGTTACATGGACTAATGAAATGATTGAAGATCTAATAGACTTCATAGAAATACATCCCATCTTTGCCTTCGAAGCCATTTACGAGCCCATGTTGACCTCTTTTTGGAACTTAATCTCCTTCGCAGTACAATTGTACATAATAATGCAATACAAAGGGCAGCACCCTCCTCTCCTCCCAAAAATGCCATTTTGTTTGTTGTATCTCCCGCCAAAACTTGTGTGTATTCATCAAAATTTCTTGCATCGTGTATACACAAACTTGAATTCAAGTTTTCTTGATCCAAGTTTTCTTGAATGGAGACTTGGATGCAAAACTTGTATCGTGTATACCGGGCTTAATTCTTAATTTAACAATAATCACTTAACAATTAATAGCTGATTGTTTTGCCAGGTTGTATATACATGTAATCTAATATCCTAAGGGCATTTCCATTATGCTATAATAATGACTAACTTTTTTAATTTGTTTTTACAAACTAATTAACACATCTTCAATAACCTTTAGAAATCAATGAGTCCAGTTTGTAAAGACAAACAATAAACATGTCAAAAGCATGTCAGAATATGGTTTTAATCACTAAACAAAGGAGGTACAAAGTGGGGATTACAAGTGAAGAATAATTTTCTTAATATTTCTATCAAAATCAATTTTTTTTTTAAACAAATATCAATTTTATATATCTGTACATTAACACTATCCATTCATATTTTTTTTCTGTAAGGTCAATATAGTTACAAACAGATTAACTCAAGTCTATATTATACTCCAAATAAATGTTCAATTTGCTTATTTATAAGAAGATATATCACAATAATCTGGAACTCTAAGAAATTTACACCATGCACAGTAAACAAGTTCACAATGTATACAGGTTCATGTACCATTATATTTGCAAATTAAGAATCAATCTTATTTCCCAGTAAATACCAGTATTTCCCACCGTCCTGGGAAATATGAGTATTTCCCGCTTTTTTGCCAACCCTGCTCCTATCAGACCAGATTTAGATTTCAGTGTAACCCTCAAGAGAGGCCATCACTCCTATCAGACCAGATTTCAGTGTCACCCTCAAGAGAGGCCATCACTCCTATCAGACCAGATTTCAGTGTCACCCTCTAGAGAGGCCATCACTCCTATCAGACCAGATTCAGTGTAACCCTCAAGAGAGGCCATCACTCCTATCAGACCAGATTTCAGTGTAACCCTCTAGAGAGGCCATCACTCCTATCAGACCAGATTTCAGTGTAACCCTCAAGAGAGGCCATCACTCCTATCAGACCAGATTTCAGTGTCACCCTCAAGAGAGGCCATCACTCCTATCAGACTAGATTTCAGTGTAACCCTCAAGAGAGGCCATCACTCCTATCAGACCAGATTTCAGTGTCACCCTCAAGAGAGGCCATCACTCCTATCAGACCAGATTTCAGTGTCACCCTCTAGAGAGGCCATCACTCCTATCAGACCAGATTTCAGTGTAACCCTCAAGAGAGGCCATCACTCCTATCAGACTAGATTTCAGTGTAACCCTCAAGAGAGGCCATCACTCCTATCAGACCAGATTTCAGTGTCACCCTCAAGAGAGGCCATCACTCCTATCAGACTAGATTTCAGTGTAACCCTCAAGAGAGGCCATCACTCCTATCAGACCAGATTTCAGTGTCACCCTCAAGAGAGGCCATCACTCCTATCAGACCAGATTTCAGTGTCACCCTCTAGAGAGGCCATCACTCCTATCAGACCAGATTTCAGTGTAACCCTCAAGAGAGGCCATCACTCCTATCAGACTAGATTTCAGTGTAACCCTCAAGAGAGGCCATCACTCCTATCAGACCAGATTTCAGTGTCACCCTCAAGAGAGGCCATCACTCCTATCAGACCAGATTTCAGTGTCACCCTCTAGAGAGGCCATCACTCCTATCAGACCAGATTTCAGTGTAACCCTCAAGAGAGGCCATCACTCCTATCAGACTAGATTTCAGCATAGCCCTCAAGAGAGGCCATCACTCCTATTAGACCAGATTTCAGTGTAACCCTCTAAGAGAGGCCATCACTCCTATCAGACTAGATTTCAGTGTAACCCTCAAGAGAGGCCATCACTCCTATCAGACCAGATTTCAGTGTCGCCCTCAGGAGAGGCCATCACTCCTATCAGACCAGATTTCAGTGTCGCCCTCAAGAGAGGCCATCACTCCTATCAGACCAGATTTCAGTGTCACCCTCAAGAGCATCTTCGCTATCCAAGGGTTACGATTCGGGTCCCCCTTCTCTCCACCCTTGGCGGATCTAGAATACATTTTGAAATTCGCGCGCAATGCCACCTGGTGGTTTATCGAAGTTGCGCCCCTTAGATAGTCGTCATCGCCAGCCAATCAGAATCGTTTTGTTATACGTATGTTGGAGAGTTGAAAATGGCAGCGCCCAGTGAAGAAAAACTTATTTGTGATCAATTTAATTTGGAAGCACTTACTGTCAACCAAGTGAAAAGTTTCAAAGCTTTGGCAGACGGGAAAGATGTTTTCATTGAAACCAAAACGGGAAGTGGCATCTTTGCTTACATTTCGTCGATAACATGTGCTCCGTGTAAAACATCTTCTGATTGGATACGTGTTACTGGTAGCCGTAACCAATGAAATATTAAAGCGCGAATCCTCAAAATGTATTCTAGATCCGCCAAGGGTGGAGAGAAGGGGGACCCGAATCGTAACCCTTGGCTAGCGAAGATGCCTCAAGAGAGGCCATCACTCCTATCAGACCAGATGTCAGTGTAACCCTCAAGAGAGGCCATCACTCCTATCAGACCAGATTTCAGTGTCACCATAAAGAGAGGCCATCACTCCTATCAGACCAGATTTCAGTGTCACCCTCTAGAGAGGCCATCCATCCTTTAAAGCCAGATTTCAGTGTCACCCTCAAGAGAGGCCAGCACTCCTATCAGACCAGATGTCAGTGTAACCCTCAAGAGAGGCCATCACTATCAGACCAGATTTCAGTGTCGCCCTCAAGAGAGGCCATCACTCCTATCAGACCAGATTTCAGAAGGGGTGGCCTGGTTTGATGAGGTCTACTGTAATATTGACATTGTGCATAAAATTTATCATTGGTATTTTTCATTCGAACCAGCTGCAGTTTTGCACAGGAGAAATGGCTTCTTTCCACCTTTGTAGATGATATTTAATCTTGTGTTGGCAACTATAATATACCTTTTTGACGGAACTAGTTCATAATTCTGTATGATGTTTTGTGATTATACGAGCATGCACCAGTGATTTTGTTGGCTTTTTTCAAAACTACCCCCACCCTTTTTTGGGGGGAAAATATGTGTCATTTTTTGGAAATTGGGAAATTTCGAATAATGAATTAAATGTACTAAACCTTGAATTTGAAGTTAATATACTTTAGATGAACTGATATGTTGTTCCAGGTCTTTTACCCCTAAGGTTGTAATAAATCTGACCAGCTTTTCAGTGTTTTTACTTGCTGTCCACTTTTGCTTTATTAGAAAGTCAACACACTGGAAAAGTTTCTTCACAACAGAACAATTTTTTTCTTTAGCTTGTGCATCTTGAACTCTTAATTGACGTACAACATTAACATTGGATTTTGAAAGAGAAAATCTTTCCACTGAAGATTTGTGACATGTGCTTTCTTCATGGGTTTCCAGCTGCCTTGATGGATGGGTTCCTAGAATAACCCCTTAGGAAATAAATGCCCTTTCCCCCCCTCCTATGAACATTTTTAATATTTTGATGCAAAATCCTGCATTCTGAGCTATATTTTTGCTGATTTGGACCAATTCAATTTCTGAATTTCAACTAGTTTTTTGTAGAGCAAATTAAAAGTTTGAGTTTTTTTTGTGTTCTAACCAATTACCATGTGAATTTGTTAAGCCAATTTGATTGGAAGGACCTCTTTCTTTTTTTGGCTTCATACTCCCTACATGTTTCCACAGTTTTTTGTTTTTTGGAGGGAGGAGGGGCAAGCCCCAGAAATTTATGTAAGCTCATTTTATTATTCCTTCGTGTCAAATTTTAAGTCCGAACACGTTATTTTATTCGTACGGATGAAAGCACAAATATGATTCTGACACGGAATCTGACTCTTTTTTCATACAGATCGACAATCGCACGGAAGAAAGCGCTAGCATGATTATGACGCTTTAAATCGAAAGTAACTGGTTCCCATTAACAGAATTAAAAATAATAACCAGTCTGCATCAGATTTAGAATTCAAAACAGCTTTTGCCGTTTTGGTAAATAATAAAATTTACTAGCCCACCATAATTTTTTACAAGTCTCGGGCTAGCGAGCTAGCATTAGTGTCGAACCCTGCATTGTGTTGTCTGTTCTTCTTCGATATACGATTTCTGATTGCCCCTTTGGTATCTTCAAACTCTTCTTACAAAACCAATTATATCATGTACATTTTGTACAAATGATTATGATATTTTGATCAGTCTAGGCTTTTAATATTTTTCAAGTGTACCAGTACTTCACTATTTACAGGTGGTACTTTTTATTGCAATTTGAACAATTTTCATGAATATCTTATACAACACTCTTTAAAATCAGGAGGTACCAAAGACAATTTTAGGCAGGTAAATTTACCTAGTACCACCCTAATTTTGAAAAGTCCATCCAGGACTCATCTAGGCAAATTGCAAAATCTCTGTAAGTTATACAAATCAATTAATATTAAAAAACCTGGCATGTCAATAGTAAGTAACCTTTCATAAGTAATAATATTATTTGGCCTAAAAAAGGGAGAAAACTCTGTTATAATTATTATTGTTGAAATAAATAATTAAGTTATCTCCCTTATACCAAGGTTGTTGACATTATTTGTGAAAGTTGAAACTTTCTCAAGTGGCAACAGTTTCAAGTTTTAGTTGTAATTGGCAAACATATTATCGGCAGTATTGTTTGTTTGTTTGATGGTGTTTAATGCCACTTTCAACAATATTTCAGTTATATCGTGGTGGTCAGTTTTATTGGTTGAGGAAAACCGGATGACCAGGACAAAACCACCGACCTGTCGCAAGTCATTGACAAACTTTATCACATAATGTGGTACATCTTGCCCTGATCGAGATTCGAACTCACAACATTAGTGATGATAGGCACTGATTGCATAGGTAGTTGTAAATCCAACTACCATACGATCACGGCCATGACAGCCCCTTTCAGTATTGTGTGTGTGTATATATTTCAAATGAGCAAAATGAGGGACTTGACAAAATTTTCAGAAATTTCTTCTGGTCTCGTCAAATTAAAATTACTACAAGTATCCAGGGGTTTCAAAGTGGGCAGGTACTCGGTACTTTTACCCATCTGAGATCGTGTATAGTACCGGCAGAAATTACTGAACCCCCCCAAAATTAGCGGTGGTCAAAACCACAAGTACGATTGGCTTGTGCAATATTTTTCATAAAAAAATAATGATCACGTCAATTGCTGAATTCTCGCATTCAAATCGAACAACTGCGTTCAGCCACGACCAAGTTGACGGGATATTCCCTGTTTTAAAAATAACTTTACCTTAGAATCGTAAATAGCAGTTTGCGCATGCGGTAAATAGATATGTTTTCACCCCAATATCTTTTCATCCTTGTGTAAAACTCGGACCGGAACAAAGCTGACATCATTTCAGAATTAAAAATGACCGATTACAAATTATGTTCAAACACAAACTAGTGTAATCTTCAGTAATATAAGTATGATCATTATGAATATATGACTACACATTATTTTGTGCGATTTTTTTTTATCCATTTAAAACCCAGGGTCGAATCATTTTGGGGCCAGTCTGATTAAAATCATACCCCAGACTCAATTTTCATATCGTCGGGAAATTGAGTCTGGGGTATGATTTTAATCAGACTGATTTTGGGGCGTACTGTCTTGTTGCTTAACTCCGTCCATATTGTTTAACTTCCGGTATAAAAAAATATAAATCTATGGCTAATTTATTTACATATTTTGACGGGGCCCTAACGCAGTTGTTCACAGAAATGAAAGTGTGCTGAAAAACATTTTTAAAGGACGGTACGAGGAGATAAGGGATCGAAAATTACTAGAAATCTTGGAAAAAGGACACATGGCTCAAATACGAATTACATTGTAATGTCAAAACGCCGGCCCCACTTTTTTTTCCAAAATAATTTATCTTTTGTGATTCAAATGTTAATAAATGTCTTCCTACATTTTTTTTTTGCACTAAGTCGTGAAAGTAACAATATACATTTTTTGTATATTATTTTTGTTTAATTATATTTGTATTGACCTATTTATTAAAATTATAAATTTTATTAATGATGATTGCAAATTAAATTTATATGTTTCATTAATTATGACACTTATACATGTATGTCTTGATCCGTGCCAATGGTCTTTGATGAGTTTAATTACTGGTAATAAAGTAAAAAAACACACAAGCCAAGGTATTGTGAAAAAGAAAAGGACAAAGCCAACAAAAGAATTTTGAGAAGTTTAAGCTTTGATAACAATGGCTTGGTCAAGCCTAGCTGCGGAACCGTAGCTCTTGATGGTCCTTTTGGTTTTTTTTAAGATATGGCAGACTATCCATGAATAATCTTGGCTGAAGTCTGTAAACTGAAATATTCAATAAAGAAATTGGGGGAAAATATCCATTATGCATGGTCTTGGTGAAATCTGAACTCTAAAGAGAAAGTTAAAGGGATTTTTCTTTCAAAAACACTTAATGTTTTGCAGTCTCTGAAGTACATTTTTTGGTCCACAAAATGCTAGATTTCAGATGCCAGACCCCCCAACCTAATTTTTTAGGTACCTTCTAAAATTTAAGAAGTACCTCTTATTACAAAAAACTTTGAAACCCCTGAGTATCCCTGTTTGATCCCATTTATCTTTCAAATATGTTCTTTCATATAATATGCATTGCAAATTTAATTATTGCATACAAAAAATGTATCTCTAATGAAAGCCTCTTGTTAGGTTTTAGAACTGTTGCGAGTCCAGTCGTCACGATGAACACTAGTCCTCCCGCCCAAGACTTTGGACCAGTAAAACTTTCTTCGGACCAGTAAATTTTTTTTGTTTTTGTCATCACTCAGGCCTCTACATTAACATATTTTTCAACTTGTCCCTTCGGACAACTAACTAAAAAAAGTACTTGTCCGACTCAATCTTTTAGTTGTCTGAAAAAATAAAAAAAATAAACCCAAAAAACTAGAGAATAATTATCCAGGGCTCCCACTACTTTCAAATTAGAGGGAGAAGTGACTTCTCTTTCAGAGAGCTCACAGAGAGAAGTGGGGAGACTTCTGGGAGAAGTCAATTGCGATTAATCGAAACATTGTTTCGCGACCCCTCTGACGTTACCCTGCCCAAATTTAGTAAATAGTTAAAGCTGCCTGAACTGATTTGTTCTGTTTTTGTTATTCATAACTACCTTAAGGACATATATTCAATGTCACATTTTTATTTCTGTCTACCTTGATTGGAGTCTTGCATACCAGTGATTTTTATATGTACTCCCCCCCCCCCCTTTTTCCTTTTGAAATATGTGTTGTGATCCAATACCACACAAATTGTAATAACTCATATATGTGTTATATAAATCCTTGTTTCTGGTAAAAAAAAAATACCTAGATAGTGTATATATACCTGTATCTAGGGGGAAAAAAATTACCAGAAACAAGTGCCTGTGATATAAATAAAGTATTTTATTTAAATTCACAGAGAAATAAAATTTTAGTGGATCTTTTATACCAGATCAGGAAAAAGCTTGTAATATTTGTCCATTTCAAAGGTTTCAATATTTCCCAAAAGCCTAAATCAAGTCCTCTATGGTATTTTGCACAAAAGACAAGTTTAATTTTGGCGCCAAATTGATATCCGATAATTTTTACGTGTCCGTTCCGGAGTGATTCTTGTTTTTATATTTCAAATATTGATATTTCCGTTCATTAAAGCATTTCCGAGATTGCGACTTTAATTTTGTCAATGTCCTTGAGCATATGGAGGAACGATAAATGATACAATAAAAGAGTATTGATCTGGCATTTCACTTTAGTTTTAATCAAAATAAATTATGGACAAATTGGAGATCAAACAGGGCTCTTTTATACAACAAACCCAGTATTTTATACCAGTGGAAATAGATTTGTCCTTCGTACCGGCACTTTTGGGAATCTGATTTTTTCACTTGTCCCGTCGGACAACCGTAATACAAGATCTACTTGTCCGACGTCAATTTTCACTGGTATCGGACAAACGTTAATGTCGAGGCCTGTCACTTGGCATCCGTCGTTTGTCGTCCGTTAAAGATTGCTCATTTCATCCTGATCTATTAACAAAGATGGCTGCCATAGGCAATTCTTGTGTCTGGTTGGTTGATTTCTAAAAATCTTCTTTTCTGAAACTGCTTAGCCAAATTAACCGAAACTTGATGGGAAGCACCTATGGAAGGTTCTGTATTAAGTTTTCTCAAAGCAGAATGAAAGGTGAGTGACACAGGCTCAGCCCACTGAGCCTCTGGTATATACATGTATTCAGTTACATGCACTGGAAACTATGCACTGTATGTATGCTGACTGATATAATTTTACTCAGTCACATGAAGACTTCCTGTCTAATTCGACTGCTTACTAAATTGCCCTCAACCATCATTATAGACAAGTTTGATATCACCATAAAATGCATTCCTAACAAAATTAGTATTTTTTTATAATTTTTTTTAGTCATATCATGGCATGAACAAGTTACATTTTGATAAGATCATCATGTCCACTTTGTACTAGACCAACATGCTCAGTTTAATTTTTATCGTGCTACACAGTGTTCACGATGAGCTCTGACCCCAAGATCAGTAAAGCTTTCTTCAGACCAGTAAATATTTCAGTTTTTTTATTTAGAACTATATAAAATTCAGGAATTTGATTTGGACCGGTAAATTCAAATTTTTCATTTCGAGAACTGCTACATGTAGCTCACTGAAACAATAGTCCGAGTGTAAGCATGTTCACGGAAATGCTGAGCAGTCCATTGTAAAAAGCTCCCAATTCCTTCACTAATGATTTATTCAAATGTTCAAAAAGAAAAAAATCTTTGTCTGAAATGCATGGTATACTGTACATACTGCAGCTGACTAACCCTTTCCTATCATTCGAGGACCTTTGTAAAATTGGCATGACTTGTGTCTGATCCCCCTATTGTTATATAGCTAACGATAAAATAAGTTTAACAGAGAGCCTTATAAGCTTGCAACTCGCCCAGATGAGTCCTAGACTCACCATTTTCAGTTTGGATTCAGGTTGGACTTAGGAACGTTTTCAAATTTTAGATTCTTGCAATGGAGGGACTCGATTAAAATTTCAGAAATGTCTTCTGGTCCGCTCAAATTAAAATTGCTACAAGTAACCCTGTTTAATCTAATCTATCATTCAAATATGTACTTATATATATAATATTCATTGTGGGGCTGTCATGGTCGTGATCGTATGGTAGTTAGATTTAAAATTACCTGTGTAATCAGTGCCTATCACCATAAAAGGTGTGAGTTCAAATCCCATTCATGGTGAGGTGTATTTGATACAACATAATGTGATAAAGTTTGTCAGTGACTTGCGACAAGTAGGTGGTTTTCTCCGGATAGTCCGGTTTCCTCCACGATATAACTGAAATATTGTTGAAAGTGGCGTTAAACACACTAACCATATAATATTCATTGCAAATTATTTTTTTCTTACAAAAAATGTATCTCTAAAGAAAGCCTCTGTTGGGTTTTGGAACTGTTGCTACCAGTCCTCAACGATGAGCACCAGTCCTCCGGCCCAAGACCAGTAAAACTTTGTTCGGATCAGTAAATATTTCAGTTTTTATTTAGATAAAAATGTAAAAATAAATTCAAGAAATTGATTCGGACCAGTAAATTTAAATTTTCATTTCGAGGACTGGTTGTGGCTGGTGTGGTATTTTTTTGTTTATCATTTTTTATGACATTTAATTTAAGAAATATTTTGGTGATTACATTGACGGGGTGATGACGTAGATATACCTGTACATATACATGTATGAAGGCCATTCCAGGTTATGTTTATTTAGTTTACTGGGTGATGTCAGATAACACATACATGTACTTCTGATTGTGGTTTAACTCTGCCACCCAGTGACTGAAATGTCAATTTAGTACCTGCTGTCCAATTTCCGGTAGTGTATTTATTTATTTATTTATTTATGTATATATTATTAATTTTGTTGTTGTTGATAATTCATAGACGTCTGAACAAATTGAGGTAGGATTTTTGTGTTTAAATACACCGAGTATACCTGGATTTTTGTCGTGATTGAAACGTCATGTGACGACTGATGTAAATTTAGATTTAAAATTTCGAAATTAAGATCCACTCTTGTGTTAGTTGAGTCATACTAAAAAAATCTTTTAATTAGCTGTTTAATTTTCCTGGATAATCAGTGTAACAGGGTACATCAAGATAAGCTTGTACTCTGGAAAAGATTTGTAACAAGCAATCATTTAAATATAGGTACTTTTACCTGCCTAAGATGGTCTTTAGTACCTCCTGATTTTAAAGAATGTTGTATAAGATATTCCTCAAAATTGTTCAAATTTTATTAAAAAAAGTGCCACCTGTAAATAGTGAAGTACTGGTACACTTGAGAAAATTTGAAAGTCCTGCTGTTGTTTAAAAAAATTATGCACACACAGTACATGTACATTATGTACTAGTATAAAAAAAATAAGGACACCCTTTTGCCCACATTAAAGGGAAATAACTCATATAAAAACATGTAAATATATGTAAGTCGAAAATACATGTATGCAAATGGTCTATTGCAGTTTGTTATTTATGTACATAATACATATAATATGGAGGGACCCTAGTGGTCATGATTGTATGGTAGTTGGATTTACAACTACCTGTACAATCAGTGCCTATCACCACTAAAGTTGTGAGTTTGAATCCTGTTCATGATGAGGTTTACTCGATACATTATATGATAAAGTTTATTAGTGACTTGCGACAGGTCGGTGGTTTTCTCGGGGTACTCTGGTTTCCTCCACCAACAAAACTGACCGCCACGATATTACTGAAATATTGTTGAAAGTGGTGTTAAGCACCATTAACCAAACCTTAATATAATATGGTCGCTTGAATGAAAAATGTGTTGATTTCTTTTTCAGAGGTCTGTAACAGTGCTAACCTGCCAGAGGTAGAAATCTTCAGTTTAATTGAAGAACAGATTCCTAAATATCGCCTCCGCTCAGATACAATTACAGATTTCTGTGGTTATGAGAACGAGGACTGGATACAGACTCCGTTAATCCCAATCGACGAAGATCTAGAACTTAGCACAGAACAGATCGATGAAACGCTTAAATATTTTGGTAAGTATGTTCAACTAGTCTCTTTTTTTGACGTTTGTTGCAAGTGCGTATTGGTGGTGCACTGATCATCTGAAACATCGACTAATCAGTCAGACGTCAGCATCCTATCTGATGATCGATTCTTAAACCTTGTGTTCGATTCTGATACCTAGTGTTAAAAATACACTCATTACTGTATTCTTTGTTATTGTCATACTGACAAATATCTTGCAGTTTTATCCCAGCGTACTTCTGACATTCCGTCCATACACATATTTGGACTAGTTTATTATTTATCTACTGTCGGTAAATACATTTTGGTATGATGATCATTGATCTTGAAAATGCGACCGATTCCCATCACTAGTGTGCATCGTTAAACCTATGTTCATGATGTACATATTGCTTGGAGCAGGATAAAAAAGGGAAGCATGCAATAGTAGACGTAAAAACATGCAACAATGGCATGACGTAACAACAAATATAACTGTCTGTAGTAAAAGATATTTGACATTTCTATCGATAAAAGTACAATTTTCTTTCTAATTATATAAAACTATTAAAAGTAGATAATTATAATGGCAATGCCTTATGGTCGATTGACCGATCCAAATAATTAGTCAAAGATATTTTTCTCCTCTTTTTGCATCGGGTGCCGATTTAATTAATTTCCGTCTACTGATTCAGAAGAATTATACCAATTCAACCCCACAACGAGTGCCAGTCCTCCGACCCAAGACCAGTAAAACTTTGTTCGAACCAGTAAATTTTTCAGTTCATGTATAAAAATGAATTCGAAAATGTGATTCGGACCAGTAAGTTGAGTAACTTCAAATTTTCATTTCGAGCACTGTTATAATTTCTAATTGTTGATTTGTCAAATTGAAATTGTTTTGTAAATTTCACATTTCAGTATTAAAACTGATATCAACTTATTTTTTTGGCTTGAAAAAAAAATTCAAAGTAAGATATTTGATTTTGTCTAACAATTGATATTTTTCGAAAGATTAACTCCCTTGTTATCAAATACAACATTTACATACAGAGAAAACTACAGTTATTGAGGTTGAAATACATTCAAACCTGCTTTAAAGGACACTTCTATATAACAAATCACTGTCTATAAAGGGCAGTCTCATTTTTCCCATTATTGAATATTGCATATAAAGGGCAACGGCTCATAAAGGCCATATTTTCAGGTTTCCTTGAGTTGCAGGGGCCGTCGTGGTCATGATCGTACGGTAGTTATGGTAATTGGTGCTTTATTATACAAGTTACAAGATACTTTATTTTACAACATGATACAACATTTATAATTAGCACATACACAATAAATAAAGTAAAATATAATAATTATTTTATTATAGATAAACACTGTGATAGAGCAATAAAAACATTAAATTATACCCCAATTATTACCCATGTCACTCTGGTTGTTAATTAGAAATGGCAACAAATATATAAATATATACCCATTTCCTGTTATACATTTACCTGTGTATCATTTGTTATTTTTATTGTGGAAAATTGTAAAACAAGTTTTTTATAATAATAATTTATACATACTGTACAATACAGACACTTTTACAATGAATAAATTAATGTGTGTGTCTAATGAAACACTTATTTAATCTGTAAACAATAATATAAGAGCAATAAAAGACAATTGTATTAAAGTATAAATTTTTAGTGGAAAGTCGATATAAATATATGGTGTATTTTTGCTCAATTTGTGCATTGGAAACTATAACTTGAAAATGTTTCAATGAAAACTGAAAAAAAAAAATGTTTCCAATTAAGGGTTTGCTTTACAATTAATTTACCAATACATTAAACTTTTCTTTTATTATGACACATATTTCCGGGTCTGTAGAAATACCGCAAAGGACCTCCTTAGTGCACTAAGAGTCATAAAAGTGCACAAAGGACATGATAGACAGATCAAATGACAACAAAGAACCTTGCAAATGAAAGTAAATGTTTTTAAATACTTAATTCCAGATTTTTAAATACATATTTGTACCGGTTCAGAAGTTATTTAATAATTTAACGACACTTGCCAGTAATCAGTTTATCTTGTGTAATGTGTGGAACCAATAAACATGAAATGTGTATAGGGTTTCACCAGTGACTATGTGTCTTCTGTCAGATCATAAACAATAATATTTAAATAGTAATAATAATAATAATAATAATTATTATTATTATTATTATTATTATTATTATTATTATTATTATTATACTTTACTATAGAAACCAAGCAAGAAATAATTAAGATATTTTAAAGTTTTATTCCATGGAACAAGAAATAACTCATTATTCCCGTGGCAAGCTGCACGTAGGTCAAGTAACTGTGAGGGAATCTGCACATAGCACAAAATAATTGTTTGAAATTGTTGCGCTTTTGCACGTCGAATCAATAACTAGTTATTTCCCTCAGCACGTTGAACCAATAACTAGTTATTTCCCTCATATTAGTTCAGTATAATAATACAGTTATGTTCTTCATGAGAAGTTAATATCCATAATTATTAAATCTCGAAAGGGTTATTTTCCGTCCGTCCTTCGGACCTCGAGGAAAATAACCCTTTCTCAATTTAATCATTATAGATATTAACTTCTCATGAAGGCCATAATTGTATATTATTATTATTATTATCTAAAAATAATAATAATTTAAAAATAAAAAACAGTTTTCAAATTATATATTTTTATTGTATTGACTTTTGAATCATTGATAACTGTAACAAATAAACTTATTTACATGAATATTAGAAATTAATGTCTAAAATCTCGGCTTGGCTTTGGCAGCAACAGTTTTCGAGCGATGCTTCTGACCAGTTTTTTTTTGCAAGTTTACCCACAGCGAGTATGACTAGTGTGCCGTCGGAAGAAATCACTTTGTGAATGGATAAATGTCTGTCTGCCAGAAGTCTGTTAAAAAGTTGACCTTTTTCGTCGGATGTCTTAGAGCTGTACAAGTAGTACTGCATATAGTGACGCTTGAAATGTTCGTGAAGCTCAAAGTTGCCCATACCATGCAGTGCTCTTTGCAAGTCTGTGAAGTGAACTTTTACTATACCATGAATAGTGTTTATTAGCTCTGGAAGATGTTGAGGTTTCCAGTCAGTTGCCAGCTTGAACCGATGATTCATACTTTCACAATTGTTGTTTGTCCATAACCTTAGTCGGGAGTTATTCCGACTTGGTCTATTGACGTGTTGTAGAAGTCTATTTTTTAAATGTTTGTTGTAGTAGTCATTGAAATATTGCAAAAATCTATGGTTTGGTTTTTAAGAAAAAAATACCTCTTTCCCCCTATATATTCATTATAAATATTTGATTTTTCAGCTTCAGTTATTTTAAAAACGAGCACGGTGACCTCCCATTTTTATTGCATTTTCTTTTCATTCAAACTGACCAAAGTTTCATCAAGCAAAAAATTAGAAACATCTATGGACTGTAATTTAGAAGCCCTAGCTACCTTGATGCTTTTTCATATAGACGTGTCTCTTTTCTATCCATTTGACTCTCAAAGACTTGATTTTGTTAAAATAATTTTGAGTTATTACCGACATTTTTACAAAAAAAGTTATAAAGCCACATGTCTGTTCAATCAATCATATTGAAGGAGAACTATTAACCAGGTGAGCATGTGCAATTTACAGACCCCCCATTTGGGTCTCTGTTTGCTAATCCAAATTGTGTCGGAAATTATCATTAATTTTTAATTGGAAAATACAATATAAAATAATACTATAAAATGCTGTTGATTTAAAATTAATTGTCAAGTTTAACACTAACTGGTACCTTCTTCATTAAAAATTTATTTTATGAAAAAAGTTCAGGTGACAGTATACAACTTATTGTTTTTGTTACCTGGTTGTCATGATGATTATGATGCAGTAACTATAATCAATTATAAAATGAAATGAACATTTATATATCAGTCATGACTGACAGGATGTGGTGAAATGAATCCATTTTGTCATAATATGAGAATTGATTGAAAAGCAATTGCTTTGATGATAAAAATGTAGACTAAGCTTTACCTGTATTAAGAGGTCACCTTTGGGACAAAGAACAAAAAAGTGGTCTTCTAAGACAGGACAAGAAAAAATTGACTTTTTAATACAGGTGACTGCTTAAGAGAGGTGACTGCATGAGCAGGTTTGATTCTATGTACATTTTATTTCATATTAACTGAATCATTTATATGTTCACATGTATCGGTATAAAACTTAAAAATATACAGTCAAACGTGTCAATGCGGTCACCTTTATTAAGCAATCACTTGTATTGAAAGGTCACCTTTTTAGCTCACCTTGCCAAAGGCAACGTGAGCTTTTGCCATCACTTGGCGTCCGTCGTCTGTCGTTAACTTTTCACATTTTAATCTTCTCCTCTGAAACCCCTCAACCATATGAACCGAAACTAGGTAGGAAGCATCTATGGGCAGTCCTCTTGAAAGAGTGCTCATTTCGTTCCGCTCCATTAACAAACATGGCCACCACAGGCAATTCTTATTTCTGATTGGTCGATTTCTAAAAATCTTCTGGTCTGAAACTGCTTGGCCAAACGATCGGAAACTTAGTAGGAAGCATCTATGAGCGGTCCTCTATAAAGAGTACTCATTTCATTCCAATTCCATTAAGGAAGCATCTATGGAAGGTTCTCTATAGAGATTGCTCATTCCGTCCCGATCCATTAACAAACATGGCCACCACAGGCGATTCTTGTTTCTGATTGGCTGATTTTAAAAATTCTTCTCCTCTGAAACCGCTTGGCCAAATGATCTGAAACTTGATAGGAAGCATCTATGGGTGGTCCTCTATAAAGAGTACTCATTTCGTTCCAATTCCATTAAGAAACATGGCCACCACAGGCGATTTTTGTTTCTGATTGGTCTATTTCTAAAAATCTTCTTTTCTGAAACCACATGGCCAAATGAACCGAAACTTGGTAGGAAGCATCTATGGAAGGTCCTCTATAAAGATTGCTCATTTTGTCCCAATCTGTTAACAAACATGGCCACCACAGACAATTCTTTTTTCTGATTGGTCAATTTCTAAGAATCTTCTTCTCTGACACAGCTTGGCCAAATAGACCAAAACTTGGTAGGAAGCATCTATGGAAGGTCTTCTATGGGAATTGCTCATACCGTTTTGATCCGTTAACAAACATGGCCATCATAGACAATTCTTGTTTCTTATTGTTTGATTTCTAAAACAGCTTTTCCTCTGAAACCGCTTGGCCAAATGATATGAAACTTGGTAAGAAGCATCTATGGAAGGTCCTCTATAGAGATTGCTCATTTCATTTTGATCCATTAACAAACATGGCTGCCAGAGGCAATTCTTGTTTTAGATTGGTTGCTTTCTAAAAATCTTCTTCTCTGAAACTGCATTGCCAAAACGAACCGAAATTTGGTGGAAAGCACCTATAGGTTATGGAAAGTTCTGTATTAAGTTTCCTCGGAGCAGAATGAAAGATGAGTGACACAGGCTCAGCTCAGTGCTGAGCCTCTAGTTCTTATCCTGTCATAGAAAATTTCATATGCATTGAGCCTCTTTTAAGAGGTCAACTGTCTTAAAAGATCACTTTTTCTTTGTCCCAAATGTGACCTCTTAATACAGGTTTAACTAGAATACATAGAGTCAAACTTGCCCATGCAATCACATGTATTAAAAGGTCAATTTTTTCTTGTTCTGTCATAGAAAATTTCATACATACACTCTTATAAGACCGCTCACACTCATCTTATCAGGCCACATTTCAGATACACTGAGAGATAGTAAAATACTACTAAATTGTCCCCCTCAAGAGAGCTGAAGGGGTGGTCTTATAAGAGGAAGTATTACTGTGCCACATACTGATGATATACATTATACGTTATCAGTCTCAAGATGTTATATATCCCATTTTAAAGGGCAATGGTTTTGTTAAAAGGTGAGGCGTCAACCTTTTAACAAAACCACTGCCCTTTAATATGGGATATATAACATCTAGAGACTGATAACATTTTTATCTGAATGATCTAACATTAATAAGTATGTCCTTATTATAGGAAAAACATAAATAGTGTATCTTTGGACAAAGCTCACAGAGAGCGATCATTGATTTTCTGTCATCTTGTGAAATGTGTGTGATCTGCTGTGCACAATGTAAATGGACAGCACATAGGTGAGAGCGATTATTGATTTTCTGTCACCGCAGCTTCCCTGAAGTTTTAAAAGTACCTTTTTACTTTTAGCCAATCAAAGTTCTATTTGCCACAGAACATCAGATAATGTATATAATTAGGAGCGGATTTGGTTAATATGTTTATAATAGCATCAGATAATGTATATAATTAGGAGCAGATTTGGTTAATATGTTTATAATAGAAGGACTGGAAATCTTTTTTCAAATTAATACTTGAAATTCAAAGTGTCTGTTAGGATAATAGTAATTCAGTGAAGATTTAGACAAATCAATGGGCCGTCATGGTCGTGATCGTATGGTAGTTGGATTTCTAACTACCTATGCCATCAGTGCCTATCACTATTAACGCTATGAGTTTGAATCCTGTTCATGACGAGATATACTCAATACAACATAATGTGATGAAGTTTGTCAGTAACTTGTGACAGGTCGGTGATTTTCCCTGGTACTCTGGTTTCCTCCATCACACCAATAAAACTTAGCACCACGATATATCTTGAAAGTGATGTTAAACACCATAACTATAACCCTTTATAATAAGAGGACTTTAGTGTCATTTAGGATAATCGTAAGTCAGTGAAACTTCGGAGAAATTGATCCAGTCGTAATTTGTGTGCCTGAAATTTTAATATTCCCTGTATTGTCTTTACTGCAAGGCTTCAAGGCAAATGCAGAATCTAATCTTTATCACTCCTTACTTGAGATTAAGGTTATTTTTACTGAGATTTTGTTGAAAGTGGCATTAAATACCCTAACCCAGACAAATCAATCCAGTTGTTATTTGTGTCCCTGAAAATTTTAGTATTCCCTGTATTGTCTTTACCACAAGGCTTCAAGGCAAATGCAGAATCTAATCTCTAACATTAATCTAAGCTTGAGACTATAGTTATAATAATCAGTTGTGATCTTGAATGTGAGATGGGACAATTCCACCCGAGAGAGCATATTTACCCGCCAGAAACAAGGCTTGTCGAGTTTCTGATGAAAGAAAATGTTAAATGGAATTGTTTTGTCTCACATTTTAGGACATGACTTTATTTTTCGTGAGAGAAAAATCAGTTGTAAATGTTCTAATTAAAAATGGCTGCCATTGGAAAAATATTTTACTTCTAAGTTATGCAGTATATTGAAAAATGTATACAATATCTGAAATGATCATATGGGTTTTAGTTCTGTCATGAGAAATACATGTATAGGTATATTATGGGTCCAATTTTACAAAGCCAAGAATATTTTTCAGCTGCATGGGGTTAGGGTTAGAGTGCTTAACGCCATTCTCAACAATATTTCAGTTATATTATGGTGGTCAGTTTAATTGTCTCCCGCAAAGCGGAGCGGGGGATATGGAAATGCTGTTAGTCCGTCCGTTCGAGATATGTTGTAAGCGCTCTAAGATTTTTATTTGTTGACCAATTGATTTCAAACTTACACACAAGCATTATATTAGGAATCTCTAGCTTAATTTCGAAATTGGGCAAAATTCGAAAAACATTGTGAGAATGGTGGCCATTTTTTTAAGATGTCTGCCAAAACACATCAAAATTCAAAGTGCTACAATTTCAACGAAAAATGATATTTAGAAGATTTTCAACCTGAGGAATGTGATAGTGACAAATGCAATTTAAAAATGGTGGCCATTGCAGCTATTTTCAATATGATCGCCAAAACACATAAAAAATTTCGAAGTGCTCCAATGCTCCAATTACAAAGAAAATTGATATTTAGAGTTTTTTAGAGGAATGTGATTGTGACCAATGCGATTTCAAAATGGCGGTCATTTTGGCAGCCATTTTTAAGATGGCCACAAAAATGCGTAAAATTTCGAAGTGCTCCAATTTCAACGAAATTTGATCTGTAGGGTTTTTCCCACATGAGGAATGTGATAGTGACAAAAGCGATTTGAAAATGGCAAGTTATTTACGTTTAATTTTGTAGAATCCAATTAAATTTTAAGGGCATAAAAATAATGTATGGAGATGAGCACCTGCTGTTTTAAATATTTATATACAATAGCTAGCACAATTAAAATAACAAATGATTTCTAATATAGAACCCATATAAAGGCTTGCTAGAACACAAGCAAAATTCTTGACTGATTATTGACGACACAGCTTCTTTAAAGATTAGTCCATTTCAGTCATAGGAACTAATGAAAGTAATTTATACACAGATCTATGTAAATAGATGGGGGACATTGGCTATGGCATAGCAATCTTGTTGGTGGAGAAAACCACCAAGCTGGCACAAGTTACTGACAAACTTTATCACATAATGTTGTATCAAGTACACCTTGCCATGAAGGGGCTTCAAACTCACAATGTTTGTGGTTATACAGCACTGATTGCATAGGTAGTAGTAAATCCAACTACCTTATGATTACGACCATGACAGTCCCTTGACAGCTACATATACATGCACCTTTCAGAAATTATTTACATAGCAAGTTGACACCATGAGCTGGTTTAATATACATTAATGTACATACATACTGTACATGTAGGTTAATCTCTTTGTGTAAACTTTACAATTTACAAAATCGTCAAATCAAGTACTGAATTGGAAAATAAAATTGATTATTCCATGTTGAAACGGAACACCAGCTATGAATATCAAAAGATGTGAAATAAAACGCTGGCCTAACCTGGATTGATAAGTTACAAAAAGCCATGGCAAGGTAGATCTTCAAAATAGGTAATAAAAATCTATAAATTTCTTTGGAGAGTTGTTAAAAATGATGTAAAGTTTATGGAATGGGAGATGATGATTTATTACATATGATTATTATATAAGGTGGGTTATTACTTACGTTTGTATGTTAATAGCAATAGATGTGTTTATAGACAATTTGCATGGATTTTTTTGGATAATTAAAGGACGAAGTCCTTTTAACGGTAGGCTGTCCGATTTTTCCTCCTTTCTATATTGATAGCCAAATATCTGTTCACCGGAAGTTAAAAAAAATAGATCAATTGATATTTAGAAACACAAAAGAAATATATTTCAATGAAAAATTCCCAATTCTTTAATTATTTACTCTATGCAAAATCGAAATAAACTTGAAATAAAATTCTAATAACAAATCTCTTTTTACGAAACTCTGGACGGAAGAGCGGCATAGGTAAAATGAATGGAACAGCCATAGCAAATCGGCTACAAAATTCATTCAAAATAAAAGATAATAACATGTACAGATCATCGTATTATTGAAATTTTAGGACTTCGTCCTTCAAACAGGTGGCCTGTCTAATATTATTACTGGTACATATTAATTACATGTTGTTAAATATCAATTTTCAGTGAGTATATGATTGTTGTTTAATAAGATGAAAGCATATTGAAGGGATGGTGTTTAACATCACTTTCAACAATATTTCAGTTATATCATGGCAGTCAGATTTATTGGTGGAGGAAACCGGAGAAAGCCACCAACCTGCCACAAGTTACTGACAAACTTTATTACATAGTGTTGTATCGAGAACACCTCTATGAGTGGGATTCAAACTCACAATGTTAGTGGTTATAGGCACTGATTGCATAGGTAGTTGTAAATCCATCTACAATACAATCAGACCATGACGCCCCCTAGGCAGCTAGATGTACACTACCCCAGCCTCCAGAAATTATTTATATAGCAAGTTGACGCCATGAGCTGGTTTCATATACATTAATATACATACATGTATATACTTATGTCGATCTCTTTGTATAAACTTTACAATTTACGATCATCAAATTAAGTGTTGAATTGAAAAATAAAATTGATCATTCAATGTTGAAACTGAACACCAGCTATGAATATCAAAACATGTGAAATAAAACACTGGCCTAACCGGGATTGCTAAATTACAAAAAGCCATGGCAAGGTAGATCTTTAAAATACAGGGTAGGTGATAAAAATCTATGTTTCATTCTTTGGATTGCTGTTAAAAATCACGTAATATTTATGGAATAAAAATCACGTAAATTTATGGAATGGGAGATGATGGTTTGATTACCTATGATTATCATATAAGGACAGGTGGGTTATAACTTATATTAGTATGTTAATGGACAATGAACATGAATTTTTTGGATAATAATTAATATTACATATTAATTACTAAGTACGTGTTGTTTGATGTCAATTTTGAGTGAGTAAACAATTGTTCTTTAATAAGGTCAAAGCATATTAAAGGGGGGAAAATGGTGTTTAACATCACTTTCAACAATATTTCAGTTATCTATTGATAGAGATGCCAGTTAAAAATCAATTACAGGGGATGCTTGCTGTTTTTGAACCATTAGATAGAGCTCAATCTAAGAAGAACTTTGAGCCTTCATTTGTAAAAATCGGATGAAGGGTTCAAAAGTTATGAGCATCTGAAATTGCCTATTTTTGGTCGATAATTTTCCAAAGATGGCCACCATCAATAATGGTTTTAATGACTGTTTTAGAGTTCTGATTTTCTGTGTAAACAGCAGATAATGTCTCTACTTTTGTTTTTTCCCATAGATTATAAGTTATTCTGTCAGAAAAATGAAACTGAACATGCTCGAAGTAATATTTGCTATTTGTTTTACTGTCCAAAATGTATGGCGGAGCCACTTTTGATCTTGACCGAAAGGTCCATATGGCTCACATTGCCATAATTTTGTCAGAAAATAACTTATCTGACATCATAATAGAAGAAATTTTGTGTAGAAATACTTGTTTTGTGTGCAATTATAACATATGAATCACCTTTTACATCTTTTTGTGGAATTATGAATCCATAAAGGTGGGTGTGCAATTAGTGTTCAACACTATTTGAGAATGGCACCGTTTCACAGCAGTTATATGGGAAAATGACACAAAAAGCTTCATATTTCCTAAACTAAAAATGATATCCGCACAAAATGTTGAAGGTAATACCACAGTGTTGTGCACGTTCTGTTGGACGTGATGTTTTTTTTGTCGACGCAAGAAATGGCAGCCATTTTTTCATAAAATTCATCAAACAGGGAACCTGTTCCAAGATAATTTGATAATTTTTTTTATCAATATAATTAATATCACTGAAAAAATGGATATGGAGATTTGTACTAATGACCTCTTATTTGTTTTAGCATTTTATTAAGGAATAATTGTCATATTGGTGATCATTTTGAAAACAAAATGGCTGCCATTGCTTTAAAATTCGTTGCTCAAATTTACGTTTTTTATGATTACTCTATTGTTTCTAGTCAGAATTTGATCATCAAGGTATCAAATTAAAGATATTTTAATAATCTATAACCTCAAGTAACTAATAAATTAAACTGAATACTTTTCATACCAATATGTAATCCCCCATGGGGTGAAGATTCCAGACACCTAGTACTACCACTTGCCGAAAGTTTAACTGGTCAGCTTGATATATATATATATATATATATACATTTGTAGGTGTTTTTGCTTTCCTACCTCAATGTCTTGCTATCATGATGTAGCTGTACAATTGCTGAAAGTGATGTTATATGCAACAATCACCCAACAAGCATGATAGTGAAACACCTCTAAACTAAACTTCCTTAAGACCAGCTTGTGTTTAAAATAGATGGATATTATTTGCACGCTTTACACATTTCCTACGAAAGGCTACATATGGAACTTTATTTAAAATAAAGTTTATGTTGTTTATATAGGATGCTGTTTATATTCAGGTTTCCCTTGATTGCAATTTGAGCAAGTAAATTTGTTTCAGTCTTACTCTCCATGCCGTTCGAATCCCGCTCATGGTAACTTAAGGTGTACTTGATACCACATTATTGTGTGATAAAATTCGTCAGTGACTTGCAACAGGTATGTGGTTTTCTCCAGGTACTCGGGTTTACGCCACCAATAAAAGTGACCACCACAATATAACTGAAATATTGTTGAAAATGAAACTGGCATTAAACACCATAACCCAACTCTCCGACTCCATGTCAAAGTTTCAGTCTTGCTCATTACTATTCTAATTTGCTTCTTAAAACATGTTCAATGAAAACAACAACAAAATATTAAGTTCATTCATTTATTATTTAGGAAATATCTGGTGTATTTTTTAAATACATCATCTATTGTCACATGTATTGTGGTCTGAATAAGTCCAGCTACATGTAAAACTAAATATATAATAAATTATTCTTCAATAGAGACCAGAACTCCCAACCATCTGTAAAGAAAAATATTAATGAAATTTTCAACATAGTGTATTAGTAATGAACCAGAACAACTAATGAAGACAAAATGTTGGCCAGCAACATTTTTCATCTCTTTATTGAATATTTAATTATGATATAAATTATGGACTCAGCTGTAAATTATCCTACAGGCTGCAGTCCTAAGTTCAGGTAATATCCCAAGGCCAGCTTGGATCACATATCTTTGACCAGCAAAGCATACTGTCAGGTGAACTGGAGAAAAAAAACAGAAGGGACCACAAAGAAACAGTTCTAACTACATATTATCATTTCATAACTACTATTTTAATAAATAAAATTCACAATGTATTTAAGCAAAAAAAATTACCAGTGTTTCAAATTTTTAGTATTGACCCCAACTTTTCGTGTCTCAAGTTTTTATTGACATTTTTGGACAAAGTTAAAGTCAAATCCTTGTTCTGTATAACCTACAATGTAGGTAAACATATATTATATATGTTTTGTCTACTTATACTACCTTCCCCTTTTTGAGAATATTAGTAGAAACACTGGTATTTTTGTTCATTGGTCTTATCTATTTTTCCTTAAAAGTACCATGGCTTATCAATAAAATAAATGATAAATAGTTTGATGTATTGGTTTTAATGTCACTTGTCACATCTTGTTATTCTGGCCACGAATTCATCATCCCATGCAAAAGACAAAGAAAAAAAACACTTTTCTTCTTATCTGTAGTTAGCAATCATTACACTGACCCATATATATATATATATATATATTTATTACATAATGATTTTATTTAAGCAATTTTATTGGCTATCATGCTGTCACCTGACATTCCGTAAAATTTGATATTGCTTGATTAAAACTTGTATTGACTTGGGTTTCACTTTCGTTTTCCATTGCATTATGTATGACGTCATAATGAAGTGATTAATTTCATATTGACTTGGTTTCACTTTCACTTTTCATTTTAATGTAATAAAACAATTACAGTCTTTTGTATCGGTCAATACAAGTTTTTATGGACCTTAGAAATCAATATTCACCTCAGCCTAAAGGCTTCGGTGAATATCGTTTTTAAGGTCCATAAAAACTTGTATTGACCTCAGCAAAAGACTATAATTGTATAATATATATATATATATATATATACAGCAAACATTACACTGACCCATATATATGGGAGTGGATGTAGTCGAGTGGTCTAGGGCGCTGGACATAAGGCTAAGCGAATGGTGCTGCAGTGTAACAATGGTGTGGGTTCAAATCCCGTCGAGGGAAGAACAAAAATTTGACAGCTCTAAAATCTAATTCTAACACTGTTTGGTTTAATTTTCAGACGTATATATATATATATATATATATATACATCTCACCAATTGATGTGATAACTTTCATAAAATAAAACTAACCGGTATAATCCTTGTTTGTTAACAAACAGTAGATCATATCTCTGTTGATGGCATGTGACATCAAGTACTGTTTACAAATATCATTCAGCTCACTTGTGCTGGACTGGTTGAAATTCTGTAGCAGATCATGCAGAAGTGATTGACCTGCAGAGAACAAAAACTAAATACTGAATTTAATTATGCCAAATACAAAAGATCATTATAATGTGATGCTTACAAAAAAATTAATTTCATTTCAAGATCTAAAGTACACTGGCCTGAGAAGACCAGACCTTCTGCAAATCTCTGTAAATATTCAATCATGCTCGAGTATCCATGGAAGCTGGCAAATACAAAAAAATGTAGCACCATGACAAAAGTTGCTTGTGTTGATGCATACTTGCAATCCAATGCCCTGGTTGAATAGTTCAAGCAACATAATCTCATTGAAATTAGACCTGGCTTCGAAGAAATTTTCTGCACTATACCCTCCAACCTGAAGATAATAGAGCAGAATATTTCTTCTCACATCTAACCAAAATGTCTGTTTTAAAAGCTCAAATTTATGTACCAACTTTAAAAAAAAAGCTTTGAATATATAAACAAAGCTTTTGAAAAGTTGTCACAGTACACCACACAGAATATGAATAGAATTAACTTTCTGAAGAGTGAAGACTATAATATAAAAAACAAATATTATGTACACATAGAAGAAAGTGTTTTGTGACTGTAGACTGTATTGACTGATGAAAAAGAGGAAACTCCTAATTTCTAGTGCTCAGTCATACCCTCATTTTCTAGCTGTTTGGACCAAGCTTGAAACATTTTATTTCCAAATATTTTCCTTAAAGAAAAGAGGAAAACTTTCATCTCTATTTACACCCCCCTTTTTTTCGGTTTGTTTACTTTTCGTCTTTTGTTTTGAACGTAAGTTGGAAGTATTTATAAATTGACAAGAAGTTTTTCATAAACTACTTAAAAAGAATCAATGCAAAAAATAAATCGTACGTTTAAAACATTGAGATCAAGGTTTATACATACCTACGGCTACGATAACAGCTGTGTCAGCGTCGTTGACGTTACAAATATTTTCCACTTCCAGGGATGACGTGCGACGTTCTTCTTCAGACATGATGTTTAGCTTCAGGGGTGTTTTAAATACGAAAAACCAGCCGTGTTCCTGATCTAATAGGGTTGAGTTGGCATGTTTCCTATGTTGATATTATAATGAAAAATACAAATATCGCCATCGGAGAACGCTACTCCAAATTTTTCACTGAATTGTTCATCTTAAAACTTTTCAGAAGACCATTTCCCGTTTAGCATGCGCAGGAAAACGGAAGCGACTGTGACCATGTGCAAGCTACGAATCTGCGCTTTAATTGGATAATAATTATGGAACTATATAACGTCAGGAACATGCCGGGCAAGGCATTGAAAAGGGGGACCTTGGTGAAAAAAACCGTGCCGCGAATGTAAAATTCCGAAAACAGCGATTCCGATTCGAACACGTTATATCTAAACGATTCCATATCAAAAGAAACAAATTTTTTAAAGATTTTAAACAATGTTTAGATAATTAATTAATGTAAAAAAATTATATCTTTATATAGTTTTATCTGTAAAAAATTGACATCAAAATATTGCATTTTCATGTAAAAGCAGCTACCGGAAAACAAAATGGCGGCCAAAATAACGATAAGTCGGCATCTCTACTATTGAATTTGTATATTTATTAATAAGCATATTAATTTAATGATTAGAGTTAGGGTTCAGGTAAGTACCGTATAACCGGTAATTTCTGCGGCAATCTAATTTCTGCGGTCAATTCCGGACCGCAGAAATTAAAATCACAGAATATTATGTAAAATAAATGTTTAATGTCCCGTACAAAATACTTTTTCAAACTCTTAACTCCAATTCTGCCGTAAGTGTCAAATATTTAATTAGTCGTAATTACTATATCCAGATAAACAAAACCTGGTACTATATAAATGTTTACACAACGATTAAAGGTTATTTAGCTGTGGCATGATGATTTTTATCTGTTAATTACAATTACTCCAGATCAAGAAATATGATTGTACCAAGCTGACACCAATAATTGAAACAATCGCCTGATTAAATGTTTACAATCATAATAAAGTTTATTCAAGCAATATTTAAAATTGTTATTTCATAAATTAACATTAGTTTTTTTTTTAAATTCTTGCAGTAGCTTCGATTGAATAATATCAAACTGCGTGATCTCGGGATTCATCTAAAAACCAAACAATTAGAAATATACTGGTAGTAGAATTCCAGTTAACCTGAGTTTTTATGTCTACATTATACTAAAAGAATTGAATACATGCAATTGTTTCTAATCATAATTCTTTTTAAAAAAAATTGTTATATGATAAAGTATGAAAATTCAACATTAAAAATATATATCCGAAATATATCAAAGTTTATACCGATATCGATCCAACTGTTGACTTCGTATTTCCTGTCAACAAAATAGAATGCGAAAACTGAAAAATTAGTTTCTCAAGACAAATTTGAAGTTAACCAAATGCGTATTCAGAAGTTGTAACGTTTGAAAACTTTCTAAAGAACTAAATATGTTTTTACTTCTAAGGATCACTGTAATGTGCACCAGTTGTTTATCGTAACATCGCTTCACTTGTTGCTTCCTATAATACAAACAATTTTTTTTTCGGTGCCAAGATTTACAATCTGCAGGAAAAAAAATCTGCAAAAGTTAAATGTCTTCTTTTTAGACCAAAACCGCAGAAATTACTGGTTATACGGTATACTATTTTTGGATGGGAGTGTCATAAGAAACTCTTTCTTACATTGTTCCTGAGGCGTTTCGGCTTAGGCAGGTTGCACTATATATGTATTGTTATATAGACAAACTGTGTTTCTTATTTGTTTGGATCAAATCCTTGTAGTTTTCCTGGGGGAAGGGGGGGTTGTACCGTAATTACCTGTTTAACAATTTCCTCCTATCAGCAGTATAGACCTTTTTATTCTTAAAAACATGGGCGTGGCCATTATCGACTTCCGAGTGTGTCCGCCATTAGTAAAGTGTAAAAATCTTATGTTCTCAGGGTTTATCGATACGCTAATGTATGGTTTCTCTAGTACAGGTGTCACAATATACTGTTATTTCGGCTTGAAATTCAATGATAACACCTGCTGTGAAGTGATTTGTAAACAGAGATATAATGACAACAAATAAATTATCCGGTATGTATTTTTTTTTTCTTTTTCTTAATTACCGTTATTTTCCCCATAGAAAATCAGTATAAATCCTACTTGATAAAAAAAAACTGCATGCACTTTTTTGTTGTTTTTTTTTGTTGCTTTTTAATATTTTGTATGAAATTAAAAAGTAAATATATAAATTATAATATATGCTTTTTGAAATTATTACTATGCGATTTAAAGTGAAGTAATAATGATAAAAAGTGTGCCTAACTTATAAGAAAGAACTTAACTTTTAATGTGACTGACATCTTAAGGTGCATTTTTCAATTCTGTTTTATTTTATTTATTTTTTGTTTGTTAAATTGTAAAACAAATAAAAACTTTTTGTCGGTCAATTTCTTTATAGGGATCTGTAGTGAAGATGAAAAGGAATTTCAGTTTTTGTTCAGTTTTATCAAATTAAAACATCTGAATATCTGAATTTCTTTATTTGAAAAAAAAAAGTTTCATGAGGAACCTAATATAACTATTTGCTCCCAGGTTTCAGATACGTGAACCGGACGGGCATTTTTCACCCCATTTGTCTTCTTTTTTAAATTTCTTTGCTAGGATTTCATAGTTTTATATTGATTTATTCTTTAATTTTATATGTTTTTGAAGATTAATTAAAATTTAATATTGACGTGTTAAGGAAGTGGTAGCGCTTTCTAGACTTGTAGTCTGCTGAAGGTCGACCGTGTCAACAGCGATGCGATGCTTCCCGGGTTTGGCACTTAAGGGAATAGACAGTCGTGTCATTTTGCAACAAAGGTGTTAAATTCATATTGTAGAAAGATAACTATCATTATAACTGATAGTTAACCGTGTATTGCATAACAATATATCACAAGACATCACTAAAACGCAAAAATTTAATTTATGTATTGGGTTGATTCTTAAATGTATTTGATTTGCAATATGACAGTTAAACTCTACCCCCTTCCCACAAAGGGTTAAAAATGATAAAAATATATATAACTGAATTATAATGACAAAAAACTAAAAGAAAAAAAAATCGCCGAATTTTGTTGTAGGACATCATGTCGTTCATTTTTACTTCTTACAGAATCAAGATTTATTTCAAGATTTATCTACAGAAATGTGATACCTCTTTGTAAATTGTTAATTATTTTATGCGGCTTCTACATGAAAAACAATAATCCTCTACCGCTCACGGAAGGAACATTATTCCTCCACATATTTGCTACTCTATCATTGTGCAAATGATTGATTTTTTGGTCAATTGCATAAGTGCTCCCTACATCATAAAAATATGTGACTTTGTGAAGTGAAGACAATATTCAAAGGTAACTTAGTTCTTTTGTACAAAATTTAGTAAAAAATGTGTGTTGAGGGTTTCCATACCGACCGTTTTTTGGGTTTTTTTTGCGTACCCTGTTTTGTATTGAAATTCTGCCACATAAGCAAGGTTAAAATCTGAATAGCTACAGATTGATTTGTTAGCCCACATCTGGCAAAATTTCTTATAATTATTTCGACAGTTTACTATTGCACAGTTTTTACCAGAACCACCGGAATAAGCCATAAAATATCAACTGAAGCGTGTTTATCTAATCCAATTATGAATACTGATTAATCGTAACTAGTGTAAACAACCGATTGTTACACTTTCTTAATGGCGGACGATAGTAACGCCACCTAGCGTCCACGAACGATAACTAGGTAATCACCGATTTCTGAAAACGTCTATATTTACTCATGTAATGATCGTTATTTTCAATGCTAAAGTTGCAAAAAGAAATAATTTTTCAATAAAAAAAATCTAAAATGTCTTCTTTTTTTTATTATTGGAATTTGACATTGAATTCATTTGTAGCATACTTCCTCTTAGTGAATTTGTCATATGTCAACATTTTATGTGGGATCTCTCTTGTTTTTGTCACTTCACCATTTTTACAGGTACATAGAAGAAAAATTGCCTCAAACCTTGTCAATTTTTACCTGTTGAAATTTACATGTGAAGTCAATACTTTAAATATAATTTTGTGTATTGGCATATCCAATATATTTGTATAATATAATGAGTCTGTTTAATCTATTGATTATCTATGTAAGGAATTAATATTAGCTGAGTTTTGTTTACTATTGGTCAAAACTTTTTCATGTTGGAATAAGTTCAAGGTCATGACCTAGATATTGGTCAGAAATTATATTACCTGTGAAAAAAAAAATGTTGTTTGATAATTTTACAATTAACAAGTTGAATAAATAGATGTACACGTAATATGGAAATACATATTTAAAGTCATAGTAACTATTCATGTGGAAGAAAATTAATTATTCATATGGATGTAGATTTTGAATAATTTTTAAACAATGTAAATTGTATTTTTCCCATTTTGTGGCATTGAATTGAAACAATGATAATGGAAATAAGACTAGCTATCGCAAAACAAGCTACAGGTTTTATATGGATTTTTACTGTTTTCTGAAGGAATTTTGGGTAAAAAGAACTGAGATTTTTTACTGTTTTCTGTAGAAATATTGGATAAAAAAGAATTGAGATTTTTACTGTTTTCTGAAGGAATATAGGATAAAAAAAATTTTAAAAATACTGTGACAAAGAGAATAACACAATGGCTGCACAGAGAGAGTTTTTCTTCTATATTACGAAGAACATTGAATAAAAATTATTGAGATTTTTACTGTTTTCTAAAAGGAACATTGGATAAAAATAAAAATATTGTTACAAAGTGAATGGGAATTAAAGAGAGACATATTAAGATCATGGATTTCTTCTGTATTATGAAGAACTTGGGATAAAATTTAAAAAGATACATTACTGGGGAAAAATAGAAAATAGCTTGGGCTGTACTCAGAGAGATTTATTCTATATTATGAAGAACATTGAATAAAAAGATTTAAGGTTTTTACCTTTTTTTTTAAGGGAAATTAGATAAAAAGAAAAAAATATTGTGACTAAAAGAATGACAAAAGTTATATAGAAATAGATTTTTATCTATTTTACTGTTTTGTGAAGTTTTCGGATAAAACTAAAATGTTACCGTGAAAAAATAGAGATTTCTTCTGTTATGAAAAACGTTGAATAAAAATTTTGTATTACGAAGAATCATCGATAAAATAAAAAAATATATATGGTGCAAAATAGAAAATAACTGGAGCTGTATTCTGAGAGATGTCTTCTATGTTTGAAAAACTTTGCATAAAAACAATTGAGATTGTTAACTACAGTATTTTCTGGAGTATGTGCGATAAAAAAAAAGCGTAATTTTTTATGATAACAAATGTTTTAACGGAAAGAAACATTGATTGAATCTTGTGAAAATGTTGATTATTATCGATTGATATCAATAATTGCTGTGTGATTGTTAATCGATCGAACAATGAATGCCAGTTATGACATAAACTAAAGGTACGATTTGTTGTAAGGTAAATTATTGATATTAAAAGTGGGAACGGATTACTTAATGTACACAATCCAGGTGTAATGGCATGACATAATGGTGATTGAAATGATTATATATTTGGCGATTTAATTTTCATCACCTGCAGACGGAAACAACATATCGGAATGTCCAAATGAATTTTGAATACAATGTACTTTATGTACATGTTAGGTTATTGAGTACTGATAAATCCGACCAGGTACAAAATCTTATTCAATATATTTACCTTGGACTTTGAAAATCTATATTTACATCTACAATTCAACAATTGGAAGAAAAAAAAACGTTAAACATCAGTGAAATTGATTCAAGCCATAATTGGATTAGAATCTTGGGAAATTAATTCTTAATGTGTGCAAGCTAGTCTCCTATCTGGCGACCTGTCAACAATGTAATAATATTGTAATCATAAAGAATTTAAATAGCATTCTTTGCTCCTATGATTAAAAACGGCTTATGGAATTAAAACTTTGTTAATTAAATTACTCCCCAATGATAATATTCGTTAAAAAAAATAAAGGTGTGGATTAACATATAAATTATAAATACTTTTGCACGAATATATGGCTAATGGCCGTTTGAGTATATTGTTGTGAGCCTAAGAGCGAGATCGGACGGATTCCAGAACTTACAAAATAAATAACATCCAGGAATAAGAACATCTTAGGGACTGCTGTTTTTATTCGTGTTAAGTTTATTACATCATAAAGAATAACCCAATGTCTAACGATTGATGAATGACTGCTTTTATTTCCGAATTGTGACATTTTTAACGCTTAATAAAAGTCGTAATTGAAAGACATTTTTTTTCGTATGACCAAATATAAGCTTTTATGTAGTGTCGGTGTAGATATTTGTGTGTACTGTGAATTTCTACAGGATGATGGCAGAAGATTTCGTAAATTTCTGCATGACATTTTAATGCAAAATTATATTTGTGTGGTTGTGTGTACATTCAGAAGATTTCGTAATGTGCTGCATGACAATTGAATGTAGAATTAAAATGAACGAAAGTGCAATTAAAATTTTGAAGTGCATTGATTGATATAATATTAATATAAGTTCTCCATTGTATTGTGATATATGTAGCTATACATCTTAACAAGAAATACATTTCTTGTATACGTGACATGGAGAAAGAAGACACATGTCAAACATTTCATTGAAGATCGTTAATAGGAATTTACAATGCTATATATGAATTTATTATTATTATCGGTGAAATAAATCATAGAAGAATTAGTTTTGAAAAAAAACGTGATTTGCTGCATGTTTATGGAATAAAGAATCTTTTTTTTTTGGGGTTAAAAAAGAAGAAAAAGATAAAAACATGAGATAAGATTCTTTAATGTGGAAGGAAGAAAAACAAATGATATTTTTGTCGTAAATTAAGAAGATTCACCTTACAATAGGATTAGAAACAAAACAAAACTAAATTAAGGTCGCCTGTCGCTAATGCTTATGCTTGATTTCTCAGAAAATCCGCTCATACTTTGTGTCGAAAACATCTGCGAGTGTGGAGATTCTAACTGGAAATAATTTTACCCACTGAAAAAACCCCAAAAACCACCAGGAAGTAGTATTATTATTAGAATGTATTTTGTAAGGCCTGGATTCCATGAAGCATGGAATTTTATTTAAGTAAACAATATATCTAGGTGAACTTATAACTTGGAATACACGAAAACTTTAATTGTGTTGCTAAAGCTGTATAGACTAGAATTGTGACATTAGACGATTGGTACATTGTAGATTTGGCACATTGTGGTTTCGACTGTACGTATACATTGAAAATTTTAAGAAATGGTGTTTGTTGGGGTTTTTTTTAATGAAATTCTAAGAATTTGATATGCAGACATGTCATCGTGTCTCTGATACTTATCACTATGAACATGTATGAGGTTCGATACAAAATTTTATATTGAGAATTGGGTATCGGAATACAGTATTTTACAACAAGGAATTATTCAAGGTCTTATTCTAAACGGATGAGGGATATTATTGATACAATGAGATATGGAAAAACTGGGGTTTTTTCAGGAATAGCTAGACTTGCATGCTTCAAATTAGTTTATTAGGCAAGTGTGATAATCTTCAAGGAGTTGGTTAAAAAAGGAAATGGTAAAAAAAACCGTTACCAGAAATACAGATATCTGAAATACTGCTACATTGTACTATATTCAAGTTAAATCTATTGAACAATTTAAGTTTGTAAAACTCTAAGTAGACAGAACTTGTCAAAAAATTTGAGACTAGATTTTTTTTATGTACTTTCTGGAACGAAACGTTAAGATAGGGCTTGTCAAACATTTTGAGACAAAAGTTATATCTGGAGCATAGATTTTTTTGTGCTTTGCAGAATGAAATATTAGACAGGGCTTGTCGAATAATTTGAGACGAAAGTTATATCTGAAGTATAATTTTGTTTGTGCTTTACAGAATGAAACGTTAAGATAGGGCTTGTCAAACATTTTGAGACAAAAGTTATATCTGGAGCATAGATTTTTTTTGTGCTTTCCAGAATGAAATATTAGACAGGGCTTGTCAAAATATTTGAGACAAAAGTTATATATCTGAAGTATAGATTATTTTTTATGTGCTTTACGGAATGAAACGTTAGACAGGGCTTGTCAAACAATTTGAGACAAAAGTTATATATCTGAAGTTTAGATTTTTTGTGTGCTTTGCGGAATGAAATGAAACTTTAGACTTGTAAAAATTAAGCGACTGTCCGCAGACCATATAATCAAGATGTGCGATAAGCATGGAAATATTGACTGTTACTAACGAGGAGCTGTATTGTTGTGGATATTCTACTGATGACTTGCTGAGAGAGCTTGAAGGTTATTATTAAATTTCCAATAGTTATCGATAATTGAAATAGCATAGTTTTTTCCCCCTTTTTTAGTTCACCTGACCCAAAGGGTCATGTGAGGTATTGCCATCACTTGGCGTCCGTCGTCCGTCGTTAACTTTTCATATTTGAATCTACTCCTCTGAAACAACTGGACCAAATTGAACCAAACTTGGCAGAAAGCATCTATATAAGGTCCTCTATAAAGTTTTTTCATTTCGTCCCATTCCGCCAACAAATATGGCCGCCAAGGACAATTCTTGTTTCTGATTGGCTAATGTTAAAAAAATCTTCTCCTCTGAAACTGCTTGGCCAAATGGAGCCAAACTTGGCAGGAAGCATCTATGTAAGATCCTCTATAAAACTTCTTCATTTAATTCCATTCGGCCAACAAACATGGCCACTGTTACTAAAAATAGAACATAGGGTAAAATTGCACGTTTTTGGTAACAACTCAAAAACCGTTAATAATATCAGAAATCTGACATGGGTAAAAATGATCAGCACAGGAAGATCTAACTACCCTGAAATTTTGAAGAAAATCTGATTACCTATCTTGGAGTTATTGCCCTTTTTTCTTCAAAATTTTAATACTTTTCGTTTTTTATTTAAAAAACTATAAGAGATATAGACATTAAGTTTAAACAGCAAACATGTGCAGCATGTCAAGATCTACATGCCCTGCAATTTTGAAGTAAATCTGATTACCCGTCTAGGAGTTATTGCCCTTTTTTATTTTTTATTTTTTTAATTTAAACATTTTTGTCTGATATTTCAAAAACTATTAGAGATAAAGGTTAAGTTTAAATTGCAAACATGTGCAGCATATTAAGATCTACCTACCCTTTAATTTTGAAGTTAATTTGAGTACCCAATTTGGAGTTATTGCCCTTTTTTTTGTCAAATTTTCAAAATGTTAATACCTTTTGTCCTTTATTTCAAAAACTATAAGAGATAGATGTTAAGTTTAAACAGCAAACATGTTCAGCATGTCAAGATCAACCTAGCCTACAATTTTAAAGTAAATCTGATTACCCATCTTGAAGTTATTGCCCTTTTTTCATCAAATTTTAAAAATGTTAATACTTTTCATCCTTTATTTCAAAAACTATATGAGATAGATGTTGAGTGTAAACTGAAAACATGTTCAGCTTGTCAAGATCTACATGCCCTGCAATTTTGAAGTAAATCTGAATACCCGTCTAGGAGTTATTCCCCTTTTTTCATCATTTTTTAGCTCACCTGACCCAAAGGGCCATGTGAGGTATTGCCATCACTTGGCGTCCGTCGTCCATCCGTTAACTTTTTCATATTTTAATCTTCTCCTCTGAAACAACTTGGCCAAATGGAACCAAACTTGGCAGTAAGCATCTATGTAAGGTCCTCTATAAAGTTTCTCCATTTCGTTCCATTTGGCCTATAAACATGGCCGCCAAGAATAATTCTTTTTTCTAATTGGCTAATGTTAAAAAATCTTCTCCTCTGAAACAGCTTGGCCAAATGGAGCCAAACTTGGCATAGATGGTCCCTGGGTGTGTCCCTTTTAAAATTGTGTCCGACAGCCCCACCCTCCATTCAAGATGGCTGCTGTTTTTTAAGGTAATGATTATCTCCCTTTGAAATTTGCTTCAGTATCATTCTATTGTCAGGTGAGCGATACAGGCTCAGTGGGCTGAGCCTCTAGTTTTTTACAGCATTTGTGTTGGTGGGTTTAAATTCTATCAGGTGGAACTAGGAAGTTGAGTAAATATTTAATTTATAACAGTATTGAGTGTTAGGCATTTTAAAACTAGTCTCCTATGATTGATACATTTCTTGTTTGTATGATCAATAAAGTACATTGTATTTAAATGTGTTTAAATTAAAATGACTTACTGGTAATGCAACATCGTATGTTAAGCACGTATGCACGCATGAGTAAAATTATAGGAAATCACGTTTTGTTTGTAAACAATATTTATTTTGATTAATCTGCTGCTTGACTTATATATAAAAACAACTGGTGCAAAATAATAACGACATGTTTGGTTTACCTTTCACAGGTGTGGTGCATACCTGTGCGTTGTATTAACGAAGCAATCAACTGGATTAGATCTGTGGATAATAATGCACTACGCTTATTTAACTATATAGCACAGTTTATTAATGAAGTTTTTTAATATCAAGAGAGCTTTGCCAAAATGTCGACCGACTTAAATTTCTAACCCTGGAGTTAAAAGATTAAAAACCATTGTTTGGATATTGACAGCATTCAATACAAATTATTTGTGAATAACTTAATATTTTATTTACAGTACCTCGATAAATTTATTCATATATTTTGTTTAACTTCGTGAATTTGGAATCTATCTTAAACTGGCAGCGACAGAATATTTATTTTCTTCATTTTGTATTTGTTTAAACCAGATTTATAATTGATATTATGCAATTTGGGATATTACGGTATGTGTAGATTGACTATCGATGGTATATATATATATATATATATATATATATAATGGTATATAATGCAGGACTGGATTATCATGTAGGCTAGTTTAGACTGCAGCCTAGGGCCCATCAGGCCCTGCTAAAATATTTTCAAATATATTTTGATTGTTTGAAAAATTAGTATAATATTCTAGTTTATTTAAAGAATTTGCAATAAGTTTACTTCAAGCTATGTAAATGTCGCTGAATTATGTCACCAGTAAAATCTGTTCAAGATGGGTGTGGTCGATTTACAGGGTGGCTTTGCCTGATGGGGCCCCCATAATATCATTAGCCTAGGGGAGGGGGGGGGGGGGCAAAAGGTCATAATCCAGTCCTGTATATATGCTTTTGAATTGTTTTTAGATTGAAGATTTAACATTTGATCAATATTTTCATATTTGAACTCATTTATAATTGTTGTCATATTTTTATTTGATTGACGATATCTTAGTTCAGGTTATAATGTACATATGAATACTGTGGATTCATTTTTACCAATTTACATGGATTTTGTGGTTAGTATCCAACCATGAAATTATATTAAAGGGTTGGAATTATGGTGTTTAATGCCACTTTCAACAATATTGTTGTTGAAAGTGACATTAAACACCATAACCCTAACCCTACAACTATATATTGTTGTTGAAAGTGACATTAAACACCATATCCCTAACCCTACAACTATATATTGTTGTTGAAAATGACATTAAACACCATAACCCTAACCCTACAACTATATATTGTTGAAAGTGACATTAAACACCATATCCCTAACCCTACAACTATATATTGTTGAAAGTGACATTAAACACCATATCCCTAACCCTACAACTATATATTGTTGAAAGTGACATTAAACACCATATCCCTAACCCTACAACTATATATTGTTGAAAGTGACATTAAACACCATATCCCTAACCCTACAACTATATATTGTTGAAAGTGACATTAAACACCATATCCCTAACCCTACAACTATATATTGTTGAAAGTGACATTAAACACCATATCCCTAACCCTACAACTATGTATTGTTGAAAGTGACATTAAACGCCATAACCCTAACCCTACAACTCTATATTGTTGAAAGTGACATTAAACACCATATCCCTAACCCTACAACTATATATTGTTGAAAGTGACATTAAACACCATATCCCTAACCCTACAACTATATATTGTTGAAAGTGACATTAAACACCATATCCCTAACCCTACAACTATATTGTTGAAAGTGACATTAAACACCATAACCCTAACCCTACAACTATATATTGTTGAAAGTGACATTAAACACCATAACCCTAACCCTACAACTATATATTGTTGAGTGACATTAAACACCATATCCCTAACCCTACAACTATATATTGTTGAAAGTGACATTAAACACCATATTCCTAACTAACCCTACAACTATATATTGTTGTGTGACATTAAACACCATATCCCTAACCCTACAACTATATATTGTTGAAAGTGACATTAAACACCATAACCCTAACCCTACAACTATATATTGTTGAAAGTGACATTAAACACCATAACCCTAACCCTACAACTATATATTGTTGAAAGTGACATTAAACACCATAACCCTAACCCTACAACTATATATTGTTGAAAGTGACATTAAACACCATATCCCTAACCCTAAAACTATATATTGTTGAAAGTGACATTAAACACCATAACCCTAACCCTACAACTATATATTGTTGAAAGTGACATTAAACACCATAACCCTAACCCTACAACTATATATTGTTGAAAGTGACATTAAACACCATATCCCTAACCCTACAACTATATATTGTTGAAAGTGACATTAAACACCATAACCCTAATCCTACAACTATATATTGTTGAAAGTGACATTAAACACCATAACCCTAACCCTACAACTATATATTGTTGAAAGTGACATTAAACACCATAACCCTAACCCTACAACTGTATATTGTTGAAAGTGACATTAAACACCATAACCCTAACCCTACAACTATATATTGTTGAAAGTGACATTAAACACCATAACCCTAACCCTACAACTATATATTGTTGAAAGTGACATTAAACACCATAACCCTAACCCTACAACTATGTATTGTTGAAAATGACATTAAACACCATAACCCTAACCCTACAACTATATATTGTTGAAAGTGACATTAAACACCATAACCCTAACCCTACAACTATATATTGTTGAAAATGACATTGAATACCATAACCCTAACCCTACAACTATATATTGTTGAAAGTGACATTAAACACCATATCCCTAACCCTACAACTATATATTGTTGAAAATGACATTAAACACCATAACCCTAACCCTACAACTATATATTGTTGAAAGTGACATTAAACACCATATCCCTAACCCTACAACTATATATTGTTGAAAGTGACATTAAACACCATATCCCTAACCCTACAACTATATATTGTTGAAAGTGACATTAAACACCATATCCCTAACCCTGCAACTATATATTGTTGAAAGTGACATTAAACACCATATCCCTAACCCTACAACTATATTGTTGAAAGTGACATTAAACACCATAACCCTAACCCTACAACTATATATTGTTGAAAGTGACATTAAACACCATAACCCTAACCCTACAACTATATATTGTTGAGTGACATTAAACACCATATCCCTAACCCTACAACTATATATTGTTGAAAGTGACATTAAACACCATATTCCTAACTAACCCTACAACTATATATTGTTGTGTGACATTAAACACCATATCCCTAACCCTACAACTATATATTGTTGAAAGTGACATTAAACACCATAACCCTAACCCTACAACTATATATTGTTGAAAGTGACATTAAACACCATAACCCTAACCCTACAACTATATATTGTTGAAAGTGACATTAAACACCATAACCCTAACCCTACAACTATATATTGTTGAAAGTGACATTAAACACCATATCCCTAACCCTACAACTATATATTGTTGAAAGTGACATTAAACACCATAACCCTAACCCTACAACTATATATTGTTGAAAGTGACATTAAACACCATATCCCTAACCCTAAAACTATATATTGTTGAAAGTGACATTAAACACCATAACCCTAACCCTACAACTATATATTGTTGAAAGTGACATTAAACACCATAACCCTAACCCTACAACTATATATTGTTGAAAGTGACATTAAACACCATATCCCTAACCCTACAACTATATATTGTTGAAAGTGACATTAAACACCATAACCCTAATCCTACAACTATATATTGTTGAAAGTGACATTAAACACCATAACCCTAACCCTACAACTATATATTGTTGAAAGTGACATTAAACACCATAACCCTAACCCTACAACTATATATTGTTGAAAGTGACATTAAACACCATATCCCTAACCCTACAACTATATATTGTTGAAAGTGACATTAAACACCATATCCCTAACCCTACAACTATATATTGTTGAAAGTGACATTAAACACCATAACCCTAACCCTACAACTATATATTGTTGAAAGTGACATTAAACACCATATCCCTAACCCTACAACTATATATTGTTGAAAGTGACATTAAACACCATAACCCTAATCCTACAACTATATATTGTTGAAAGTGACATTAAACACCATAACCCTAACCCTACAACTATATATTGTTGAAAGTGACATTAAACACCATAACCCTAACCCTACAACTATATATTGTTGAAAGTGACATTAAACACCATATCCCTAACCCTACAACTATATATTGTTGAAAGTGACATTAAACACCATAACCCTAACCCTACAACTATATATTGTTGAAAGTGACATTAAACACCATATCCCTAACCCTACAACTATATATTGTTGAAAGTGACATTAAACACCATAACCCTAATCCTACAACTATATATTGTTGAAAGTGACATTAAACACCATAACCCTAACCCTACAACTATATATTGTTGAAAGTGACATTAAACACCATAACCCTAACCCTACAACTATATATTGTTGAAAGTGACATTAAACACCATATCCCTAACCCTACAACTATATATTGTTGAAAGTGACATTAAACACCATAACCCTAACCCTACAACTATATATTGTTGAAAGTGACATTAAACACCATATCCCTAACCCTACAACTATATATTGTTGAAAGTGACATTAAACACCATATCCCTAACCCTACAACTATATATTGTTGAAAGTGACATTAAACACCATAACCCTAACCCTACAACTATATATTGTTGAAAGTGACATTAAACACCATATCCCTAACCCTACAACTATATATTGTTGAAAGTGACATTAAACACCATAACCCTAACCCTACAACTATATATTGTTGAAAGTGACATTAAACACCATAACCCTAACCCTACAACTATATATTGTTGAAAGTGACATTAAACACCATAACCCTAACCCTACTACTATATATTGTTGAAAGTGACATTAAACACCATATCCCTAACCCTACAACTATATATTGTTGAAAGTGACATTAAACACCATAACCCTAACCCTACAACTATATATTGTTGAAAGTGACATTAAACACCATATCCCTAACCCTACAACTATATATTGTTGAAAGTGACATTAAACACCATATCCCTAACCCTACGACTATATGTTGTTGAAAGTGACATTAAACACCATATCCCTAACCCTACGACTATATATTGTTGAAAGTGACATTAAACACCATATCCCTAACCCTACAACTATATATTGTTGAAAGTGACATTAAACACCATATCCCTAACCCTACAACTATATATTGTTGAAAGTGACATTAAACACCATAACCCTAACCCTACAACTATATATTGTTGAAAGTGACATTAAACACCATAACCCTAACCCTACAACTATATATTGTTGAAAGTGACATTAAACACCATATCCCTAACCCTACAACTATATATTGTTGAAAGTGACATTAAACACCATATCCCTAACCCTACAACTATATATTGTTGAAAGTGACATTAAACACCATAACCCTAACCCTACAACTATATATTGTTGAAAGTGACATTAAACACCATATCCCTAACCCTACAACTATGTATTGTTGAAAGTGACATTAAACACCATAACCCTAACCCTACAACTATATATTGTTGAAAGTGACATTAAACACCATAACCCTAACCCTACAACTATGTATTGTTGAAAGTGACATTAAACACCATAACCCTAACCCTACAACTATATATTGTTGAAAGTGACATTAAACACCATAACCCTAACCCTACAACTATATATTGTTGAAAGTGACATTAAACACCATAACCCTAACCCTACAACTATATATTGTTGAAAGTGACATTTAACACCATAACCCTAACCCTACAACTATATATTGTTGAGTGACATTAAACACCATAACCCTAACCCTACAACTATATATTGTTGAAAGTGACATTAAACACCATATCCCTAACCCTACAACTATATATTGTTGAAAGTGACATTAAACACCATATCCCTAACCCTACGACTATATATTGTTGAAAGTGACATTAAACACCATATCCCTAACCCTACAACTATATATTGTTGAAAGTGACATTAAACACCATAACCCTAACCCTACAACTATATATTTTTGAAAGTGACATTAAACACCATATCCCTAACCCTACAACTATATATTGTTGAAAGTGACATTAAACACCATATCCCTAACCCTACGACTATATGTTGTTGAAAGTGACATTAAACACCATATCCCTAACCCTACGACTATATATTGTTGAAAGTGACATTAAACACCATATCCCTAACCCTACAACTATATATTGTTGAAAGTGACATTAAACACCATATCCCTAACCCTACAACTATATATTGTTGAAAGTGACATTAAACACCATAACCCTAACCCTACAACTATATATTGTTGAAAGTGACATTAAACACCATAACCCTAACCCTACAACTATATATTGTTGAAAGTGACATTAAACACCATATCCCTAACCCTACAACTATATATTGTTGAAAGTGACATTAAACACCATATCCCTAACCCTACAACTATATATTGTTGAAAGTGACATTAAACACCATAACCCTAACCCTACAACTATATATTGTTGAAAGTGACATTAAACACCATATCCCTAACCCTACAACTATGTATTGTTGAAAGTGACATTAAACACCATAACCCTAACCCTACAACTATATATTGTTGAAAGTGACATTAAACACCATAACCCTAACCCTACAACTATGTATTGTTGAAAGTGACATTAAACACCATAACCCTAACCCTACAACTATATATTGTTGAAAGTGACATTAAACACCATAACCCTAACCCTACAACTATATATTGTTGAAAGTGACATTAAACACCATAACCCTAACCCTACAACTATATATTGTTGAAAGTGACATTTAACACCATAACCCTAACCCTACAACTATATATTGTTGAGTGACATTAAACACCATAACCCTAACCCTACAACTATATATTGTTGAAAGTGACATTAAACACCATATCCCTAACCCTACAACTATATATTGTTGAAAGTGACATTAAACACCATATCCCTAACCCTACGACTATATGTTGTTGAAAGTGACATTAAACACCATATCCCTAACCCTACAACTATATATTGTTGAGTGACATTAAACACCATATCCCTAACCCTACAACTATGTATTGTTGAAAGTGACATTAAACACCATAACCCTAACCCTACAACTATATATTGTTGAAAGTGACATTAAACACCATATCCCTAACCCTACAACTATATATTGTTGAAAGTGACATTAAACACCATAGCCCTAACCCTACAACTATATATTGTTGAAAGTGACATTAAACACCATAACCCTAACCCTACAACTATATATTGTTGAAAGTGACATTAAACACCATAACCCTAACCCTACAACTATATATTGTTGAAAGTGACATTAAACACCATATCCCTAACCCTACAACTATATATTGTTGAGTGACATTAAACACCATATTCCTAACCCTACAACTATATATTGTTGAAAGTGACATTAAACACCATAACCCTAACCCTACAACTATATATTGTTGAGTGACATTAAACACCATATCCCTAACCCTACAACTATGTATTGTTGAAAGTGACATTAAACACCATAACCCTAACCCTACAACTATATATTGTTGAAAGTGACATTAAACACCATATCCCTAACCCTACAACTATATATTGTTGAAAGTGACATTAAACACCAAATCCCTAACCCTACAACTATATATTGTTGAAAGTGACATTAAACACCATAACCCTAACCCTACAACTATATATTGTTGAAAGTGACATTAAACACCATAACCCTAACCCTACAACTATATATTGTTGAAAGTGACATTAAACACCATATCCCTAACCCTACAACTATATATTGTTGAGTGACATTAAACACCATATTCCTAACCCTACAACTATATATTGTTGAAAGTGACATTAAACACCATAACCCTAACCCTACAACTATATATTGTTGAGTGACATTAAACACCATATCCCTAACACTACAACTATATATGGTTGAGTTACATTAAACACCATATTCCTAACTAACCCTGTATGTTTTGTTCACTTATAACACCATAGTACTTTGATGTTTTTCTATGTGATACAACAAACATATCAACAAGAACAAGCAGGAAATGAGATAAAATTGATATATTATATGAAATAAGTACCGTAATTAATTTATTGATTTACCCTCATTTTCTGCATTTTCATTAAAATTTGCATTTTATATAAGAAGAAAAAATAATTGAGTACTGCTCTTATTGATTATTGATTGGTGAATGAACATCCAGCGGAAAATACTTCATGCATATTCAGGACAAGAATAAGTTCAACGATTTAAAAAAAAATCAAGACAGTCAGAAAGCAGGAATGTATGTACGAACAAATTTACCTTTTGTAATGTCTTTTCTTTTTAAACATTTTCAAAACAGGACTGAGTTGCACAAACCTCAATGAAATTTAAGTGTCAGTTAAAACTTAATTGACACATAAAATTACTTGAAATATACATGAAATTAATTTACACTTACTTAAGGTTTAATTGAGACTTACATTTAATTGAAGTTTGTGTAACCCAGTCCAAATCTTTAACATGCAGGGAGCGTGCCACTCTCCAAGCGTGTTACCTTCTAGTACTATGGTCAATTATTTGGCTCCCCTCCCCCCCCCCTTTTCCACTCTAATACATCACACATTATCACACAAATGACTGACAGCATAAGCATGGACAGTGCACAGTATGGTCAGTGGATCATTGTACATGTAGTTGACTGACTACTAGCTAAGCAGGTAGTATCTGTAATGTCTTGTTTTTCAGATTTTTGTTTTTATCATTTAGTTAGAAAAGATATGGATGTAAATGAACATGAGATACTATTCAGAGTTAGGGTTAGGGTAAGAGTGTTTAACGCTACTTTCAACAATATTTCAGTTATATCGCTGCGTTCGGCTTTATTGTGGAGGAAACTGGCCTGGAGTACCCGGAAAAAACTCACAACGTTAGTGGTGATAGGCACTGATTGCATAGATAGCTGTATATTCAACATTACACAAATTCAAGTAAATGAACTGTGCTTTTAGTTGTGATGTTTATATTTTTATTTACAGTTCTCTGTTCTGATCGTCTAACACAGATGACCAAGACATACAATGACATTGAGGCTGTTAATAGATTATTAGAAGAGGTAAACATTATAATGTCAGGATCAAATAAAAACTCATAATCCTTAATTTAAGTGTCTTTATTCTAATTTAAGTGTCTTTATTCTAATTTAAGTGTCTTTATTCTAATTTAAGTGTTTTTATTCTAATTTAAGTGTCTTTATTCTAATTAAAGAGTCTTTATTCTCATTTAAACCTCTTAAATTAGAATAAAACTGCTGAAATTAAAAGAAATACATCCTAAATTAGGAATTCTGATTTTCGTGTGTTGGGTACCAAATATTACAGCTTTAAATGCATAAAATAGCAGATTTTAAGCAACATTGGAGTTTAGAGTTTGATGCTTATTTAATTTTCTTAGAAAAAACATTGCTTAAAAATCTGTAGATCAACATTTCTTTGGTGTGGCCTTGCCATATTGTGTGTTTAATGTGAATCAACACAATACACATAGCATATAAGAGTATATGTCCGATTCAGTTCAGTATGTGGAGCAAGTAATACACAATACATACAACATGGAGTTCAGTATCTAGAACAAGTTTATCATTGTATATATAGATAATAACCTTAGATTAGAATTTTGGGTGCTTGATGACAAATCAATAATTTTATCAATAATATTTTGCCATCACTTGGCGTCCGTCGTCTGTTAACTTTTCACATTTTAATCTTCTCCTCTGAAACCCCTTAGCCAAATGAACTGAAACTTGGAAGGAAGCACCTATGGAAGGTCCTCTATAAAGATTGCTCATTTTGTCCCGATTCGTTAACAAGCATGGCCGCCACAGGCAATTCTTGTTTCTGATTGGTCAATTTCTAAAAATCTTCTCCTCTGAAACCTCATAGCCAAATGAAACCAAACTTGGTAGGAAGCATCTATGGAAGGTCCTCTATAAAGATTGCTCATTTCGTCTCGATCTGTTAGCAAACATGGTCGCCACAGGCAATTCTTATTGCTGATTGGTTGATTTCTAAAAAAATCTTCTCCTCTAAAACAGAGTAGCCAAATAAACCGAACTTTGGTAGGAAGCACCTATGGAAGGTTCTGTATAAAGTTTCCTCAAAACTGAATGAAAGGTGAGCTACACAGGCTCAACCCATTGAGCCTCTAGTTATTTTTTTAATGGATGAAATTGGAATACCTTGAAATCTGTCTAAAACCAAACTTTAAAGAAAGTCACATTTTAGGAAATCTTTGATAATTTAACCTGTATAAACCGAACACCTCTCTACTCCAAGCTCAAAAACTGGTCCCAATGAAGCACTGGTTTCACTGTTTCATGGCAAGGTGTACTTGATATAACCCTATGTGATACAGTTTATCAGTGACTTGCGGCAGGTCAGTGGTTTTCTCCAGGGGACGTCTTGTACTCCTGATCGTGATCCTATGGTAGTTCGATTTACAACTGCCTTTGCAATCAGTGCCTATCACAACTAAAGCTCATTGCAAGGTGTTCTCAGTACAACATTGTGATAAAGTTTGTCAGTGACTTCTGGCAGATCAATGATTTTCTCCGGGTACATCCAGTTTCCTCCACTAATAAAACTGACCTCCACGATATACAAATGTAGCTGAAATATGGTTAAAAGTGGCATTAAAAATCATAAGCCTAAACCTAATCCATAAAAAATTGGTATGATGAAAAGAAGGTTACTAAAGTCAAAACATATGTTGTTATAATGTGACTATTAAAATATAAAACAGCAATGGCACCTCTCAAATCTGAGAAATATAATCCAGCAATATAACCAAAGCTTGGAAAATAGGAGAATACGACCTTCTACAAATAAACAGAAGTGATATCTGTTCCTAGGCCAAAAAAAAACGTGTTTCTAATTTTTAGTGTGTTCACTAAAGTTTTTATTGTTATTTTTGTACAAGCACTGTTAAAATCAAATCCTTATCCTGTATAACCAGGGTCTGTCGTGGTCTTGATTGTATGGTAGTTGGATTTACAACTACCTGTATGTGTAATCACTGCCTATCACAACTAAAGTTGTGAGTTCGAACCCCATTCATGGCTGGGTGATAAAGTTGGTCAGTGACTTGCGACAGGTCGGTGGTTTTCTGTGGGTACTTCACCAATAAAACTGACCACCACGATATAAATGAAATATTGTTGAAAGTGGTGTTAAACACCATGAACCTATCCCTATACTTTTTCAAAATTGTTTGTGTAAACACAGGTATTTTTTCCTTGGTCTTACGAGTCATAAAACTTTATATATAAGGTTTGCACTCGTCAAAAATCATCATATCGAATCAAATCACTGTTGATGCTGGATACAGTGTTCTGATATAATAAAAATTTACAGTTGATAAAATATGGAAATCTGTCTAAAAAAAATATGAACTAAAAAAAGCCATGTGCTTTTGAAGTAATAATTGGCATATCCTACCTCACAAATACCACCCGTTGTGAAATCCTGCTTCTTAAACAAACAGTTAATATGATGTATTTTGTTATATATTACAGAAAGAAAGAGATTTAGAACTTGCAGCACGTATTGGTCAGACACTTCTCACAAAGAATCAGGAGTTAGTCGATAAAAATGAGAATTTGGAAGAACAACTGTCATCTGTTGTAGATAAGGTACAGTCATACCTGCTTTAGTGACCACCTCTATTTACCCTTTATTATGTCACTTTAATTTAGTTTCCCTTTAAAGTGCCTTTCATATTAATTATACCCCCACTCATAGAGTGGGGGCTATATTGCAATCACCTTGTCCGTTTGTCCATCCGTTCACACTTTCGTAACAGATATCTCAGCTTCTACTGGAAGAAATGATTTTATTTTTAATATATGGCTTTGGCATGGTGACTTGTACCGTGTCTCCCCTTTCCAGGTTTACCGCACATCTACTTCCTGTTTACAGTGCGACTTAGAATTTTTCATGTTTGCCGTAATAGCTGAAAACTTTCGTAACAGTTATCTCAGCTTCTACTGGAAGAAATTATTTTATATTTGATATATGGCTTTGGCATGGTGACTTGTAACCGTGTCTCCCCTTTCCAGGTTTACCGCACATCTACTTCCTGTTTACCGTGCGACTTACAAATGAACGAGTGGGGGTATTCTTAACACGACATAGCGTGCAACATCTTTTTTAATCTGTATTAAGTGACCACCTAAATTATGTGACCCTATTTCAAGACGTTCAGATAAGATTTGATTGTATATCATATACAGTGAAGCCTGTCTTTTATGAATCTCTGTTAGACCAGCTTTTTATGTTCAGAAAAGGGTTAGGGTGTTTAACTTTCTTCGGTCTTTTTACTGAGTTCTTCTACATATAATTCCAATTCTTTTTTAGTATCAGCTAAAAAAAACAGAATAAAGATTAACAAATGATATCCAGTTTTAAAACCTGGTTACAAATTATGTTGCAGAGGCCCTGTACTCCATGAAATAATGATTTGGAGACTAGAATCTCACCTGGTTATTTATGCAATATTTCAGTTCAACCAAGTTGGTAGTTTCCGAGAAAAAGCTTTTCGTTCATAATCCTATAGGTTTCTATGCTTAACAATGTCCTTATTCCAAGAGGGAATTCAGAGGTAAAGAAATAGGACCTAGTTTCTCAATTGCTGTGTACAAACCCACAGAAAGGATTATCTGCTACGTGTGTGTGGGGTTAGAGTTATGGTGTTAAATGCCACTTTCAACAATACTTCAGTTATATCGTGGCAGTCAATTTTATTGTTGCAGGAAACCGGAGAAAACCACTGACCCGCCACAAGTCATGCACAAACTTGATCACATAATGTTGTATCGAGAATACCTTGCCTGAGCAGGATTCAAACTCAAACCACCATACAATCACGACCACGACGGCCCCTTTGTTTGGAATAGAAAGGTGTCTATCTCACAGGTGATGCACTGCTGTAATCTGACAATGAAAAACAAGATCCTTTTTTAAACATCTTATTTGTGTAAAATCTATGTAATAAACAATTATAACTAATCTTGTACCCTGAATATCACATATTAATCACTCATAGACAAACGAGGGGTTGTTGTGGTCGTGATCGTATGGTAGTTGGATTTACAACTACCTATGCAATCAGTGCCTATCACCACTAACATTGTGAGTTCGAATCCTGCTCAAGCGGGTACACTCGATACTACATTATGTGAAACAGTTTGTCAGTGACTTGCAGCAGGTCCAGACATGGGGTAATCGTAATCAGTTGTAATCGATTACATTTTTTCATGTAATCGGATGTAATCTGTAATCAGACTTTTTTTTTATTACATGTAATCGTAATGTAATCGATTGCATTCATTTTGACCCTGTAATCATGATTACTTTCCGATTACATTTAGATTTCTTTTCATCATTTTGCCTTAACGGAAGCATGTATCTCCTTAGATATTTAATGTATGATTTATGTAAATGAATTTTCTTCATGAAATTTATTAAACAAATAATGTAGAATGGTTTACTAGAAAAAAATATAAAGTTTATTGACATCTAAATAAAAACATATGTAATGAAATTCAATTGTTAAAAACTCCACAAAAATGTCTATTAAATTGCAATCAAAACTATCACAGCTACAAAAAAATATATTAAGCATTAATTATGGCTTCAAAGAGTTGATATCAAAACAAATAATATCTCAATTTCAATTTCTTTAGGGTTTCAATATTTCAGTGAAAACAGTTTGTCTGCTTGTGTAAAATACAACAAGCTCTAACATTTATAAATTATCTGACACAACTTTCAAGATTTCATTTATGACATTGCTTCTTTGAAAGACTTCTGAAGACTATCACTATGTCCTCAGTGTTATCTCATTTCATCACACCTCTTGATTCTTGTGGAAATGTAAAAGCTTCCTGTAAGCATTGTACAGCATTGATATCTGGTTCAGTAAAGACCACATCCAACTTTGTCACTCACATGAAGGTACATTGTAGGTCATAATTATATATTTTGTTTCTGTTGATGAAAGTCATTCTGATTCCCATAAGATTAAGAAATATTTTATATAAACCAAAATATAGATATCTCATGAAGATTTTTTATACAAGTTTAAAAAGAGATATGAATATCAATAAAGAAATTATATAAAAAGCAATATGTTAATAATGATTTATAATTTTCAGAAACATTTATTATTTGTGGTTAAATAACAAAATATTTTCAATCATACATATTACAAATTAACTGATAAATAACCAGTTGTAATATTTGTAAAATTTTAGATTAAAAGAAAAAGAAAATTCCAGTGGGGCTTGCATCTGATATTCAGAGATAAAGGATATTTCTGCTTTTAATTTTGGTCCTGAGTTTCCTTTTAATATTGGATTGTATGATAAATGTTTTTTTTTATTATTTGTGGGTTACTATGCAACTTGTAATGGATATTTTATTAAACCTAGGATTTTGTTTTCATATTTAAACTGATAAATTATGCATACATGTATTTTTAAGCAAGTTTTTAGAATCGGAATGACTTTTTTTTTTTTTTTATCTTCTGAATTATATATCTATGACACACATTGAAATGGTGTGAGATTTAGCAATGGTGAATGTTACATAATTTGGTGTCATAAATAAGGTGTCTTTCCAGTTATCCAACTTTCATTTTCTTACCTGTAGGATTGTTTATTTAACATTGATTATGTGTTTTTTGACCTAAATACCTGATAATTTGTTCCTTAAACCTTATTTATTGATGAAAAGATTGCTAATCCTGCAACAAACATGACGATCATCAATAACATTTCCCAAGCTTGCCTCTGTTATTTCTCAATAATTTAATTAAACAGTGATCAATTAAATTCTGAAATTGAACTAAGTCCTCTTTTTAAGGATTTACCCTATTCTATTCTAGAGAAAGATGTGATCGACTCATAAAGAAAAATAAAGAAATATCTTATCCAATTAAATTTTGAAATCAGTCAAAAATAGTAATAATAATTTGTATTCTTTTTCATTTTAAATGAAATATATGGAAATAAATATTAACTGTTGTACATAGACATGTGGTATATTGTCCTGGTCCAAATTTTTGTCCACTTATTCACCTGTTACACAAACCAAGCTTCAATTAAGTGTCATTTAAAGTTTGTTCTTGATTACCTTTGATCTCATTTATCCCACTTATTTTTTACCTGTACTATCTATTTTTCAAAAAGTTGGATAAATGGGAATGAACCATAAATAAGACCTTAATTACAAGTTTTATCTATGGCACAGGTTAACTGATAGTTTATTATCCACAACAGAGCTCCAGATAATTTTCAAGTCCAAAGGGTAATTACCCCCTACTTTTGAAAATGATGCATATTTGCATATTTCCTTAGCACTGTTGTACTCTCTACTTCAGAAAAGATTGCTTACATGTACACTTTTAAAATTATGTTGGACACAAGTGTTATTCAATAAACACAGGATGCAAGTGAAATGTATATCTCTGTTTAATTTGACACGATTGTGTCATGTTTATTAATAAAATGTTGTAAATATTTTGTTTTTTGCTCGTCGACTTCGGCAGTTTTCACAGCCGTGTTGATAATGTCATCAATGATTCCTTTAACTATACTGTCACTAGACACAGATGAAACTGTCAGGAACTTTTAAAAAAGTATATAATTTTCCGTAGCGCGCTTATTCATGTTCTTGCTCATTTTCAACAAACAACGTGTTCCCAAATTCACTTTCGTTTTAGTTCTTAACTAAACCGCATTTATTTGTAATATTGACCGCGATTGGATGATTTATCCTAAACATCCAATCAGATCTCTTTTGACATCGATGCTTAGAAAGGCAAACATTCGGTACCCCTCGGATGTATACACTTTCTCTTTCGAAAAGTAGAAAGAGAAGTAATTACGGGGAATTTCTCAAAGTCAAAAATGTATTGTTTATGTACACGATGTATTATCGTCAACAGCGTACAAGTACGCTCCGAATTTGGAAAGTTTGCTTACACAGCAATATGTATGCGTAAATATACACTCTGATCTGATAATACATGCGTTTTTACTCGTTTTCATAGTGTAAAAAACGCAAATACGCAGCTTATCTGGAGCTCTGCACAATAAACTTTTGACAGGATAATATGATGAAATATATTATATGTCTGTTATAATATCTACAAGTGTGGACATAGAAATGTGCTGTCCAAAAGGCAAGTGTGGATGTCAATATTTCATATTATTAACTTTAAAAAAAAAATTCATGGACACAGGGGTCCTGGATTTTTTTAATAAAAAACTAATCCTGGATTATTATTTTTGCTTAAAGTCTGGTCTTGTGTTTTTATTTCAAATTTTCATCATAGCCCCCCCTCCCCCTCCCAAGGGATATAAAATTGTATCATTAGATTAATAATAAATTAATAAATAATAAATTCAGATATTCTATTTAAAATAAATCTCATTTACAAAACCACTGATATTTGTTCAATTTTTAATGCTGATTTAAGCTTTAGTCGCAACAAGATAAGAGGTTTTTGGGATTAGTCCACTTTCAATAATATTTCAGTTATAACGGAGGAATGTAAAATTTTGTTAGCTATATCAAGGCAATGAAACAAAAAGAAATCAAAGCACCAATTATATATATTACTGTACACATACCAACAAGCGTACAAAGAAACAGAAATTTGAAACAAAAAGAAGTAACATAGCAAACTTGAATATACATTGGTTGTCATGACATCAAATGTAATCAGTAATGTAATCGATTACATTTACAAAGTAATTGTAATGTAATCAATTACATTTGAAAATTGATGTAATCGTAATGTAATGTAATCATGAAAATTGCAAAGTAATTGTAATGTAATCGATTACATTTGCTGCAGGTCAGTGGTGTTCTCTGGGTACTGTGGTTTCCTTCACCAACAAAACTGACTGCTTCGATTTAGCTGAAATATGGTGTTAAACACCATTTGTGAACAAAAATATTGCCAACTTGAACTACTGTTGATCAACCTCTACCATATTTCTTGGAATATACAGTATGTGACCAAAAGTACTGGCGCATGTAAAAAAATCCCTATGTAATCAACCAAAACCATATTTTTTCAAAAAAATATTGTGAAGTCATTTCTGGATAGATTTTAACAAATTTTACACTAAGACGTTTGGAATTGTCCATATTTTGATTGTTTATTTACTCATTATGTTGTTTTGGGTGATTTTTATTTGTACATAATTTAAACACAACAAATAAAAATTGACTTTGATTTTCCTATATATTTCAACTAAACATAAATCCTAAAAATGAACAATCATGTTTAAATTATGTACAAATAAAAACCACTCGTATAAACATAATGAGCAAATAAACTAACAAAATATAGACAATTCCGAATGTCTTGGTGTAAAATTTGTTAAAATCTATCCAGAAATGACATCACAATAATTTTTTGAAAAAATATGGTTTTGGTTGATTATATAGGGATTTTTTTTTCATGCGCCAATACTTTTGGCCACATACTGTATGTACATGACGAGTAAAATAATCTTAACATATTGTTAAAAAAAATATTTTTTAATTACCTCAATTTTATTACAGGTCAAACAATTAAAACATGAGGTTATACTGAAAGATGGTCTTCTTCAAGCTTTTACAGACTATGAAGGGGGGATAACTCCAAGTGACGAATCCAGGTAGGCTCTATTGAAAATTGTTATTTTTTCCTGGCTGAAACAAGGGACTTCATAAGGCATTATATAACCAAAGACTGGATAAAAAATACATGTAGTTGTTGATAGTTCTCTCTGGTTTAGAATTTTTTTAAATGTTAAAATTAGTTTGTTGTATGGACGTATTGTTGAACCTAGGGGGCTCAGTGTAAGGTGTGTGAGTTTTGGTTATCAAACTCATTCTAACTTGGTAGCAGTCTACACCATTGTCAGCATGGTTGGTCTAAGGCACTGGTTCTATCCAAAGGATAAATGTTTATTATGACAAAATTTATATAGGTTCTTAAACAAAATAATTTATTATGTTCAAGTGTAATAATATATTCAAGTACAACAATAATATAACTTCCCCGAGAGCGATAATAATGAATATGAGGTCCCCCCTATGGAATTATTGGTCGTCGTAAAGTCATAGTAAAATCGTAGTAAAACGTCTAGGTCAGGTCGAAGTATGTGTAAATAAAGTGAAAACGTACTGGTAATGTACAGATATCCTGGTTACAGATTTAACAATGTCTCTCTTGGTCTAATATGGTAGTGGCTTGGTCTAAATGAGTCTGCTCTGTCTATGATTGATGGGGGTCGCTCCTGTGGAGTGTAGACGATGCCCTTTTATATATACGCAGACTCCACACTTTCGGTTGTGGCGTGAATTGTCGTTGATTGGTCCGTTTTTACGGAAGTTCCCACGGTTATTATAACCGTTAACGGGGCTGCAAACAGGGCCACATAAAGTGTGAGGTAACACACATGCGCACTATAAATTACACACAGAATTCATGGCGGAAAGTATAAACATAGTTTGTCATGTCAAGATGAAAGGGAAAATGGGCTTAATAAAGCTTACCCTTATGGAAAACAAGTCCAAGTACAATATTTAAACCTAGCGTGAATGAATGAAATAGGTATTAAGAGAATGTGACACAAGGTTTATAAGGAGAACAAAACATTAGGAAGTTGTCGTAGGCCCCCCCCTTTTGGTCAAGCAATGAGAACGAACTCTGTCCTAACTACATATTTCCCATATAAAATAACAACAATTTACATACAATAAATATTTGCGATCACGATACCTGAAACAAGAATAGTGTTCATTCAATCACATCACAGTCGCGACAGTTACTCAAGGCACCGGAATACGGCACAGTAACAACAACAACAAGAACAAAGTGAAAATGTGCCAGAGTAACAAGAATGAATAAAAGTGTCATATTTACATACATACAAACAATATTATCTCCTATGCCTTACACCCTATTCATTACAGTATCATTTCATAAATGTTTTATGTATCAGGGAGAGTGGAGAAACAATAAATACAGAGTAAAATGGGTAATGAAGGGCCAGTAATACATTTTTATTAATTGCTGCATGTGTGGGTGCAATGTATTGAAAACTATTGTATTCTTTGAAGCTCGAGCCACCCTTAACAAAATGGTAGTTTGTTCAAACCCAACCCATAGGTAGGTACGTAAGGAAGTTTTTTTTCTTTTAAAATGTGGATAAATATACCTTATTGCTATTGAACTTGGAAGTATCCAGAATTTCAAAAAATAATTTGGGGGGGGGGGGGGGGGGGGGGATGAATTCAAGTAGGTATATTTCTTTTCTGGTAGATCGTGTTGAAGCAAACAAACAATTTATAGTGAATGATTCTTACTGTATTTGTTGGGGTTATTTTATTTAACGCCATTTTCAGCAATATTTCAGTTATATCGTGGTGGGAGGAAACCAGGGAACCTGTCGCAAGTCACTGAAAACTTTATCACACAATGTTGTATCGTGTACACCTTCCCATTAGCGGGATTCGAACTCACAACGTTAGTGGCGATGTGCACTGATTGCACAGGTAGTTGTAAATCTAACTACCATATGATCATGACGACCCGGTACTGTATTTGTAATATTTACTATTATCCAATATCGCTATATATTTGTAGTGAGGATACGGTACAGTCACAAGGAGTAAAGTCTTTAAAGAAGAAAGTAGAATGTCTAGAGGAGGAAAACATCAAACTAAAACTTGAGGTAGGAAGATACAATTTTATATGACTAGTTTAGGTTTAGGCTTATGGTGTTTAATGCCACTTTCAACAATATTTCAGGTATTTCATGGCGGTCAGTTTTATTGGTTGAGGAAAGTAGAGAAAACCACAAACTTTATCACATAATGTTGTATCGAGTACACAGGGGTTAACAAATCCACTAGCCCAACGCCCGGGGCTAGTAATTTCCACATTTGGGCTAGCTGAAATAATCAGCTGTATGCCCGACGGGCTAGTAAAAAAATATATCGGATATTCATTATTGACAAACTTGTCAATATTCGTGTATCTACTTACCTGTATATTCATATATGTTATATGTTGTTTAATCAGCAGCAATGTTTTATTTATTCAACCGCTAGCTTTTTATCGAAATTGAGAGCAAAGAAGGTAGAAAAACTGGGTAACTCATCATAAATCAGCTTCAATAAATGACGGCTTAGCGGAAATTTCGAAAATCAAATATTGGATTCCAGAACCGTGAACGAATATTTTCGGTTTTGCCGATAGTAAAAAAAAAAAAAAAAAAAACAGTTAATGCCGACCGACCCTAGATTTTTTTGACATGTGACCGTAAACACATATTTTTTTTTGGCCTTTCAGTGACCTGAACTGTGGAAAATAAGTGAAAATAAAACACAATACCAGATCTGAAAAGAAAGATAGTTAAACTAATGTACATTGTACATGTCGTACAAGGGTTCAAGTCTGCAAGTCGGATTCATGAAATCATGGTATTGACCAGGACTAGTGGTTCATAGATTCGGGCTAGTAATATTTGGGAGTATGCTAGCCCTGGGCTAGTGAGGTGGTCCAAGATTTTTTAACCCCTGAGTACACCTCGCCTGAGTGGGACACAATGTTAGTGGTGATGGGCAATGATTGCATAGGTAGTTGTAATTCTACCAAGTGTACTATATTTGACTACTGTGTATTGGTACCACCTTGTGTAAGTTTGTGTGACCTGTTGTTAAGCAGCCTCAGTGTTGTAGTTAAGTTTGAAGCAGATAATTTCCAGTGATTTGGAACAAATGGAATCAAATCAAATTGGTTTAGACCTTATTCTATTTTAGTCGGGGTTTCTCATAGGAGGATGATTGATAATTTATATAAGTAAAGAATAAAACCATGACATAAAAATAAGACCCTAAAAAGTAGAGAATTTTTGGACCAGATAATGTTCATCAAGGTTCATTTAATTCCCATAGAATATTTCGGCCAAAAGTCTTCCTTCTTCACAGTGAAAAAGTTTCAATACAATTACAGTGGAGCCTGTCTAATCTGACACACCAATGCAAGGGACCAGGGAAATGTGTCGGATTGTACAGGATTTCGGAATACTCGGGTTTAATTTAGTTACCAGAAATCTTTGGGACCATAAAGTTTTGTTGGATATCACAGGATGTCAGAAAACTCAGGTGTCCGATTGCACAAGTTCCACTGTACAATAAAGTTACAATACAATACAATTTTTTCACCATGAAGAAAGGCCACTGGCCAAAACATTGGTGTAACTATGAGAGTTATATGAACATATGACTTCCCTTTTGACTTTGGGAAAAATTGAACACATCCAAGAAAATATTATCAAATGCATTGTTTTGCAAATTATTACCTTGACCTTATTATAGTTATGATATGTTTTTATTTGAAATCCACAACTTTGTTGCTAACCTTTTCATTTCAACGAAAACTAACAAGTGATCAAATTCTGAAGATGTCACAATGTTGTCTTGTATCAATAATTATGTGAAATATTATCGTCCACTCAGTAGTCATTACTTCGATGTCGATGTGGTTTATTAGTTATTTTTATTATTGAAATTTACAATTTCTAAAGAATTATTATTAAAACTAAAGGTTCTCCTCTCTCGGGCATAAGTTACATTAACCTGTTTTTATTCTGTTAAGTCCTTTGGTTTTCTTGTTCCCAACTTTTAAGTTATTTTGCCGATCTTTTGGCTTTTAGCATACATGATTAATTCCAGTTTATTCCAGGATTAATGCATCGTGCACACTAAATTTGATACATGCGTTTTTAATATTATATTATTACGGAATATATGTATTTTAAGATATATTTTATCTTTGACAGACTACCCAACTTTGTGCTGAAACATCTGACTATGAAGAAAAGGAAGCTAAACTTGTCAGTGACTGTCTACAGCAGTTTGGTATGTAATATTCAAATTACTATGCAAGCGTCACATCTAGTAGGGGGCGTCGTGAAAATGCACAATCAATGCATAAGAAGGAACCCACTGCTGATCACACACTGATACTCTCTGCTCATTATTTGATTGAACACAAATTGTATATGAATAAGCTTTGATGGTTCATTATATTGCCCCTTTCAACAATATTTCAGTTATATTGTGGCAGTCAGTTTTATTGGTGGAGGAAACTGGAGGTCCTGGAGAAAACCACAGACCTGCCGCAAGCCACTGACAAACTTTATCACAAAATGTTGTATCGAGTACACATCGACATGAGCGGGATTCGTACTCACAACATTAGTGGTAATTGGCATTGATTGCACAGGTAGTTGTAAATCCAACTACTCTACGATCATGACCAAGATGTCCCCCCCCTTATCTTTTATGTGCATGGAGGATGACATTTTCCATAAGGATGAATAGTGTATTTGATTTGTCAAGCACAAGTAGCAGGTACTCCTTACTGTGGGTTTGTACTCAGCAGCTGAAAAACTAGGTCATATTTCGTTACCTCTGGATTCCCTCTTGCAATCACGACATCGTTCGTTTAGCATAGAAACCTATGGGAATATGAATGAGAATCTTTTTCTCTGGAAACTACCAACTTGGTTGAACCCAAACTGCATGAACAACCAGGAGAGATTGTAGTCTCTAATTCATTATTTCATGGGGTACAAGGCCTCTGCTACTTAATTTGTAACTTTGTAACCAGGTTTTAAAACTGGATATAGTTTGTTAATCTTTATTCTGTTTTTTCAGCTGATACTAAAAAAGACTTGGAGTTGTACGTAGAAGAACTGAGTATAAAGACAGAAGAAAGTAGTGCTCAGAAGGAAGAAATCACAAACCTTTTAGCTCAACTTGTAGACCTTCAGAGAAAAGTTAAAGTGGTAGGTAAATCTAAGAACCTTCTTGATAAATGTTATAAAAAAATTGATGGGCAAGCAATAATGGACAATCGGAGACATACGTAACATCGGGCACAAGACTTAGAACGCTGACAAACCAACAATTTTTTTAGAAATGACAAAAGCCTCCTGGATAGCGTTTGGTTTGGTTTTATGGAGTTTAAAGCCACTTTCAACAATATTTCAGTTATATTGTGGTGGTCAGTTTTGTTGGTGGAGGAAACCAAAGAAAACCAGTGGTGAACTATCTCAAGTTACTGACAAACTTTATCACATAATGTTGTATCGAGTACACCTCGCCATGAACGGGGTTCGAACTCACAACTTTAGTGGTGATAGGCAATGATTGCACAGGTAGTTGTAAATCCAACCACATCATGACCACGATGGCCCCCAATGAGCAATCAAGAATGGACAATCAGAGACATAGGCAACAAGATGAAGGCAAACAAACTAATGTTTTATTAGAAATGACAAAGTTGTCTCCTAGATAACAGACAAACTATTTTATTATTGATAGCATAATTTGGCCACAGTTATAAAATTTTGCCAACACTGCAGTTCACTATTGTAAAATCCAGGAAGATGAGTCACATTTTCTTTTACGTTACTAAAAGAAAATGACATAATAAGAATAAATTTATTACAAACTTTTAAAGATAAAAACGCTGGATTTATAGAATTGTTAGAAATGAAAAAAAATAAATTAATTACATGATAGCTCAAAACAAATTAAAGCGGTTTCCTCCACCGATAAAACTGACTGCCACGATATAACTGAAATATTGTTGAAAGTGGCATTAAACACCATCAACCAACCACACAAACCAACCAAAATTGGTTGAAAATAAAGAATTCTTTATAACACAGCCATTACAGCATGTGGACAAAAGTGATTCCGTTTCTGCCATCTTCCCTATATATTTCATATAAAACCATTTATTTTCATAACATTCTCATGAAGTCATTCCTTATCTGATTTTTATGAAATGTTCACCTTTAAAAACAGAATTTGATTTAAAAACAAAGTTTAATTTTTTCATCAAATCTTACTATATAATCATATAAAATTGTGACGTCAAGAATTTACATTTGTGTTTAAATCATAAATGCTTGCAAATAAAAGTTCGAAAAAATTACATGAAGATATTAAGATAAATTCTAATTAATTCTGTTTTTAAAGGTGAACATTTCATGAAAATCGGCTAAGGAATGACTTCATGAGAATGTTATGAAAATAAGTGGTTTTATATGAAATATATGGGAAGATGGCGGAAACGGAATCACTTTTGTCCACATGCTGTAGAAATGAGGACAAAAAACCCTTGATAATACACATAAGAAGTGTTCATTTGTGTATTATTTATTAGGTGTACTATATATATATTTGTCACAAATGGGAAAACTGTTTATAAAGCAGTGAAACATTTGATTGGTTGGCTATTTGGTTTGTTCCCTTTATTAACAGTTTTGATTGGATTAAAGTCTTTCACACCAAAACACTCTAAAACAACTTTGTTTTAACATATTCTATTTTTTGTTTTAAAGGTAACAGCTGAGAATTTAGAGCTACAGAAACATCTTGGGGCTGCTCAGGAATCACAGAGGTTTCTTACTCGTGAGGTATGTTTGTACTTGTTACATATCATCATGCCTGTCAAGTGAAACCTGTCCTGCCACTAGTAGAGCAGGAACTGCTTACCTGAGTTCACCCCCAGTGTTTAGTGGGGTTTCTGTTAGTCGGTCTTTAGTTTTATGTGTATGTTTTATAGATCGTTGTTTGTCCTTGCTCTTTTGACCATTGTGTTGTCTGTCCTTCTTCGATTTACGGATTCTGATTACCCCTTTGGTATCTTCAAACTCTTCTTATTGTGAACACTGAATAAAAAGGAAACCTGTTCAAGCCGAATTTTGAATAATATCCCAATGAAGGAAATATTCGTTATTTTAACCTGTATAAATCAAGCACCTGTCTATTCCGACCACGAAAGCTGGTCCCAGGGAGGCTCGGTTTAGAATGAATTAACTGTATATCATTGCCACGGTAACATTCCTAATATTACCTGGTTAGCTGCTAATTTTAAGTGTAGTAGATCGTTTTGTTTGAGCAGCAGTCAAATCAAAGACTATATACAAGTGGTATTTGTTTCCTCTCCATTGATCACTCAGTATTAACAAGTAAGAACAAAGACTCACGGTCAAGACAATATCTCAAGAGTGGAGCAATGAATGACTCTTATGTCATGACCTTTGACCAATGAAAACGGTGACCTTTTAATACAGGTGACTGCTTAATAGAGGTAAATAGAAGTGAGAGATGTAGTTTTAATCAGATTGAGTATTTAATTTACATGTATTGTTTTAGATTGCTGATTTAAAGGACAAACACGATGAACTCTGTATGCTGTATGAAGATTCACAGGAAGAAGTTCGGCAGTTACGGAGTAAGCAGAAACCTGGGTCTGTCCGACACAACTACATGTCTTCATCCCTACTCAGTATACCATCAGACTCGCTTGCTTCCGAGTTGGAGAGTTCATTGAAGGGTGATATAGAATATCCTAAGGGATGTTCTCCAGCAGAAAGAAAGTAAGTTTACTATCAGACTTGAAAAGCTTACTGAAGGGCTGATAGTTTTTTAGACAAAATAAAGTACGTTTTACTATCAGAAAGAAAGTAATTTTACTATCAGACTTGAAAAACTTACTGAAGGGCCGATAATTTTTTAGACAAAAGAAAGTATGTTTTACTATCAGAAAGAAAATAAGTTTACTATTAGACTTGAAAGGTTACTGAAGGGCCAATAGTTTTTTTAGACAAAATAAAGTATGTTTTACTATCAGAAAGAAAATAAGTTTACTATTAGACTTGAAAAGGTTACTGAAGGGCCGATTATTTTTTAGACAAAAGAAAGTATGTTTTACTATCAGAAAGAAAGTAAGTTTACTATCAGGCTTGAAAAGCTCACTCAAGGGGTGATAATTGAATATTTAAATAAGAAATTCTTTAAACAAAAGAAATTATGTTTACTATCAGACTTTGAAAGCTTACTGAAAGGGCGATAATTGAATATTTAAAAATAAAATTCTATAGGCCTAATGAAAGTTAGTTTACCATCAGACTTGAAAAGTGTACTGAAGATGCGATAATTGTATATTTAAAAATAAAATCCTCAAGGCAAAAAGAAAGTATGTTTACTATTAAACTTGGAAAGCTTACTTGTGCCTCAATTGCAGTAGATCATGGGTTCAAACCTCAGTCGGGTCAAACCAAAGACTATGAAACTTCTATTTGTTACTTCTCTGTCCGTCCGTCCGTTCATCTGTCCCTTGTTACTTCTCTGTCCGTCCGTCCGTTTGTCCGTTCCTTGTTACTTCTCTGGTAAGCACACAGCAGTAAGGAGTAAGATTAAAGACTGTTCTGCTCAGAATCAGGATAATGTGTCCCAGTGGAGTGACATGTCTACCTGCAGAATTGTTTCAATGAGCAAGCACTAACGTCATTGTTGATAAGCACTGATTGCATTGGTAGTTTTAAATCCAACTACCATTCGATCACGACCACGATGGCCTCTGGATATACAGCCCCTAGACAGGTTTATCTCTACTTTAACAAATGAATCAAAACATTGTGTTTAATGTTGCCTCATTATGAACTTTATCGTTAAACAGAGTCCATAGCTGGAAGGTATTTGAAACCGTCAAAGCTTGAAATAGGCACTACTGATTGCATAGGTAGTCAAACTGACATATGATCACAACCAACAACGGCCCCTAGACAGTTTAGCTCTACTTTAATAAGAGAATCAATGTTGCGGCTTTGTTGCCTCATATTGAACTTTTATCTTTAAACAGAGTCCATAGCTGGAAGGTATTTGAAACTGTCAAAGCAGCCAAGAAATCTGGATCACGGTGTAGTTCTGTTCGTAGTAGTAGCTGTATGGGTGTGTCCAACTATAGTTTGAATGACAGTGTTGACTTGGCTCCAATTTCTAATAGGAGTTCAATGTACTTTTCTGATGTTGACTCGGGACCAAGTGAGAGTGCCGGCAGCGACCTTGATGGCTTATATGGGTACGTATGCAAACTAACTTACTCTTCAGAAACATCAGAATTCACCCCCAGTTTTTAGTGGGGTGTGTGTTACTCGATCTTTAGTTTTATGTGTATGTTTTGTAGATCGTTGTTTGTCCTTTTACCATCACTTGGTGTCCGTCGTCTGTCGTCCGTTAACTTTTCACATTTTAATCTTCTCCTCTGAAACACCTCAGCCAAATGAACTGAAACTTGGTAGGAAGCATCTATGGAAGGTTCTCTATAAAGAATGCTCATTTCGTCCCGATCCATTAACAAACATGGCCGCCACAGGCAATTCTTGTTTCTGATTGGCCTATTTTTAAAAATCTTCTCCTCTGAAACCACTTTTCCAAATGAACTGAAATTTGGTAGGAAGCATCTATGGAAGGTTCTCTATAAAGATTGCTCATTTTGTCCCGATCCATTAGCAAACATGGCCGCCACAGGCAATTCTTGTTTCTGATGGGTTGATTTCTAAAAAAAAAAAAATGTTAAAAGAAAGATAACTCTTGTTTGAATATAGATATATTTGTATTCAAAATGCAGTTATCTCTATACAGATATCAGAATTGAATTACAGATATATGCTTCTAAAACCCCTCAGCCAAATGAACTGAAACTTGGTAGGAACCATCTATGGAAGGTCCTCTATAAAGATTGCTCATTTCATCCTGATCCATTAACAAACATGGCCGCCACAGGCAATTCTCGTTTCTGATTGGTCGATTTCTAAAAATCTTCTCCTCTGAAACCGCTTTTCCAAATGATCCGAAAATTGGTAGGAAGCATCTATAGAAGGTCCTCTATAAAGATTGCTCATTCCGTCTCGATCCGTTAACAAATATGGCCGCCACAAGCGATTCTTGTTTCTGATTGGCTGATTTTTTAGATTCTTCTCCTCTGTTGCGATTGCTCATTTCGTCCCGATCGGTTAACAAACATGGCCACCACAGGCAATTTTTGTTTCTGTTAGGCCTATTTTTAAAAGTTTTCTCCTCTGAAACCGCTTGGCCAAATGAACCGAAACTTGGTAGGATGCATCTATGGGAGGTCCTCTATAAAGCTTACTCATTTCATCCCGATCCATTTAGAAATATGGCTGCCACAGGCAATTCTTGTTTCTTATGGGTCGATTCTAAAACAGCTTTTCCTCTGAAGCCGCTTGGCCAAATAATATGAAACTTGGTAAGAAGCATCTATGGATGGTCCTCTATAGAGATTGCTCATTTCGTTTTGATCCACTAATAAACATGGCTGCCACAGGCAATTTTTGTTTTAGATTGGTCGATTTCTAAAAATCTTCTCTGAAACTGCTTTGCCAAAATGAACCGAAACTTGGTGGGAAGCACCTATGGAAGGCTCTGTATTAAGTTTCCTCAAAGCAGAATGAAAGGTGAGCAACACAGGCTCAGCCCATTTTTTAGTTTCTAGTTTCTTTTGGCCATTTTTTTGTCTGTCCTTCGATTTACGGGTTCTGATTACCCCTTTGGTATCTTCAAACTCTTCTTCATTTTTATTATTTAATCACCATAATAAAAAAAAAATGCATTTATGCTGTATTTTGAGAATATAATTGGAATTTCAGAATTAATTTATTTCATTTTTATGACACTGTCAAAAGTTACTGGCACTAATTGTTTCCCTTGTCCCTCTTTCTAAGTGGCATAAAAATTTTTAGTGCTCTGATTATTGTTTCCCTGACCAAATAGAGGTGCACCTCAAAGAAAATATGCCAGAAACTCAGGTAAAAATTCACCAGAAATTGAGGTCAAAGTTCACCAGAAACTTGAGTGTGATATCATGCATTCAAGCTCCAGTCGTGTCAAACCAGAGACTATAAAATTAGTATTTCCTGCTTATCTGCTAAGCACACAGCATTAGGAGCAAGAGCGAAAACTGGTTGGCATGGTATCGGAATGATAGGTCCGAGTGGAGCGACATGTCATCCTCCGAACTGTTGTTTCAGTGAGCTAACACTATAAAAATCCAACTAAGCATGTTGGTCTAGTACAAGGCGAACATCTCTTCAAAATTTACTTGTTCTCGCCATGATATAGCTGAACAATTGCTCACTTGGTGTTAAATAGCAATCACTCACTCACTCCATTAATGATGACTTATATACAAGTTTGACTCTATACTCAAGAACTGTTTTGACCCAACAGCATGCCCATTTACCCTCTGCAGAGGGCTTTTACCCCCAAAATTGTAGGGACTTTCTATATGCAGGGGTACAAAGTTAAGGAAAAAACAGCAATTGTACCCCATTCAGCAGCATTGTACCCTCAGTTTCAAAACTCAGTGGGCACCCTGCCCAACACATCTTTAATGCCTGATTGTTGTACTTCTTTCTTAATCATATAATTATTCACCTCTTGTCTGTCCTCCCTTACACTTGTAATGAACATTTTAATTAGAATATACCTTGTAGTAATTCTGAGTTGACTGCCATTTTTTAGGACCAGAAGTAACCTTGGGCGACCAGGTATACCTGGATCAAATGATCTGGAAACTGCCTTACGGAAACTATCTTTACGACGGGCCAATGAACTCAATGAGCAGGATTATAAAGAGGAAGAGGTCAAACGACGAAGACAGAAGTATGTGTAAAGAATGAAGTAACATTTATTGCTTCAGTAATTTAGGATCCCTTTTCCTATCACTAGTGCTAGTGAAAATATTTGCAAGATTAGTTATCTTGCAATATAAACCACATTGATGTTGTACTGTACTTTCCGCACTAAAAGTTGCCTCTTTATTTAAGACACAGGGACGAAAATAAGAGGGTCATGGCTGTGATCGTATGGTAGTTCGAATCTCGATCAGGGTGAGGTGTACAACATTATGTGATAAAGTTTGTCAGTGACTTGCGACAGGTCAGTGGTTTTCTCCAGCAATAAAACTGACTGCCACGATATAACTGAAACATGGTTGAAAGGGGTGTTAAACATCATCAAAAAAACAAACAAACAAAAATAAGAGATTTTAGGAACACTCAGTCAAAAGATTAGAAAGCTAAATGGTGATGACATTTTTTTTAGTGAATTTCTGTCCTTACAACACACTTATAAAATTATGAGTCGAGAGACAACAAGTCAATATTTATGTAAATTAGATGTGAAGAAATGATTCATATTAAAATTAAGTGTCGTCTTTATTACAGATCAGAGACAGAGGCCAACTCAACTCCTGGCATATGTCAGACACCAGACAGTACCTTGTCAACAGGAAGTGGACTTAGTGGCTGGTCAGGCATGACAGGAAGTAGCAATCCTTATTACCGTCTGCCAGCAAAATTAAGAATTGTAAAGCCTTTAGAAGGTTAATAGATCATATGTTTCCTTGACACCAATACAAGTATATTTTTTTCAACTATATACCAATAGTGTGTAAAACTTGTTATTAGCAGGGAACCAGTTTTTGTGGGTCAACCAAACTAATGACTTGCATGTATAATGTTTTACTTCCATCCATGGGAACATTAAATTTTAATTTTGTTTTTAACTTATTTAAATTTGTAATCTAGGAAGCTAAGAACCAATGAATATGTCTTTTTTTTTTTGCAAAAATTGGTATTTACGAAATTTAGATAATTTCACAATACCTTTTATCCTAAAATATATTTAAGGTCAAGGACTTCTGATCACAAGCATAACACCAGTGATATGGATTCACTACTTGACACCCCACCTCAAGTTTTAAGGGTTCCAACAGGGATTCAGCAAGGATTTTGATACCATTAGTCACTTTTGTGGAACAGAATTTTTTTTTCTAATTATGAATAAACAAGAATATAATGAGCTTAATCTCATAATCAGTTACTTTGCCTTATTGGTTAGTAATGGAGATTGAAAAGCTATGAAAAACCTCCTAGGATGTGAACATACTCTGCAAATTAGCAACCAACTGATAAAACATAACATTGCCACGATTTTGATCTAATACCACACGAATTGTAATAACCCCCCTCCCCTTTTTGAAAAATTACTGTCCTTTGGTCTAATACCACAACAATTGTAATAACTCATATTTGTGTAGTCTTCAGCAGAAAAAATATGTCTGTCAATTTGCCCAATGGTCCAACTTCTATATAGATTCTTTGTAGGTAATGAAAATATAGAACAAACGTCTAAAACTGAAGCAAGTTGTAAAATAAATTATTATTTCTCAGACCTCATAATCAAATTGCAACAATTGGAATAAAAATAATTGCAGACACGGGTTTGTTTGTAAATAGTTCTATAAATAGAACGCAATTGTCACCCGGATGCAGATCAATAAAAATCTGATGGGTCCTCGTGCAGTGCATTTCAACAAATTGAATGGCCAACCTTCACATATAAATGAACATATTAAATATGAGAACTAAGATTTCATGTCACAGAAATAGGAATAAATACATCAAAAGTTTGTTTGGTTAAAAATAGCTTCGGTGGATTGTGTACTCCTGTTGATGGCACCATTTTTATTTTTTAAGTTTCTTTAACCAAAATTTATTACTTTTCGAGAGAATCACTTAATAAGATAGATTTCAATAAACATGATATCAACATTTTCATAAATGAAACATGGAAAAAATAGTTCGTTATGGCGGACATTGTGACGAATCGTGCAATGAATGGCGATTGCAAAAATATGTCCACTTTCAATACATACTGTGGCATTTTGAGTACATGTCATAACTATAAAAACAAATCATTATCGTTGATTGAATTCTTTGTCGGGATCATTATCTTTAACCAGGTAAATCAAGCCAGGTGAGATCAAAGATTACGCAATCAAAACAAAAATTCTATTATCCGTTGATTAGCTTGTAACATGTAATAAAATTGTCATTGTAGTGACTAATTAGTTTTAATCAGCAAATGAAGAAGGAGAATGGATTTTGACAAACATTTTTCGACGATTTTTTGAAAATTCAAGTGGCAAATTGGGTACGGGAAATACTCATCACTTTCGAAAATCAATCGTCAATGACGAAAGTGACGAGCGCTAGCTAAATCACTGGTTCCAAACACCTACCTACCCAAGGCAGGGGTGTCATTGGTCAGTTCGTTTTATCTGTCTAAGCTTTCCACCCCCCCTCCTTTTTTTAGTTTGGTGGTAACACGATATGCTGATAATTGCGAAAACTGGCAATAGAAAATAAAAAAAAAGAATATGACAGTGATTTTTATCTTGAGGTTCACATTCCATATTGTGAAATAATGGTTGAAAAAAAAGACAAATTAGACATTTTCTGAAACTATTTTGATTTTTGATTTTTTTTTTCCAGGTTCTGTAACACTTTGACAGTGGCAACAGTTAGCCACTCCTAACATTGGTGGCATATTTGAATCTCATTCCATATTTTTGTGAAATGATGGTTGAAAATTTTATTTTTAGAAATTTTCTGAAAATATTTTGATTTTTGATTTTTTTTCCAGGTTCTGTAACACTTCGGCAATGGCAACAATTGGCCACTCCAAACATTGGTGGCATATTTGAATCTCGTCCTGGTGTTCAGATAAAGGGAGAAAGAAAGTTAGATCTTGAGGAGGAACAACATAATCTCAGCGATTTAGAGGAGGATGGTAAATCCAAGATAAATGTTTTGTTTTTTTACTCTGAACCCAATTTTCGAGCTACAGTAGTCCCCCTCAAAAGAGGCCACCCCTCTTATAAGGCCACTTTTTGATTGCAGAAGGGGTGGTCTAATAAAAGGTGGGGCTACTCTACGAAATAAAGGCATACAAATAAACACTCCTTTGTTAGTTTTCAATGATTTCAGGGTAAATATAACCTATGTTTTGACATTGTAATGAAATTTTGTTTATGACGTCTTGTATTGCCACGGTTTTCTGTAGAAATTGTTGATTATTTTATATAATTAGTCTGTTTTAATGTCTCAATTCATTGAATAAAATAGTTTCAATATTGCCAGATGAAATACATTTATTGTTTGCGAAATCAAATTTTGTACAACTAAAGTTGTGAGTTCGAACCCCACACATGGCACGGTGTACGCAATGCAACTTTATGTGATTAAGTTTGTCAGTGTCTTGCGGCAGGTTGATGGTTTTCTCCAGGTACTCCAGTTTCATCCACCAATAAAACTGACAGCCACAATATAAGTGAAATATTGTTAAAAGGGACATTAAACACCATAACCTTTACCCCAAATATTTTACATGGCACAAATTGGATTGCAAATGTTGGATAAACTGGGTATGTAGGGGCCGTCCTGGATCGTATGGTATTTGGATTTACAACTACCTATGCAATCGGTGCTTATCACCACTGATGTTGCGAGTTCAAATTTCGATCAGGGCAATATGTACAACATTATGTGATAAATTTTGTCAGTGACGACAGGTCGGTGGTTTTCTCCGGGTCCTCTGGTTTCCTCCACCAATAAAACTGACCGCCACGATATAAATGAAATATTGTTGAAAGTGGCATTAATCACCATCAAACAAACTGGGAATTTATATACCCTCATATATAATTTTAGAATCAAATCAGGAATGTGACAAAGGTAGAACCGCATTACTTTTCAGATGATTACAATATTTACCATGTTCTTAACAAACCTTTTTTTTTCACTTTTCAGATGATTACAATATTTTACCCCGTTCTTAACAAACCTTTTTTTTTCACTTTTAAGATGATTACAATATTTACCCCGTTCTTAATGGACCAGAAGAAAGTTGGACAATCAATACATTTACCAATTCTATGGTCCGACATCCGTCATGTCACCTCAGGTAAGATTAGTCTAAATGCCTATTTTTTTTTTCATAGATTTCACATTATTTAAATCCAAAGCTATTATTAGATCATGCAATATTTTGCCGCCAAGGTGGCACCAGTCTTTCGTCATCATTAGCTCTTCAAATTTTAATCTCATCTCAAACCATTATGTTAATTATTCAAACCTGGCTGGGATGATCCTTAGCTGTAAAGGGGCATAATGCAAAATCTTAACTCATTCTCACCCATTACAATTTGGTGTTGGGATGTTTTTTATTGGTTGATTTGTTTTTTTAACTTTTCATCTAAACATCAAATTGCAGTGCTGTATACATTAACATATACAATGTAATTCCTAGATAAACATAATATCATTGATATGTTAGGCTTGATATGGGCTTCTCTATTGCATCTCTAAGATCAGGCTTTGCCTTCACTTAGAGATTGCTTTGAGAATTCCATTCTCGCAAAGCAAATGAACGATGGTATATATTTTGTAGGATAATTTCAAGTAAGAATATGGTCAGTTCATAGTAATTGTTAGATAAAATTTCCACGATGATTTGAATAATCAGTCTATTTGAGAGAAAAAAACATTGGTCCCTTTGACTTGAAAGTTCGATTGTACTTTTACAGGATTTCCACTAATCTCTAAAAGCATACTGTATATGGTCATGTCAAAACAAGCCTTAGAAATTGTCAAATAGCTTAATAGTTATATAGAATAGTAGAGAGTTTCCTAATGTGGTTTGGTTTATGGTGTTTAACGCCACTTTCAACAATATTTCAGTTTTATTGGTGGAGAAAACCACAGACCAGCCGTAAGTCACCGACAAACTTTATCACATAATACTGTATCGAGCACACCTCGCTTAAGTGGGATTCAAACTCACAACGTTGGTGGTGATAGGCACTGATTGCACAGGTAGTTGTAAATCCAACCACCCTATGAATTACGACTATGACGGCCCCCTCCGAATGTGGATAAAAAGGTAAAAAAAAAATTATTTAGATTTTTTGTGTTTTTAACGCCACTTTCAGCAATATTTCAGCTATATCATGGTGACCAGTTTTAGTGGTGGAAGAAGCCGCAGTATCCGGAGAGAACCCCCGACCATGGGCAAGCAACTGGTGAACTTGATCACTTGCAGCTGCGAGTCGAGTGCACCCATTTTTGTAATTTGCAAAGACGGGTGCGAATCCACGTTGTATTGGTGATAGGCTTGTATGAGTTGTTTGGTAATCCAACTATTCATTGAGCCACCCGGGCCCTTGAAGAAAAAAAAAATTGTAAAAAAGGTATCTCAAACCTTTAAACTAAAATTATGTATTAAACTTGCTGCAATGGATGTACTGCTGTGTATTTTAAATACAATGAATCCTGTCTAAACCGAACCTTACATAAAAAGAAATCCTGTATAAACCGAATTTAAAATGAAGTCCCAATGTATGAATATGATTCCGAACAAATATTTGGTCCGAAGATGGGTCGGTTTCGACAGATTTCACTGTATATTTGGTGATAGAATGATGTTATATTTCATTTTCACTGCTACAACAATTCAATACATGTATAAAAAAAAATATTTCCAAAAGCATATTTTCAGCTGAATTTTTTTTTTTTTTTTGAGAAAGATCAAGTAATATTTTTACATCTATTAAGATAATAAAAGAATTCCACATTTTCTTTGGATAGTCCGGTTTCCTCCACCAATAAAACTGACTGCCACGATATAGCTGAAATATTGTTGAAAGTGATGTTAAACAACATAAACCAAACCAAACCTACATTAATTGAGATAATTTGTTACTGCTCCAGTAGTTAACTACGTACACATAAATTGTTTCAGCGAAAAAAAGAGTTAGTAGCAATAATATTTCTCTACTTCCTTGACGAAAAGGTTTTTATAAACAAAATAGATAAATAAATAGTTGCATGCCTTCTTGCCTCCTTATTTAAACTTTCAAAATTAGTATAGACAAAAAATACTTGTGTATCTTCTAACCCTACCAACACTAAGTTTTAGCACCTACACTAAAGTTTTATTGCCATTTTTGGGCAAAAACACAAAGTCAGATCCTAGTCCTGCATAACTTGGGTAAAAATTAAAAATAATAATCTACCATATTTTTCCAAGAATGTTAGCAAAACATAAGTTTTTTTTATTGCTGTTATAAAAAATCATATATTGATTTGTTGTAGCCCATTTATTTGTTTCCATGACATTACATCATTTCTATTTATATCTAGGATAAGTTTTTGTTGAGTCATATGATTTGTTTGTTTAGTCACATGACTTGTTTGCTGACTCACATGATTTGTTTTTATGTTGCTTTTGATGTTGTGACATTTTGGTTTTTTTTATTTTCATTTCTTCAGTGATGATGACCAGTTTGATTCTGACTTAGAAAGTCTAACAGAGTGAGTTGGTTTTTTTTCTCTCTCATTTTTTTTATGTCAGAACAAGTATCTCTTGCTGTTATTATTCCATTTTTAGATCACCTTGCCAAAGGCCACATGAGCTTTTACCATTACACTGTGTGCGTCGTCATTCCTATGCCATAATCTTTCACATTTAATTTTTCTCCTCGGAAACTACTAAATCAAATGAACCTAAACCTTGCAGGGATGGTCCTTGTGTGGGTCCCTTTCAAAATTGTGTCTGACAGCACTGCACTCCTGTCAAAATGGCTGTTTTGACTAAAAATAGAAATTTCTTCAATTGTCCATTGCTGCTTTATTATAAATCAAAATGAGCTCAAATCTTAACTGCAGCTACATGGCAGTGAGTAGTTTAACATATAGTTTCTGTGGAATTTTCTTTCAACCGATTTATACCGATTTTTTAATATTTTGAGAGAAAAAAATCACCTTAAAATCTTCTGCATAGAAACTTGAGCTGAAATTATCTTTGATCCAAGATGGTTGCCATTACTATTAGCAAAAATTTCAAATGGCAAAAAAAGAATCTGCTGAAAATTTTCTATGTAATTTAGAAGTCAAATTGAAAACCAAGTGAGCGATTACAGGCTCCCGAGAGCCTCTATTACTCTTTTGGGTCAAAATAAGTGTATCTCTTCTTTTATAATCCCATTTTACTCATTTGTGTCAAATCAATGTCTGTCATCTTTTACAACCCCAGTCTGTACTAATATTAACTTAATTGCACTCCGTATATAAATCACATCATTAAATTTTATTACACCTAATTTTCTCGTACAATGGTAAAATGTTGTTTGTTGTCAGTGGCCGATTATTTCCCTTGATTGTAACTATGACAACTGTAACCCATTTTCAATCAAAACAACTGAAGTTGGTAGATATTCCAATTGACTATAAATGTATGGTACGTCAGTTAGATATAGATACTCCTTCAGCTAACAGTGGATTATGATATTTCTCCACTCAGATTGAATGTTCAAATTTTATTGTTTTTCTCAAGATCGAGACAGAAGTTATCACTAATATTGCAGCAAGGCTGATTGGAAGATCTATGATACTACTAATAGTGTATAAAGAGACTTTTATACATAGATTGTTTTAAAATCTCTATCCTTGATTAAGATAATGGCTAATTTTCAGTTTTGAAGTTGAATTGTTTAATATCATGCAAATTGTTAATAAAGGGAAATAACTTGAAATGTTGTAAATAATGAATAACTATGAAGAGTGAAAAGGAACAAGAATCAAGCCACAAAGTGAATTTTGATAATCTTTCAGTAAGAAAGGGGAATAACTCTCAAATTTATGAGAAACATAAATAATGTCCATATTAATTTTTCAGTTCCTCAACGCCTCTTGTTTCAACACCGAGAATGTCTTCCCAGCATGCACCATGTCAGGCAGCGACATCCACTTTCAGTATGGGTCTTGGTTTGGCGGCCATTCTTGGAGAACGGGATCTTCTGTCGCCCAAAGATGACAATAAAACTGATACCAACGACGAGAAAATATTTAATCCAAATCCTGCCAGATTTGAATCTCTGGTCTCCGATGCACATTTTAATTCCACGAACTGTAAGGTGGGGAACTGTTATACAGTGCCACCTAGTGGTACAAAAACATCACCAACAAAAGTGAATTCAGTGCCTTCGAATGGTTTCAAAAGTGAAACTCAACATGAAAAGTTCATGGCCAAAATCAAAAACACAGGCTATTCCTTATATGGTTACCTCGGTAGCTGGGGTCATAGTTCAACAAGTACTACAATGACCACATCTACAACTTGTACTACACCTGTGGTAACTATGGTAACAGGTTCTGTGACGGTTATATCAACAACTGAGGAGTCAAAGTCTTCCACAATGTCTTCTGTGTTGGGTCAGGGAGTCAGAGGGGGCATGCTTGGGGCATTGACATCTTTTCAACGCAGTGGGATTTTATAATATTTCTTTTACCTTCAAAATTTCCTTTCTTGCAAATAATCTTCGTTATTTCATAACGTTTATTGACCAAGCAATTATGTAATGGTGTAGAAAATGCACAGGAATGAGTGAACGATGTATTATGACGTGAAACGAATAAAATCTAATGTCAACAAATATAAGCTCAAGTATATTTCGATATTGAGCGTAGCTGATGCAAGTTATTCCACAAACGTGTCGTGAGCAGTAAATTTGATATCTACGTTTTTATCAATACAGATACAAAGCATAGATTTAAAGCTAAATATGAAAGGCATTAACAACGTGCAAAGGTACACTTCAAATGCAAATATTAAAAACAAAAGAATGCAAAGAAGCATCACAATTTTGGAGAAACATGTCTCTATGAAGCTGTTGGAAGTCTGTCTTTTATACATCCACTTTTACCTCATATTACCTGAGGGAGAAGACAAGTTTCCCTATTTTTCACCTATGTGTGGTAAGCCTCAATGTTAGAGCATAGATAGTTGATCGCCAGATAAGAAAATAGTGAAAGATGCAACCGATATCTGATTTTACGTAGATTGGGTTTACATATTACCGGTACCTTTATTATTATCCAATGCAAGCATTCATTTGATTGTCACAGTACTACATCAAAGTTACGATAATTTTGTACTTCATATTTACGATAATTTTATGAATTATACGATAATTTTGTACATCAGAGTTACGAGAATTGGGTGCATCAAAGTTACGATAATTTAGTGAGTTATATGATAATTTTGTACATCAGAGTTACGATAATTTAATTAGTTATACGATAATTTTGTATGTCAAAGTTACGATAATTTAATGAGTTATATGATAATTTTGTACATCAGAGTTATGACAATTTAATGAGTTATATGATAATTATGTACGTCAAAGTTACGATAATTCTGCGAGTTATACGATAATTTTGTGTATCAAAGTTACAATAATTTTATGAATTATACGATAATTTTTTATAATTTTTTCCCTGTGCTAGGATGGGCACCGCTATAGCTATGGCTAAATTGACTTGTATAAGCTAAAAATATTTTATAACTTGGATCTCTTATAATTTGATAGAAAAGAAAATAAATAAGTGACATTTTGATCTCTGTAAAAAAAAAAATAATACATTGTTTGTTAATATACAAATGTTTATAAAGGTCCAGGAAGTTAAGAAAAGTCTTTCAATATACATGTTTTGTGTGATTAGATTCTATGGAATTTGTTTTGTATGAGTGGTTGCTGCCATTTAATACTTTTTTTTACAGATCTTTAAAAAAAAAAAAAAAAAAGGTGAATAATGAGTTTGGTTGGGTGCCAACTTAGTATAACAAATGAGTGTCTTTCATTGTACAAATAATTGTCATGTTTTACATGTATTTTTATTAAAGTTTTTGTATGAAATTCAGGTGTATTCCAGATTTGTTTTGTCAATAATGCTTCAACTCTGTTTCTTGATACAGTAGTCTTCCCTCCTCTTATAAGGCCACTCCTCATAAATCCACTCCCACCAATGGTCACTCCTCTTATTAGGCCACTCCCATCAGTGACCACTTCTCTTATAAGGCCACTCCCACCAGTGGTCACTCCTCTTATCAGGCCACTCCCACCAGTGACCACTTCTTTTATCAGGCCAGAGTTTCAGATGAACTTGGATAATACAATTCTACTGACTCCTCCCCCCCTCAAGAGAGGCTTCCTCTTTTGTGAGGACACTTTTTTTCATTTCAGAAGGAGACTACAATATTGGCTGATTGCCAGGCTTGTTTTTAATAAGAATTCATCAGTTCATAACAATAGACAATTATGGTAAAAAAATGACCTGCGTTATTTTAATTTTTTATTTTTATTCAATTTCAAAAACTTAATTCAATATCAATACATATATCAGGGGTGTGGAAATACTGAAATGTTCTACTTGTTCCTGGGCAAGTTATCTGAAAAAAAAATAATTGTCCGGACAAAATCCTACTTATCCTGTTTTTAGTATAAACATTTGATACTTACAAACACAGTTGCTAAATTGAACTTGTTAATATTGTCTATCACATCATTGCGTAAAATTTGAAATATAGTTTTTAGTAAAGTTAACACAAACATCCCTGCCTAAGTGATCACTGCCCAAATGAAGACCATTTTAAATTTGGATTTCAGATAGGAATATACAGTCAGAGAATAGCCGGTTGTTTTTAGATACAGAATAAGCTGTGTTGAAAAAATTTCTCATTTCAATAAAGTTCATTTTGATTAACCTTGACAATGGATTTATCAATCAAAACAGTCATGTACTAGTATTTAGTTTTAGTGGTGTCTTCATACTTTGCAGATGACTGGTGGGAAGATAAGTATCCATTCTGTCAACGATTTTGCCAACAAACATTAATGATTTCTTGTCAGCAAAATTAGAGTATATTCTGCAGATATTTCAATATGAGACACTATAAGAATCCAGCAGTAAACATGAGAAATCGGCTAGCCACTTGGGTGTTTTTCCTCACATTATGTGTCCTTTTCCGCTAGAGTTTTGCGTTTAACTTTCTCGTGATGTTCATTGTGGCCAGAACCTTTCCCAGTCTTTTTTTTTATTATCGAATATTTGTCCATTGTAACGACTGCAACCCGATTTGTATTATACGTTGACGGATGTACATGTAAGGCCCTGTTTGCTTACGAAAAGCTATGGACAAGCCAATCTCCCATACAGAGTTGTCAGTCCTTGCAGGCTCTCTATCTCTGTAAGCATCTCGATTTTACAAGATTCTTGTAAAATATTAATATACTCTAGATTTTGCTTCTAAGACGCTATTCGTCTTTTTTGCATATATATCTTTAGTTTTGACGTGAAATATGATTTTATTTGAGGCGAAATACCATTTTAAAAAAGCTATATTTATAGGGACTATATTTTTGTGAAACGTTTTCCTATTCTGAGTAATTTGGTTTACTTATTCATCCGATAAAATGTCAACATTAGATACAATTGTTTAAGATTATAACAAGAACATCGTGTTGAGGGACTGTCAAAGGCAAGCTTTTGAATATCTACATCAAAAATTGTCACATGATCGTGTGTTTTGGGACTACTTTTGAGACGTTTACAGAGATAGAGAGCCTGCAAGGACCGACAACTCTGTATGGGAGATTGTGGACAAGCAAGGAAACTGTCACATTCGGAACTCCAATAAAAACCTGTTACACGGTCCTGGTTATTGATAAGTAAATGCAGTACAATTATCATTGCAATCGGGTCGTAATACTCAACTTAGAACTTGTACAATTTTGGTTATTTTTAGCTGCTTTCGGAACACCACTGACGTGATCGTTTCCAATAAAAAAAACTAAATAAAAAAACATTTATCTATATTTATAACCGTCAATATTTACGATATAATATCATTTGAGGAATTGTCTTTCCAGTGTACTTTAATTAGAAATTATTTTTATTTGTTGATCTTTACTTGTCCCTAGACAAGCTAGCCAGGAAAATTTACTTGTCCGGCAGGTTCTATGTACAAGTCGGACGAGTCGGGCATTGCAATTCCACACCCCTGTTTGATATGCAAATTATGAACACAAACGTGTACAGGTAGGTATCAAAATTTTTGTATTTAATAATTTTACTACAGATAATGGTGTAATTGTGAAAAATAGAAATTTGAAATAGTGTATGTGTGAGTTTGTATAACTTTTGAACTGTGATAGCCAGACAAATGGAGTTACCTCCTCCTGATTTGTATGTTTAAGTTGTTCATGTTTTTCATGACTAATTTAGATAAAAAAAAAAAAAAACAATATCTTTAAGTATATTCTCTTGCAAAACAAATCAAAATCCCAAACAAAATGTTGCAAAGAAAAAGGGTATTTAGATTTGTCACAAAGCAATGCTTAACCATTTTCAATTGCCAACTCTTGTACACCGTAGGAACTTAAACGGAATTACAATGCTTTATAAAATCACCAACAACCTTATTGCAGTGGATCCAAAACTTTACCTTACTCCTTAACCTTCTCTCAGTACAAGAAACAATAACCCATTACAGTATCAAATTATATCCACCAGGACAAACTATTATAAATACAGTTTTCCCCCACATGCAGTAGTACTCTGGAACTCGCTGCCTTATACAGTTGTTAATGCTGGGTCCCTGGATCAGTTTAAACAACTGATCCAAGGTCAGAACATCTAAGCATCTTAGTTGTCCTGTAAATGTGTTAAATATTTGCCCCTGTTTTTGTTAATTTTTTATTTCACTGTTATTTTCATGCAATATTTGTAGTTGTAACATAAATATGCATTTTTCCTTTGATGTTTTTATGCAGTAATCAACTTAAAAATAGTGAACTTTTACAAACCATGGTCTAACATGAAGATCTTGATGTTATTCCATGATTTTGACGTCATAGGTCTGTTATTCCATGATTTTGACGTCATAGATCTGTCAATAATGTAATTTCTGTTACAAACCATATATACCATGGATCTTACTCATGAACTTATTTAAACCAACTCATCCTTCGTATTCGTTGGTTTAAATAAGTTAATTCGTAAGATCCATGGTATATATAATACTTAATTTTTCTTGAATGTCTGTTTGTGCAGCGCCGACGTGTAGTCGTCAAAGTTTTGATGGATCGTCGTACTATGTAGATGTAGAAATAATGTGCCAAAAATGAAGGCCACAATTTTATGCTATATTTTGATGGATGAATAAAAATGAAATTGTTGATATTGTCACAAAAATCAGCTAGCAACATCTAATAGAAAAACTGAGGTGCACTAGTTAGCAAAAGTCAGAACTGTAAAAGACTTTTGTGCAATTAATGGTCTTTGTGAGAGACCAGAATTAAAAATTATGTAAAATTGTAGGAACAGTAAATAACTTAGTTGTGCCTCTTTTAAACTTGCCTGGTAGAAGGCCATTTGAGCTCTACCCATCACTTAAGGTCCATCCAATGTCTGTATGTATGTAACAATTTTCATTTTGATCTTCTTTTTTCCCAGAAACTACTATGCAAGCAGTTTAATTTGATTAATTTCAACACCCTAAAAGGCTTTCTTTAAAGAAACACATTTGGTTAGATTAAAATGATTTTTTGGAGGGGTTTTTTTAAGACTACTTTTTGTGAAGACAGTGGATTTAGATGATTGCTCACAGTCTTCATGAAATGTCTAGTTTTTTTCCTTCCCTAAAATTGATGCCATATTTTGTAATACAGCCGACATATAGTGTGACTTGTACATATAGACAACTCCACCACAGATAAAAAAAATTCACCATTCTCGTTATTTTAACAGGTATTAAATGGATGCATATTGAAAATATACATGATATTATGTGTAAATTGTGAATGCAAATTTTGTAGAGATGTGTTCGTGAGTTTTATATAATTAGAAGTTATTTATTCAAGTACATATTGTTTGTAATTATTTAAATTTGTTCCATATCTGACTGATTTCTATTTTTAGTGTTCATTATTCATTTTTCAATTGTGTACATTTTTATTTTTTCATTGGTCACATTTTAAAGGAGAGATTTAACATATGCCATACGTATATGTTTAGGGTGGGGCTTTTATCGCTATGGTAACAAGATGGTGTAGGAGAATTCACAGATTTTAAAGAAAATATTTAATTTAATTTGATCATTATTCTGGTAGAAGAAATTTTGTGAATTATTTTAGTTCATGACATTTTTTAGTTGCTTTCAAATTTTCATGTTGAAGTTAAAGCTTGACAATTTATAATATAAAAAAAAATGGTAGGCAGAAAATTTTAGGGTTTTTTTCCATTATTTTTAGGTTTATCACAAATGATTGCTCAACACATAAAGATCTATTAAGTATTATACCATCGGATAACATGTTGCAATGTGCCAAATTTAAAAATAAATACATAAGCCACGAGATAGCTGAAATATTTCTAAAGTTGGCGTTAAACACCAATCAATCAATAAAAATAAATGATGTATCAGTGTGTGCATAATACATCTGGCATTTTTGGTAAAAAAAATTGTTGCGGGATGGTAATCGGAATTTTAGACCAGATGTGCGGAACCCGGTGTCAGTGTATATTATTCTTCAGTAAGTGTACAACTTCAGTTTTCTGGAAGTTTTGGTAAAACAATGGAAATGAACGGTTTCATTTCTAGTTGGAATAATGAATTTGAAAGCTATTTTAAGAATGGAGCAAGATTTTTTCCCCAAATAGTGTCTGAAAAGATTATTATTACATGAAGAATTTATGCTAAGAGGAATTTTTCCACCTTATTTTCGCAAGTTATCGCCACAATTATATAATATCTAAGTAATATGAAGTGGAAATTATAAAGGAGTTGAAAATATTTTCAGTCGAAGATTAACTACAAGAATATTTTGAATGTTTGTGTGATTCTCGAATAACATATTACTTATTTCAAAATTCAACTTTTTTATTAAATTTGACCAATATGCAACTCAGGAAGAAAGAGTTTGACTTTTAATATGGGATGTAGATGCAAAAATGCACGAATTACAACACAGGAAGAAAGGGTTCGACTTTTGATATAAGATAAAGCCCCAAAAATAGATATTTTACAACCGAAAAAGAAAGTGTTTGGCCTTTTAATATGTGATAAAGCAGCAAAAATACACAAATTACAACCCAGGAAGAAAGAGTTTGACCTTTTTATATGCCCGTCTCGAGACGGGCCGTATTATGTGATTGGGTATGGCGGGCGGGCGGGCATCCACACAGGTTTCCGCAGTTCTGTATATCGGATCTTTACACCAAACTTGGCCACATGATTCCCCTGTGGAAGGGGAAGAACCCTATTTATTTTAGGGTCAAAGGTCAAGGTCTCTGTTACTATAAATATATTTTTTGACAACAGGGTCGTTTCCGCACGATAACTTTAGTTCTGTATATTGGATCTTTAACAAACTTGACCACATGATTTCCCTGTGGAAGGGGAAGAACCCTATTTATATCGGGGTCAAAGGTCAAGGTCACCATTACTATAAATAAAATTTTTGACAACAGGATCATTTCCGCACGATAACTTTAGTTCTGTATATTGGATCTTTACCAAACTTGGCCACATGATTCCCCTGTGGAATGGGAAGAACCCTATTTATTTTGGGGTCATTACCATTATACCGTTTGATAATTTATATAGACTGGCATATTTTGTGATGCACACATTTCTTGTTATATGATGAAACCACAGAAATATGGTAAAAGAATTGAAAATAGTAGATATTAGCAAATAGCTAAATAAAAATTATAGATAGAAAAGCTATCAAATTTTAAGTGCATAGAAATGTACATAACACATGTAATATCTTGTTTTCAGTAAGAAGATTTTTTTAAACCATCAAAAGGTTAAGATAAAAATATTTGATCATTCAAGAGGTTGTATGGCTTCAGGCTTCATAGTCATAAAACTTTCGAGTACATCCAATCAAAACATCATATTCAATCAATACAGCATTTTGATTGGATAATTTTTGAAGTTTTATGACAAGTGAGACCAGAAACTACTGTAAAATACAATGTTTCCTTCATGCATGTTGATAATATTCCATTTGTAGTTGTAACAGTTTTATGACAAGTGAGACCAGAAACTACTGTAAAATACAATGTTTCCTTCATGCATGTTGATAATATTCCATTTGTAGTTGTAACAGTGTTTTATGAGCAAAATGGCTACTGATTGCTAGAACAAAATGGCTACCGATTGGTCAAAATTTTCGCCCAAAACAGCCCTCTTTTTGAGTGTTTTTACTTGTCATATGTTAAGTTTTTAGTTTTGTTGTTGTGTCTTTGGTGCTCATTACTAGAAACAATAAACCTACAAGAAAAATGTATCATTATAATAAATACATCAAATGTTCATAAGTTGTTTTGTTTTCTCCTAGCTGCATTAGAATCACTACTAAAGTTGTGAGTTCGAACCCCACTCATGGCAAGGTGTACTGGATACAACATTTTGTGATAAAGTTAGTCAGTGACTTGTGACAGGTCCCTGGTTTTCTCTGGGTACTCCGGTTTCCTCCACCAATAAAACTGACCTCAACAATATAACTGAAATATTGTTGAAAGTGGCGTTAAGCACCATGAACCTAACCTAGCTGCATCAGCGGTGTAATGGTTGGCATGTGCATCTTCAGTACGGTAGATCATGTCATGTACCGAGTGCCCATCAGGCAATCGAAAGACTATATAATTGGTAATTGTTGGTTTTCTGTTAAGCAACAACGTTAAGCAATATGAGTGAAGACTGGTTGGCTCAGCATCAGGATAATCTCAGTGGAGCGACATGTATACCCGCAGACTGTTGTTTTAGTGAGCTAGCATTTTAAAAATTCAACTTGTCGTGTTGGTCTAGTACAAAGCGGACATCAATTTCATCTCATCACATACATGTATAACTTGTACTCGCCATGGTATAGCTGAAAAATTGCTCAATTGGCGTTAAACAACAATCACTCAATCATTTTTATTCTCCTACATTTTGAAGGTCAATACAGGTACATTGATTTCACAGATTGTTATTTTTAGTCGGGCCAAGATGTCTGTCTCCGATAGTAATTCTTTGATTGAAATAAACAATAGAGAACACCAAAGGGGCAATGAAATATGGACAATCCAGAGAAACTGGCAACATAAGTTACACAAGACAATATGTTTTGGACACCACTATACAGAAACAAACACAAATAACATAAATAAGAAAAACGCTAGTAAACAATAGAAAACACGCTTGGTAAATGATGTTACATCAAATTGTTGTTTTTTTCAAACTCGTCTGACGCAAAGGGTCACGTGAGCTATTGCCATCACTTTTCATCTGTTGTCAATCATTGATGTCACCATCTTTGTTAACATTTCACATTTTTATCATCTCCTCTGAAACTACTGAGCCAATTGGAACCAAATTGTGCAGAGCTGGTGTATCTGAGGCCCACTGAAATATTCCATTTTGTCTTGATCTACCAAAAAAAAACATGGCTACCTTATGGGCAATTCTTAATTCTGATTACCTTAAACTTCTAAAATCTTCTCCTCTGAAAGTGTCGTGCCAATTGGTATCAAACTTTGTAGGGAAAATGTTTTTCCACAATCCATGTGGCAAAACAAAAATGCCCTCGTCCCCCATATTTAATAATTGGCCCCAATTTCTTGGTAGATGAAATTCCTCCGAAAATACTAGGCCTAGTCCAAATAATTTGCACAAATAATGTATGCGAGATCCTCCACAATTTAATCAGGGGCGGATACAGAGATTCTTATGAAAAGGGGGGGGGGGCTCAGTTATGGAGCAGAGATAGTGAAAGGAGTGCTATTGAGATGTAAGTGTATTATTGTATTTATAGTATACCAATAACACATATACATGTATTAGAAACATATAAATAAACATTATAAATATTTGAAATATAAATTATAAATGACCCTTGAATAAAAAAAAAGTGATAACTCTTGTCAATACATTCTGCACTGCCGTTGGAGACTCAATTATTAAAAGTAGATGGGCTGTGATCCCATTTACCTCCAACGCCATATATCGTTGGTATGTTTGTGTTCAATGATTTGAGATTAGAAATGGTTGTTCGTTTTGTTTATTTTGGCGAGATTATTGTCAAAAATAAACTCTTCATAAGTTGACAAATAAAACGTTTGAAGTTTAATCCGATTTGAAATCTCGACAGAATTTGTTTACGCCTTTTTTATTGGTTATAAGAGTCCAGTACGCAATCCGTTTTAAATTGGAAAAAAATACAAGTTTCCAACATAGTTAATTACGTTTTACTTCTTTTATTATTATATTATTGCATTTATCAATATTTTATGAGTATCAACAGTTTTTTCAACACCGTATCTGTTTCTCGAGACAGCCGCAACTTCAACTCGTAAATTTACATAGAAAACGGAGATATTTCGTCATAAAACTTCACACATGGTTTTGTCTATCATATTTCTTGAAGACAAACATAAAATTGTATTGCATTTATCAATATTTTATGAGTATCAACAGTTTTTTCAACACCGTATCTGTTTCTCGATACAGCCGCCCGATTACAGTGACCCGTGACCCAGATTAGCTCGTTCCACCAGTTTTATCTTAATAATGTTGTTTAACAAAGTCTTTGATATGTTTTATTTGAATGACTTGCAGCAGTTTACCACAAAACACCGTTAACTCCAACAGACGTTATGTTTTACCTTTCATTGAATACCACAAGCAAACAGTTCCTTCATTACTTATATAAATATAGAATTACTTCCTTTAACAATATCAGTTTCACATGTAAAATCCTTCAATTAGTCGATTCAAAAGCTCACTAGAGCTTATGTTATGTGTTATAGATATTTCGACTTTAAATAAAATTTATTTGATTTGATTTGATTCAATATGAAGCTTCTGATTATATTGGCCTAGTCCAAATGATCTGCACAAATAATGTATGCGAGATCCACCACAAAGATTCCTTGTTTCATCTCGATCAGCAAATGTGGTATTAAATACTGGTCATCCAGCTCTATCCAAATATTCCTTCAAATACTAAAACACTATTACAAAAATTTTTTTAAATGGCCAAAGTTGAAATAGTAACTACATAGCAATAGGTTGCTGTTTATATGTTTACTTTTTACTTACATCTAGGTGTACTCGATGCAACACATTTGTGTTAACTTGAGTATTTCATGGGTTTATCTAAGGTCATTGGTTTTCGTCTGGTACCTCCTCCCCCTCCTCCGATATAAAACTGACTCCTAGATATATCGTTACAAGGATTGTAACTGACTCAGGTAAATTATTTAGTAAGAAAGGATATAGATGTAAATGAACATGAGAAATTGTCCAGCATTACACAGACATAAATTAAAGAAAAGGAACAACTTGTAGTAAAAAGGATATGGATGTAAATGAACATGAGAGATTGTCCAGCATTACACAGACATAAATTAATGTAAAGGAACAGTGCTTTTATTGCTGTTCTACATTTCAGTCGATGTACTGGTCGAGGACCAATTATCGCCAACTTGCACGTTACTCGCGAGCGCACGCGAATTTTCTTGCCATTTTTTGCAGACGACAATAATAAATGGTGACAAAGCAGACAGCAAAATCCTACATTTGTATCTTGGCTAATTCAAAAGAAATCAGATAAAACCCCATTAGAAACCATACCTCTTTATTTACAACTTCGCGGGGAGGTAACGTAAATGAAGCGGAGATGCGAGTCGCTATTATTAACAGACAAATATAGCAGATTGGTGTTCTAATGATTGCAAACTACTGGTGATACTGGTAAGGCCATTTCTTTTAATTTCACTGCTGATTTATATATGTATTTTCCCACATCTAACAAGATGGCGATAATTGGTACTCTTCCCTCCCGATTCAGTGACAAAAAACAACAACTTTACAAAGGGTCCCTGATACGAGCATGCTCATAAAAATTATTTAAATTTCCGTCTAAGGTAAGTCGATTGGTAACATTCAAATTTATGAGGCGCTTGAAGGGGTATTGGATTACATAGAAATAATCTGACAAAAACAAGAAAAAAATGGCGATAATTAGTCCTCGACCAGTAGGGTCTTCAACAATGATAATTTAACGCATACCCTAAAATGAGTGTTCAAACGTCCCCTAGCTGCAGTTGAGCGGTACTCTTTACTCCTGTCGATAAACGCTACACCTGGGTGATGGAGTGGACAGGGGGTACTCTCTCCCACCTCTCGCCCCCTTCCTCCCACCTCCCTCCCCTCCTCCCACCTCCCACCCCTTTTTCTCCCACCTCCCTTTTTGCTGTCCGCCCCCTCCTGGGTGTCTTTGCGGTTCTGATGTTATTCGGTGTATTAAATATTATTCCCAGATGTGAGGTTATCAACAAGATAGTAATCTTACAAAAACCTTGGTCATAAATGTAGATCCTGAACGGTGGGAAGGCCGCGATACTTTTTTTTCTAATTTGTTACGATAGATAACTATAATAATCTGTTATAACATTGTTTAATGTGTTATAGCAAATTACTAATCTATTATAACAAATTACTAATCTGTTATAACTGATTACTAATCTACTATTACAGATAAACAATATATTATAGCATATTACGAATCTAAGATGGCCATCGCCACAGACCTTATTTTACCATAGAACCATATTGAATAAAAACCTTAAATATATTTTAACTAGTGCACACGACGCATTTCTGGAATAACTTGCATCGAGGAAAAGTGTATAAAGCTTTTAATCTAAAACAACTGAACCGTAAATAAAATGGAAACTTGACTTGAATGTTCCTGTAGAATTTTCTGTCCTCATCAGAAATTTAAAGATTGCCCTAGCCTTCAACAAAGTCCTTGTGTTTTATTTCTATGTTATCAGAAATTAAGGTAAGACACCACGGCAGAAGTATGCTTAAAAGAAACATGGGAGAAGTGTTAAAATATCTTCTTAGAAACCACAAACCTGATTGAACACACAATGTAATCATGGGCGGATCCAGAGATTCTTATAAAAAGGGGGAGGGGCTCAGTTATGGAGCAGAGATGGTGAAAGGAGTGCTATTGAGATGTGAGCGTATGAGTAGTTTAAGCATATTTTATTTAAGCTCGCTATCGCTCGGGGTTAAATTTTCATGAATATAATGCCTACCTATATTTGAATAACAATAAAGTATGACCGGCATGAATTATTTCGATTCTAATAGGACAAATACGGTAATTTTAAAATTCGAGGCGGTCAAGGTGATGCGCTGGTAGTGACTATTCCATCAATCTCCTACGGAATTTTAGAAATGGTAAAATTGAGAATTAAGAGATGGAAAGCGAAATTGTGGTTGAAACTGTGGCTTAAAATACCGAAAAGAATTGTATTGACAAGATTCAATATAAATTCTATTACAAATAAACAACTTTAAATGATTAACAACGAAATTACCAGTTGAACGCAGCCAGTCGGATCGGAGATAAAGGGAGATAAACATGGGGACAGTGAACGAAAGGTAAGCCGTGTTTATAAGAGTTTAATTATGACAAGACTTGATTAGGATTTATTTAATTTTAACTTCATTTATTTCAACAATTTTTAGATAAACAATAATAGAAAATCGCTAACCAAGAAGAATTTTCTGAAAATAGTCAGTGTTTATGTAGGTGCTTTTTTTTTTTTTTTAGTTCAGCGCGCATGTGTGGCCTATATTCGATTGTTATTCAAATATGCCTTTATTTGTATACCGAATACGGGACGTCATATTAGAATAATTAATTCAATATAGCATTACAATATTCAGCTATATACATTACATAGTAAGAAGTAATTAATAGGATTGAGAAACAAGATACAAGAACGTATATTAATCCCTATCCGTAGGAATAAATTTCATTTATAATATACTGTAAATTTCTAAGGGGAGAAGCAAATAGAACTAACTAATAATATTTGATATAAATTACAGAAGGCATAAGAAAATAAAACAAGAAAGTGATCTGGTGTTTGATGTAAAAAATGTTTGATTCAAAGTAATTAAAAAAGAAGAAAGAAATAAGGGAACTAGGTACTGCTGATGTTAGATGAAACGTTTACTGTTTATTTTAAAGTTTTGTTCATTTAAAAATAAACTGTTATTTTGATCGTCTGTGAGGTCAGGTGATCCAAAAAGTAAACGGTCAACTGTCAAGTTCATAGGAATATCAATTGATTCGATATACCGATTTCTCGAATCATTGAATCTATGACAATAAAAAAGATAATGCGAGTTAGTTTCAGGGACCCCTTGATGCCAACTACAGTTTGGCGAATCTACTACATTTTTTGGGATTAGATGATGGTTTAGAGAGCTACATGCAGTTCGTAATCTCATGTGAAGGATTTGTCCAATTCGAGTTCCTGAGTAATAATAAATAGGTTTCTTTATACATTTTGATTTATAATAGGATTTGAGAGATAAAGAAGACCTGCTATCTCTTATTGATGTGGGTTCGCTGTTCCATAATCTTACAGTAGAGGGTAGAACATAATTATTATACAAAGTTGTTCTAGTACGTACTGGGGGATACTTACGACCTGTCTAGTGTTGTAGTCATGAATATTTTCAAAGTTACAGGGAACAATTGCACTAAGGTAAGGAGAAACAAGACCGTTTACCATTTTATATAAAAAAAAATTGTGATGTTCCCGTCTTGCCTGTAACGTCTCACAACCCGTCTATTTATATAAACTATTAATAGAAACTAACCGAGTTCCCCCAGTGACGGTTCTAGCAGCCTCTATTTGAACATTTTCTCATTTATTTATCAAGAACAATGTCTTATCATCCCATACGACGTCTGCATATTCAAAAATCAGCCGAATGAAGGTAAGATAAATCTTTTCTAAGGTTTTCCTATCTAGAATAAATTTGAATTTTCTTAGTATGTTGACTCTAGTAAAAGCTTTCTTTGTTATTAGATCAATATGTTTTTGCCAGCTACCGACATTTGAAATTACTAATCCGAGATGTTTATGTTCTGTAACTTGATTAATTATTGTATTATTTATTATAAAGGTTTGTTAATTTTTCTAGTGATCGTCATAGTTTCTGTTTTTTGAGGGTTAAAGTTTACTAGCCACTTAGTGGACCATGCATGAATTGTTGTCATGTCGTTATTTAACGTTATTGCCGATTCACGCGGGTTATCAACAATAACATACAAGCTAGTATCATCAGCAAATAGTTTAATAGATGAGTGAATTTCTGTGACAATGTTATTTATAAATATTATAAAAAAATAGAGGTCCTAGAATAGATCCCTGGGGAACCCCGGCTTTGATAGTGCGCCATTTAGCGTATTATTGTATTTATAGTATACCAATAACACATATACATGTATTAGAAACATATAAATAAACATTATAAATATTTGAAATATAAATCATAAATGACCCTTGAATAAAAAAAAAGTGATAACTCTTGTCAATACATTCTGCACTGCCGTTGGAGACTCAATTATTAAAAGTAGATGGGCTGTGATCCCATTTACCTCCAACACCATATGTCGGTGGTATGTTTGTGTTCAATGATTTTAGATTAGAAATGGTTGTTCGTTTTGTTTATTTTGGCGAAATTATTGTCAAAAATAAACTGTCTTTTCATAAGTTGACAAATAAAACGTTTGAAGTTTAATCCGATTTGAAATCTCGACAGAATTGTTTTACGCCTTTTCTATTGGTTATAAGAGTCAAGTACACAATCCGTTTTAAATTGAAAAAAAATATAAGTTTCCAACACAGTTAATTACGTTTTACTTCTTTTATTATTATACTAATTCTTTGATATGTTTTATTTGAATGACTTACAGCACTTTACCACAAAACACCGTTAACTCCAACAGACGTTTTACGCTTCATTAAATACCACAAGCAAACAGCTCCTTCATTACTTATATAAATATAGAACTACTTCCTATAACAATATCATTTTACATGTAAAACCCTTCAATATGAAGCTTCTGATTATATTGAGCGTCGTGGTATTGTTAACAGAGGCATCACATTTATACAAACGTAAGTACTTTTAAGTGCGTGAATGAATGTTGTTAAACGTCAAAATGAGCAATTCGAATATGACGTCCTTCAAACGCTTTGAGTCCAAACCCGTGGTAAAAATAATAAAGGACGAAGTCCTTCTAACGGTGAGCTCTCCGATTTTTCCTTCTATATTGATAGCCAAAAATCTGCTCACCGGAAGTTTAAAAAATAGATCAATTGATAATTTAGAAACGCAAAAGAAATCTATTTCAATGAAAAATTCCCAATTCTTTGATTATTTACTCTATGCAAAATCGAAATAAACTTTTATTAAAATTCTAATAAAAAAATCTCTTTCTACGAAACTCCCGATGCGCAGTTGTTGAATGTTGCAGACGACGGGTTTTCATATTTGTAAACAGAAAACGATCGACAATTGCACTTGGAATCTATCGCTAAAATTCATTGAGGTTCGCATATTTTGTTATCTTATGCCTGTAATTGGAAAGAATATGATCTCCTGGTTCTATGCATATGTAGAACACATTGAAATTAAAACAAAAACAGTCAATATAATACATTTTCCTTACCTTGATCTATGTCAAAATCCGTGATGTACGTTATTCATTGAAGAGTCCAAGGAATTCCGAATGCAAATTGGCACACATTCATGTTATGAATAAAGGAAAGGTTTTTATGTCATGTGTATTATATACAAATAGATATGTGAACGTAAATGAATGAATGCTCTTTCAATTTTAACAGTTGTCATTAAATAATTTACACTAGAAAGGTTATTATGATGTCGTTCGAAATCGTGTCCGGATCTAGGTCACCGAGTGACTAGAACGGGGTCATGAAAATCTGTTCTAAGTTAAAACCCGTAACAATGCATTGAATACTATATGGGCTATGATTCAAAAGGAATATTGGTGTTTAATCTGAAATATGAGCATGCAATCAGCTTCATCAATTTGGTCAAATTTATTATCAACTGCCACGGTCAATATCATCGAAATTGTTCGTAATTGCGTCCGGTGAGGCTAACGTGTACGGATCATCGTATTATTGAAATTTTAGGACTTCGTCCTTCAAACAGGTTGCCTGTCTCATATTATTAATCTATGACCGATTAAATTTATGACGTCCTCGACAATTTATAACGATATTTTACCAATTTTTACATATTAGAATCGAAATAATTCATGGAAGCCATATGTATATATTGTTTTTACCACGGGTAGGCCTTTATGTCAGCTTCTAACGCTCGGGGTAAAACTTCGTGACATAAGGGCCTGCCCGTGGTAAAAACAATATATACATATGGCTTCCATGAATTATTTCTTAATTATTTAGCTATACCATAATGAGAACAAGTTACACTCGTTGAGATGATACTGGTGTCCGATTTGTACTAGACCAATACGCTTAGTTGGATTGAAATAGTGCTACCTCAATGAAACTCCAATCAGGAAAGACAGAAATTCGAGTGGTGGTGGTATTATATTGTATTATAAAAATTATGTTAACATTTCACGTAGACTTGACTTGGAACACTCTCAAGTTGAAAGTATGTGGTTTGAACTAAAAACTAAACTTAGTCCTATTCTATAAATATTAATTATAGGTCAGAAAGAGAGTCTCATATAAATTACTGGCAGTTGTTCGAATCAATGATAACAAAGGCCTTGGATGAAAATAGTCGAATTATATGCCTTGGTGATCTAAATAAAAATTACCAATTATCAATTACCAAATAATGTAAATGATATTTTTTCAATTAATGGCTTAACAAACATTATTAATAAGCCCACACATTTTGATTCACGAACAGGAAATTCTTCTCTCCTGGATCCGATTTTAATCACAGATAATGTACCTTTAATTGATTCTGATACAATTCATATTGATAGAAAAATTAGCGACCACGAGGGGACTTGTGTAACAATAAGGTGTGGATATAGCAACTTGAAGTCATATCAGCGTACAGTGTGGGATTACAAGCGGACGGATTTCCAATTAATGAAACAAAAAATCACTGCCGAGAATTGGGAAATACTTATTCAAAATGAGCGTGATATGAACATTGCATGTACAAATTTTACGAAAGCCTTTCTTGATATTTCAGAATTATGTATTCCAAAAAGGGAGGTAACTATTAGGAGTAATGACAAAATATGGTTCGATTCTATTTTACGGAAAGAAATTAGAAAACGCAATAGATTACGGAAAAAATATCTTTTAATTAAGAACGATTCTTCTAAAGAATTGTATAAAAGACAGAGAAATTTAGTTAATAATAAAAAGAAACAGGCGAAAGAAAAGTTTTATGCAAATGTTAATGACAACTTAAGTGATCTAAAATCTGTAAATAGTAAGCTGTATTATAAAACTATTAATATGTTGCTCAAAAGTGAACGCCCAACTAATGACTTACCCCCTCTACGAAATCCTAATGATATAGTTACCAGTAATTTGTCCTATGAAGGCGTCGAGAAATGTGAGATATTAAATAAATATTTTTTGTTCTATAACAGATTTAGAAGATGGTGGGATAGATCTCCCTGATTTTGACGATAGGGGTTGTAATACTTTAACTACAATAGTAGTGAGTGGACAAGATGTAATTGACGTTCTAAATATCTTGGATCCCAACAAAGCTGTTGGACCTGATATTATTAGTAATAAAATGTTAATTGCTGTTAAGAACGAAGTTGCAAAGCCATTGTCTTTACTATTTAACAAATCTTTTCAATGTAAAATATTTCCTAACAACTGGAAAATTGCATTTATAATTCCGTTATTTAAAAGGGGCGACAAGTCTTTGCCGTCAAATTATAGACCAGTATCTCTCCTTTCATGCGTGAGCAAATGTATTGAAAAAATAGCTTTCAAATATATCTTCAACCACTTAATATGTAACAGCCTTCTCTATAAGTTTCAATCTGGCTTCATTCCAGGATATTTTACAACTCATCAACTAGTTGAATTATATCATAATATTTTGCTTGCATTAGATAACAAAGAATTGACTAGTATTACTTTTGCTGACGTGAGCAAAGCTTTTGATCGAGTTTGGATTAGAGGTCTCATTTTAAAGCTGGAAAGATATGGTGTAAAGGGAGAATTATTGTGTTGGCTGAAAAGTTACTTAAGTAATAGATGTCAAAGGGTTATTATTAAAGATGCAATTTCTAGTGTTGGAGAGCTCAAGGCTGGTGTGCCCCAGGGGTCAGTTTTGGGTCCCTTGTTATTTCTTATATTTATAAATGATATAGCGGATGACATGCTAGGTCTTGGTAGACTGTTTGCTGATGACACGTCAATTGGACATACCGCGCATGATGAAAATACACTAAAAAATATGATAAATATTGATCTCAAATATATTCAAAAATTGTCAAAAAGATGGCTTGTAAAATTTAACCCAAGTAAGACTGATATTATGGTTTTCAGTGCTAATAATCAGCAGAACGACTTGATTTTTGATTTTAATAGTACACTTATTCAAACAGTAAACACTCACAAACATCTAGGAGTAATTTTTAGTTGTGATTGTAAGTGGACTAAGCATATTAATACCATAATTGAAAGAGCTTCAAAACAATTAAATATTTTGAGAAAATTAAAATTTAAACTTAATAGGCAATACCTGGAAAATATCTATATTACATTTATTAGACCTATATTAGAATATGGATCTGAAGTGTGGGATAATTGTGGAGCTGTCAACTCTGATAGATTGGAAAAAGTACAAACTGAAGCTGCTCGAATAGTAACAGGGCTTACTTCATATGCTAGCTTAGATTCTATTTATTGTGAAACTGGGTGGGAAAAGTTAACTGTAAGACGGGAAGTTAAAAAACTTAACTTATTTTATAAAATCATAAATAATGAATCCCCAGAATATTTATCAGAGTTGATAGCCCCAACAGTTGCCGAATCGAATAACTATAATCTACGAAATCGTCACAATATAAGTCAACCAGTAAACAGACTATCAAAATACCAAAACTCATTCTTTCCGTCGACTATTAAGACCTGGAATACCCTTGATTTAAATATTCGAGAAGTTCCAACCTTTTTCACATTCAAAAAAAGGCTCCAATTTAAATATTTTAGAAATAAGAAAATACCATGTTACTTTTCGTCAGGTGACAGATACTTGAATGTTTTGCAAAGTAGGTTAAGAAATAGATGTAGTGCATTAAATAGTGATTTATATCGTGCTAATTTGATTCCGAATGCATTATGTTCATGTGGAAAATCGGATGAAACTGCTAAACATTTGTTATTACATTGTAAAAATTATATTGTACAAAGAAATATTTTTCTTATAGGAATTCGAGAAATTAGTAATGATTTACCAATCGATGAGCTTACTTTATTATCTGGCAATGAAATTCTCAACGACGAAAAAAATACAAAAATTTTCTTACAAGTTCAAAAATTCATTCAAGACACAGGTCGTTTCACAATAAATTGACTACTGTATGGGAATGTGTGCTGATGTTTATATTGTTTACCGTTCGCGACTGACCTCGAAAGTTTATTTCTATTGTTCTTTTTTTCTTTTCCTTTCTTTTTTTTCTTTTTGTTTACAACAGTATGCGACAATGGATAACTCATCTTTAATACCATATTATAATACACAAAGTGAACTAAAAGTACTTACATTTGGAGAAATAATGTATTATCAATCCAATAACTCAACAACACGTGCTATAGGTCTATGTCCCAGTTTTCTTTTTTTATACTCGGGTCTGTTTGATTGGTTACATTTAATGGTATTCCATTGTTGCATTCTGCTTTATTGCTACATTTTTTGTTTCATGTCTTCATGCGAAAATTTTAGAGAAATAATGTAATAATAATGCTTATCATATTGTATATTGTATAGTGTATGTATATGGAGAAGACAATACTAAGTTGAAAAACTTGTGTCTGATCCTTTTGTCATTATTTAGACAATAAAATATGTTTAAATTAAAATTAACAACATATGAGTTCGGATCACGCTCAGGCGAGGTGTATTCGATATAACATCGTGTGATAGTTTGTCAGTGACTTGCAGCAGAGTTTTCTCCTGGTACTCCGGTTTCTTCCACCAATAAAACCGACCGTCACGATATAACTGAACTATTGTTGTAAGTGGCGTTAAACACCATAACCCTAATACTTGAACAGTTCGCGGATAGATATGTCGCTTCTTTCGTATATATTATGCTGATTTCGAGCCAACCAGTATTTCCTGTTTCTCCTTAATGTTGTGTGGTTAGCGGAGAAGCAACAAATACTATAATTTTATAGTCTTTGATTTGACCTGATCAGGGCTTCAATCCACGATCTATCGCACTAGAGGCTAGAACGATATCAACTACACAAACAATGCAGTTAGTTATTTTAAGTGTTCTTATAATAACAGATTTTCGAAAATACACTGTATACTGGTATTTGAGATTTTTTTACCCGAATTTTGTCCCTATTTTGTTTTTATATTGATAGCCCCCGTATCTGGAAAATTCTATACACCAAATAACATCAAAATTTCAAAGGTGCCCGGATGTATCGTTTATCGACAAATGTAAAGAGTACCGTTCCACTGCAGGCTATGTGCCGTTTCATACTCATTTTAGGGCATACGTGAGTTGTACTCATTAGTGAAGATCCACTGTCACTGGAATTTAGAATAGCATACAATATAAAACACTGTTCCTTTACATTAATTTGTGTCTAAGTGTAAAATTAGACCGTCTTTCATGTTCATTTAAACATCCACATCCTTTCTTACTAATAGTTATAGTTTACGTACGTAATTCTGATATGTAACCAAACCAGACGAGAGAAATATGCATTTAACAATTAGGAATAACTAATTATTGTTGTTAGTGCCAGTAATTCCTTTAACCGATTATCCCAACTTGTACCTTTGAAGTGCTATATATGCATATCTATAATTCAGGGGGTCGTCGTTGTCGTGATCGTGTGGTAGTTGGATTTACAACGACCTATGCAATCAGTGCCTATGACCACTAAAGTTGTGAGTTCGAATCCCGCTCATGGCGAAGTGTATCCGATACAATATCTTGTTATCAAGTTTGTCAGTGACTTACGGCAGGTCGGTGGTTTTTTTGAGATGCACATTTTCCTCGTAAAATCTCAATAGGTTGAGAAGAAGTTTTATAGAAACAAACCCATCGGACATAAAGGGTTTATAATTCTCCATGCGTGTTATAACTAAACTGGACTACAAATCCTGATTCGCAGGACATTCCACCTTACTGATAACAAATCAAATGAAAAACAAAAAATACCACACTGTCAGAACAATTCCAGGATCAAATATCAAAATCGTAGAAAGAGGTAAAATCGGTACCACTAGCGCACAATTACATGACCACCCACTTTCCGGGCTTGGGACAGGTACTTCAATAAAAAAAGTGGCGGGGTTAAGCTAGTTTTATGATCTCAAACTTCTCCTTTTAATGAAATGTTGTCATATTGCCACTTGGTTGTAGTTTTTCTCTTTCAAACTTCCTCTTGAGTCTAAAGCAATCAGCCACCTAATATCCCTTGTTATTACAATACACACAGGTTATCATCGTCGGATTTTGAGTGTGCACCCTATAACTAGAATGGGTCTTGTTTAGTGCAACAGACTTTCTATCAGTACTTTCAGTATTTTGATTTTTGTAATAACGATAATGTGAACTATTGGAATTTTTTACTCTTTGAAATTCTTTTATGCAAAAATTATCGGAAAGAACAACTGCATATTGTAATGTGTCATCTATAAAAGGTGTTGAGGTGTAAAAACACTATTTAATATTTTAAAGATTTTCTCCTATTTTTTTCAACACCACACACAAATGGAACCCTCATACCCAGAAATTCAGTATTTATAGGTCATGCATCAAGCTGTCCATAAATGTAATAAAATACAACTAAATCCAATCAAATTTAGGTCAAAATAATGGAGTATTTCAGGAATCTCAAAACAGAGTCTCTGCTCGAGTTTAGTCCGATAAACAAAATAATGTCTTCTGATAGATATTCTAAGAATATAACTGATTAAAATATATGAGGACTGTACAATAACAGTACACACTTCCATGGAATAAACTGAGCGAGTGATAGACCCGTGGAAAGTTCTAAAATCTTAAATACGTAATTCATTCTACATAGAACAATCTGCCATCGATTGGAACAGGAACTGCTACCCCCTCCTAGAGTTCATCCCGGGTTTTAGTGCGGTTCGTGGAACAGGAACTGCTACCCCCTCCTTGAGTTCACCCCGGTTTTTGGTGCGGTTCGTGGAACAGGAACTTCTACCCCCCTCCTTGAGTTCACCCCGGTTTTTGGTGCGGTTCGTGGAACAGGAACTACTACCCCCCTCCTAGAGTTCACCCCGGTTTTTAGTGCTGTTCGTGGTGCTAAATCTTTAGTTTTCTGTTTAGAGTTTTGTAGATGACTATCATTATGTCTTTTTTTCTTTTGTCCATTGTATAGTCTGTCCTTCGATTTACGGCTTCTGGTATCTGCAAACTTTTTTCATGTAAGGAACCATAATTAGGTTGTGTAAGCAACTTTTACAGTCCATGCAAAGTTAATAATTCCACTATAAAATATTGTTACAATACTTAATATATCATTACAATTAGTTGTATTCTGAATATATTGGAATAATTATTCCAGTTTCCGACGACATTATCATGTTGTCGTAACATTGATGAATAATTTGTAATCTGGAAAACTCGGTTAAACAAACAATTAACCAATTCCGCGGTTTGACTGATTGTCATCTTCTGATTGCCATAAATGTGTCATAACTCCCAAAATTGTAATAAAAAAACCCGTATACCTTCAGGTACGCTTAAAGTCAAAAGATTGTGAGCAGGTGAAACAAAATAGACAAAATCGGCTCAGAAAATTTTGAAGAGACCAAAGGGGTAATCAGAAGTCGGAAATCGAAGAAGGACAGATAATGCAATTGCCAAACAGTCTGAGGCAGATTAACATCTGTTAACAATGACTAAATGGTAAATGGGAAAACGTCAAAATATTTTAATTGTTATACTTGAAATCCATGAATCTTATATAATTCATAAAACTTTGGCCCCTGTTACTCGTATTTCGTTTACTTTCAGCAATAATTAGACAATGTCCAAGTGGATGGACAAGGAATGGTGGACAGTGTTACTTTTTCTGTCACTCACTTGTCAACCAAAACACCGCCGCAGTAAGTACAATACCCAGATACAACATAAAAGCTATGACCAATATATGGGTTTATTTTGACCCCAGGGGAAATGATAATACAGTGATACAATACCCTACCCGGGTACAACTTCAAAAACTAAGACCATTATATTGGTTTATTTTGACCCCCGGGGAAATGGTATTGCAGAAATACAATACCCGGGTACAGCTTCAAAAAATAAGACCATTATATACAGGTTTATTTTTACCCCAGGGGAAATGGTATTACAGAGTTACAACATAAAAAAATAAGACCATTATATAGGTTTATTTTGACCCCCAGGGGAAATGGTATTACAGAGATGCCAATCCCAAAATGAATGAATTCCTGGTTGCTAAGATGATCAGCGAAAGTGTGTGACTTAGTGGGGGAACTGCCACCCCAAGTTATTTGAGCACCAAAATTGTCTGCACCCCAAGTGTGTTTTTTTAAATAAAGCCAAATTTGTGAATTGTGAGGAACTTAAGTCCGATCATTGTATAATGTGTATGACTTTTGACATCATTAGCAGGATCCCTTTCCGACATTTATAGAGGCATAGCGTCAATTATTTGTCCTTTGGTTCCCCTCTTTCTGTGAGAGGCAATAGTTCTAGAATCCTGCAGATGATTGGTTTGGATTGATTTCATGGTGTTTAATACCAATTTCAACAATATTTCAGTTATATCGTGGCGGTCATTTTATTTGTGAAGGAAACCGGAATACCCGGAGAAAACTACTGACCTGCCGCAAGTCACTGACAAACTATAACACATAATGTTGTATCGAGTACACCTTGCCATGAGCGGGAATAGAACTCGCAACGTTAGTGGTGATATGCACTGATTGCATAGATAGTTGTAAATCCAACTACCACCCGATCACGACCACGATGGCCCCTCCTGCTGTTGATGATGCCAAACAACATAAACATTATGAACAACAATTCCTCTTAATTTATCGAATAATTATTATCATCCAATTAATTTTTTGAATTCGAACGAACTTTAGTATTATCCCTTTCATTCCCTCGGACTTTTTCCTTGTAGCGAAGGATCAAGTTTAGTCATTAGTTCCCATGATGCAATCCTTATTTTGTCCCGTTTGCTGCCCAATCTCTTCCAAAGAATTATCGGTCCTTACACTCCCTTCCCATAAGATATTGACGTGTACAAAAAATGTACATGTAACCAACGTAAACAATTCAAGCGTCAACGAGATTAAAGCGTTCCGATAACCACTTATGGAACAACAGCGACGTCTGTCGAAAAATGTTTTGTGAATGATCCCCATTATATTCAAATGCAGACCACTGCTGACATGACAGACAGATCATCTTATTGAAAGAACCATGAAATTCCCTCAAGTGATATAAACAACAATGAATGTCTTTAGTGCCTAATTTATCAACACTTTTTTCTAACTTCTTAGACTACTAAAATTATGCAAAATTAACATCTTCTTATAAAAATATATGAAGAGAGTGTACAGGCCGGTAATTCCGTGGAAGTGATTGCTTGCTGCCATAACTTTAGTTCTAATAATAAAACCCTAAATGCTCGCTTACTCGCAAGGGTTATAACGGGATGCCATTACACGTAATGGAGCAGCCGCCGAGATTTTTTGCGCTCGCTTACAGAGCTTCTGACGCCTGCATTTATCAATAATAAGACATAACCTTTCCTTTTGTCCATTATTATAACAAGTTTGTATCACCTACCAGTATTTTAGAATGTAATTCCCACAAAATAAAAATCTCCTCTTTGAAAATTTTGAATTTCGTCATTTCCGGCCTCACTATTTAGATGTCGATACCATATTTGGCGATTTAGGCGTGAATGTTTACCAATCGTAACTACTCGGCCATTCTCGCTACCCTGCAAATAACAGGGTAGCGAGAATGGCCGAGTAGTTACGATTGGAATGTTTACCATATTTAGAAAAGCTCCGCCTTCCGTAGTTTCCGGTTATGGAAAACGATCGATAAATTTGAACAAGGTTGTTGCTAACTTTGAAAAGCATATATTTCTCAGCCAAACCGATTTAACAAGGACTGGGATCATCAGTAATTGTTATAATGAAATGTTTGAAGCGTAAATAGTGAGTTTTTATGTTTCAACTGCAACTTTTTTTTTGCTCCATTGTGACGAATGGGACCGCGTTGTAGCTCTGCCGAGACACAAGTTTGTCACAGGAGCTACATTATTGCAGCTACCATAACTTGGACGAATTCATATGAAATCCTAACCACCAGCAAGTTGGGCAGCCACACATATTATATGGTATTAAAGCTGATGAAAAACTACAGGTTCTTTTAGTCAATGTTTGCCATTACGGCCCGTCGCGATTTCAGTTTTCATTGGTTAATGAGTTTAACTGGGCGTGCAACTCGAATTATTTAGTACTGCGCCCTCTATCGACATTCGTCTTAATGGTGTGCTCGAAATGAGTGGAAGATAACAACTGCATTATTTGGGTTACTGGGCGAGCGAAAGGTGAAATCGAGTGGAGTCAGATGTTAGCGGACCGTGATTTATTTGACGTAAGAGTTTAATCAGATTAACTAATACATTATAAGTAAGGACTCATTTATATTTATGCATCATTATCCAGCAATCATGTGACTCTATTGTAAATGGTGAACTCGATACAACATTATGTTATAAAGTTTGTCAATGACAATGACTTGTGGCAGGCGAGTGGTTTTCTCTGGGTATTCCGGTTTCCTCCACCAATTAAACTGACCGCCACGATACAACTAAGATATTGCTGAAAGTGGCGTTAACCACCGTAATCCTCAATTGTAAGTGTCATGGGATGGTTTACCGACTGTCACAATGGATATTTATTGTAAGTGTCATGGGATGGTTTACCGACTGTCGCATTGAATATTTATTGGTGCTTAAGTGTATGGATTTAATCGTGTTTAGCAACAGATGGGTAAATATTATTTGAATGTCGTCAATTTTTTTTTATTAAAATCACGTTTTAGTCCAATCGAACTTTAGAAATTCGTTTTTCTTTTACTTCCTGTAACCGAGCATACAGGCGGCATTTTCAATGGTTATTCTAATGAAGTTGAAGGTCATGTTAAATTTATTTGTGTCGCACTTCAATGGAGCGTATCTTATTTTAGTTAATATGAATTTAAGCAAACTGCAATGACGTCCTGTTGCTGTTTTATATAATGGGAGATTTTTTCCTAAGTTTCCTAATGGGATGTCATGGTCGTGATCGAATGGTAGTTGGATTTATAACTACCTATGAAATCAGTGTCTATCACCACTAAAATTGTGCGTTCGAACCACGTTCGTGGCGAGGTGTACTCGATACAACATTATGTGATAAAGTTTGTCAGTGACTTGCTACAGGTCAGTGGTTTTCTCCTGGTAGTCTGGTTTCCTTCACCAATAAAACAGACCGCCACGATATAACTGAAATATTGTTGAAAGTGGCGTTAAGCACCATAACCCTAACCCCCTAAGTTAAAGACTGGTGTCGTTGTTTGCCAGATTCAGCAGGATATTTCATATGTGGAGCAATCTAGGACTATATGATAATGATCGATGGATTCATTTAGATTTCTCTTCAAACCCGGGTCTCTCTAGTCGGCATTACTCATCAGTATATTTGTATACATGGGAATTCCCGGACGGGTCGGTTCACCGGAAGTGCCCGGTGTAGAATTAATAATTCTACGAAAGGCAATTATTATGAAAACTAAGTTTCTCCTCACTCAGGCATAGGTGACCTTAGCCGATTTTAGCTATCCTGTTTAGGTCCTGTTTATGTCCTATTTAAGTCCTGTTTATGTCCTGTTTAACTCCTGTTTAAGTCCTGTTTATGTCCTGTTTATGTCCTGTTTAAGTCCTGTTTATGTCCTGTTTATGTCCTGTTTAAGTCCTGTTTAAATCCTGTTTTAGTCCTGTTTATGTCCTGTTTAACTCCTGTTTTAGTCCTGTTTAAGTCCTATTTATGTCCTATTTATGTCCTGTTTATGTCCTGTTTATGTCCTGTTTAAATCCTGTTTATGTCCTGTTTATGTTCTGTTTAAATCCTGTTTAAGTCCTGTTTATGTCCTGTTTATGTTCTGTTTATGTCCTGTTTAAATCCTGTTTATGTCCTGTTTATGTTCTGTTTAAATCCTGTTTAAGTCCTGTTTATGTCCTGATTCGGCCGTTTGTTTTTCTTGTTCATCAAGACATTTATTTTATTTGGTTTTCAACTATTTTGACCTTGCGTGCTACCTGATGAAGATTATTCCAGTCTTTTGACCTTGAGTGCTACCTGATGAAGGTTATTCCAGTCTTTTGACCTTGAGTGCTACCTGATGAAGGTTATTCCAGTCTTTTGACCTTGAGTGCTACCTGATGAAGGTTATTCCAGAAACGCTTCGTGCGCACTGAATTTGATAGCTACTTTTCTTCTTCTTCTTTTTTTAAACAAGTGAATAGTAACAATATTAACAATAGAAAAAGTAAATGTGCACAATGATATCATAAATAAACATATCCCCCATAGCATGTAAATGAGCGCTTAGGGACCAGGCAATATTTATCGCAGGCATGGGACCGGTGCAAATGGGCATGGGACATTGATTTTTTTTTAACGTTGCATATCCATGGGGCAAACATTTTTTTTACAAATGAGATGCCCATGGGACAAATACTTTTTTTGATGCATTATTTTGTGGCTGAATTTTCTTGAATGAATAAAAAAAAACTATCGGAATAGTAAAATCTACTGCCTTTTGACATCTTCATTAAGGGCTCCTTCTTCAGAGGAAAATATAATATTGTATATAGATAGTACCTCAAATTTCAAGCACAGCTATACGTGTAGTAATCATCAAATAAATTTAATATTTTATAATCATGATAATTGCTAAATTTAGTTTTCAGATAGAGTTACAGTACATTTCTGAGAATACATAAGAAATCGCAGTGATGCATGAAATAATTAAACTAGGTGATGTTGAAATTTCTTTAAAACTATTATTTACATTTCGTTACTTTATTTTGTGATAAGTGTGATTAACTTCATCACTATATTATCAAGAGGAGGTAAAAAGATTCCACATCACCTAAAGGGGGATAATCACAGTCACTGTGATTTTTCATGGAATCTCACAACTTGTACTGTACATGTAAAAAACAATCTACATGTATATAAATGAAGAATATAAAAAGCATGTAACCAGTATATCAACTTTATTTTTATGATTAAAGTAATGTACAAAACAAGTACAAAAAAGTTAACAATTCTAACACTAGTAACCACTCAAATGAATTAATAACTCTATAACTTAAACAATTAATAATTTGGACACCAAAAATAAACTACATCATCATGTAAAACAGCAATTGCTTAAACTACATGTATCACCGTGTACAAGCAAACATTAGGGAGGTTGTTTTGTAAACCAAGGGGTGTACGGTTTTTTAGGTTGTTTTTACCAGTTGCAGAAAGAAAAGTGAGTATGAACTATAAATGAAACGTTGAAAGGGAAAATGTTATATACCACGGAACTCAGCAGAAAATGGGTGTTCATTTGGTATTTTTCTGGGTTCTCTGGAGCATCCTGGTTTTGCAAACACTTCGACAGTTTGCGTCGATGATGGATGTTTACTAGGGGCATGTATATGTATCATTACAATCCTGTTCAGTTAAAAACAATTCACTACGACTGAAAACATTATTAAATGCAACAACCTCAAAAAATCTTAAAAATCGATTGGGTGCTCTCTTAACTATATTGTTGCTTGATTTTAGAGTAGCTGAAGAATTGTATGCAGACTTGGTACAAATACCTCTTACCTATCGTCAGTATGATATTCATATAAGGTTTAAGGAAGATTTAGTTAATCCAATACATGGTTTACGATGCCTCAACAAGACGGCGTAGAATAACAGTGCCCACAACAAGAGGGCGTAGAATAACAGTGCCCACTAAATTTATAGACTATTTAGCAATTTGACTCGATGGTTTTTTTTTAATAAATAATCAATTTTGAAATTCATAATTTCTTTTTTCCCTTATTTATAGGTACATACTATCATACATTTTTATCCAATATAACCAATACCATGACTAAAGCTTAATTGATTGACACAAATTATGTTCACATGATAATGGGACACTTACTTTTTCTATGCATGCAAGTCATCGGACATTGATTTTTTATATCCCAGATCAGTATGGGAGATCCATATTTTTCGAACAAATTTCAGAATTTGCACCGGTCCCCCCTGCTTGATAAATAGTACACCGTCCCTTACAACGGAAGTATTCTACGGCGATAAAACTGCATTGTGGGTAAATGACTAAATACGCACTTCTGATTCGACACTGGTGGCACGCGTCGTGTTAAGTAAGTTTACTCGTTATATTTACAGGGAAAAAAACGAAGACTAATTTAATCAATTATTTATTAATATGTTTAGGTGTCATGTAAGGCCAAAGGTGGGTACTTGGTAAGGATTGACAATGCCGCAGAGGATGAATTTCTGAAACGACAGACCAACTATCTAAAAAGTGAGTTACTATCCAAAATCAAATCTATAATTTAATTTGACACAAACTAAAGTATATGGTAGTTTCATACAAACTAGAGGATACGGTACTTTGACACAAACTAGAGGATACGGTAGCTTAGCAAAAATTAGAAGATACGGTACTTTGACACAAACCAGAAGATACGGTAGTTTGACACAAACCAGGAGATATTGTAGTTTGACACAAACCAGGAGATATGGTAGTTTGATACAAACTAGAGGATACGGTAGTTTGACATAAACTAGGTGATACGAAAGTTTGACACAAACAAGAGGTCATGATAGCTTGACATACACTAAGGGATACTGTAGTTTGACCCAAACTATGGGATACGCTTATTTGACACAAACTAGAGGTTACGGTAGTTTGGCATAAACTAGAGGATACGGTAGTTTGGCACGAGCTAGATGTTACGATAGTTTGACATAAACTATGGGATACGGCAGCTATGCACAAACTTTAGGATGCGATAGCTTGACACAAGCTAGAGTTTACGGTAACTTAACACAAACTAGAGGATACGATAGTTTGACACAAACTAGGGGTTGCGGTAGTTTGGCACAAACCAGAGGATACGGTAGTTTGACACAAACTAGAGGATACGGTAGCTTGACACAAACTAGGGGATATGGTAGTTTGACACAAACTACAGGATGCGGTAATTTGACACAAACTAGAGGATACGGTAGATTGAAACAGACTAGATGATGCGGTAGTTTGACACAAACTAATGGATGCGATAGTTTGACACAAACTAGAGGGTACGGTAGTTTGACACAAATTAGAGGATACGGTAGTTTGACACAAATTAGGAAATACGGTAGTTTGACACAAACTAGGGAATTCAGTAGTTTGACACAAACTAAAGGATACGATAGTTTGACACAAACTAGGGACTACGGTAGTTTGACACAAACTAGCGGATACGGTAGCTAGACACAAACTAGAGAAGCGGTAATTTGACACAAACTAGGGGATACGGTAGTTTGATACAAATTAGCGGATACGGTAGTTTGACACAGACGAGAGGACATGGTAGTTTGATACAAACTAGAGGATACGGTAGTTTGACAAAAAAGTAGAGGATACGGTAGGCTGACAAAAACTAGACGATACGGTAGTTTGACACAGACTAGAGGATACGGTAGTTGGATGCAAACTAGAGGATATCGTATTTTGACACACACTGGGGGATACGGTAGTTTGAAGCAAACGAGAGGACACGGTAGATTGACATAAACTAGGGGATACGGTAACTTGATGCAAACTAGGGGATACGGTGGTTTGACACACTCTAGAAACAAACGAGGAGATATGGTAGCTTGATACAAACGAGGAGATATGGTAGCTTGACACAAACGAGGAGATATGGTAGCTTGACACAAACGAGGAGATATGGTTGTTTGACATAAACGAGGAGATATGGTAGCTTGACACAAACGAGGAGATATGGTTGTTTGACGCAAACGAGGAGATATGGTAGCTTGACCCAAACGAGGAGATATGGTTGTTTGACACAAACGAGGAGATATGGTAGCTTGACACAAACGAGGAGAAACGGTTGTTTGACACAAACGAGGAGATATGGTTGTTTAACACAAACGAGGAGATATGGTAGGTTGACACAAACGATGAGATATGGTTGTTTGACACAAACGAGGAGATATGGTAGCTTGACACAAACGAGGAGATATGGTAGCTTGACACAAACGAGGTGATATTGATGTTTGATACCAACGAGGAGATATGGTAGCTTGACACAAACGAGGAGATATGGTTGTTTGACACAAACGAGGATATATGGTAGTTTGAAAAAGGTGATACGAAAGTTTGACAAAAACGAGGAGATATGGTAGCTTGACACAAACGAGGTGATATGGATGTTTGACACAAACGAGGTGATACGAAAGTTTGACACAAACGAGGAGATATGGTAGCTTGACACAAACGAGGAGATATGGTTGTTTGACACAAACGAGGAGATATGGTAGCTTGACACAAACGAGGAGATATGGTAGCTTGACACAAACGAGGTGATATTGATGTTTGATACCAACGAGGAGATATGGTAGCTTGACACAAACGAGGAGATATGGTTGTTTGACACAAACGAGGATATATGGTAGTTTGAAAAAGGTGATACGAAAGTTTGACAAAAACGAGGAGATATGGTAGCTTGACACAAACGAGGTGATATGGATGTTTGACACAAACGAGGTGATACGAAAGTTTGACACAAACGAGGAGATATGGTAGCTTGACACAAACGAGGAGATATGGTTGTTTGACATAAACGAGGAGATATGGTAGCTTGACAAAAACGAGGAGATATGGTAGCTTGACACAAACGAGGTGATATGGATGTTTGACACAAGCGAGGTGATATGGATGTTTGACACAAACGAGGAGATATGGTAGCTTGACACAAACGAGGTGATATGGATGCTTGACACAAACGAGGAGAAACGGTACTTTGACACAAACTAGAGGATATGGTAGCTTAACACAAACTAAAGGATACGGTACTTTGACACAAACCAGTAAATACGGTAGTTTGACACAAACTAGGAGATACGGTAGTTTGACACAAACGAGGAGATACTGTAGTTTGACACAAACTAGGGGATACAGTTATTTGACACGAACTAGAGGATACGATAGCTTAACACAAACTAAAGGATACGGTACTTTGACACAAACCAGTAAATACGGTAGTTTGACACAAACTAGGAGATACGGTAGTTTGACACAAACTAGGAGATACGGTAGTTTGACACAAACTAGGAGATACGGTAGTTTGACACAAACGAGGAGATACGGTAGTTTGACACAAACGAGGAGATACGGTAGTTTGACACAAACTAGGAGATACGGTAGTTTGACACAAACTAGGAGATACGGTAGTTTGACACAAACGAGGAGATACTGTAGTTTGACACAAACGAGGAGATACGGTAGTTTGACACAAACGAGGAGATACGGTAGTTTGACACAAACTAGGAGATACGGTAGTTTGACACAAACTAGGAGATACGGTAGTTTGACACAAACTAGGAGATACGGTAGTTTGACACAAACGAGGAGATACGGTAGTTTGACACAAACTAGAGGATACGATAGTTTGACATATGCTAGGTGATACGAAATTGTGACACAAACAAGAGGTCATGATAGTTTGACATTCACTAAGGGATACTGTAGTTTGAAACAAAATAACGGATACAGTTATTTGACACGAACTAGAGGATACGGTTATTTGACACAAACTAGAGGTTACGGTAGATTAACACACACTAGAGGTTGCGGTAGTTTGACATAAATTAGGGGATACGGAAAGTTTTAACGTTTTCCAGAGAATACGGTAATTTTACAGTCAAATAACAAAATGGTAATTTTTGAAAACCTGAAATCTCCCACATTTCATGATGATACATTTCATTCAAATCTTGTTAGTATCTTTATTGTTTACAAATTTAACAATACACGTGTCCATTAATGGATATCGTAATGGCTGGACATCCGTTGCCATCAATTTCATAAATATTTATCGTGCAATGATGACCTGGCCATAACCTGTTTAGATCGTTGTTCTGGTCAATCTGTTATTTCATACACATGAATGATCAGTCAACGTTAGAGAAAACCGAAGGGGCAATCAAGAATGGACAATCCAGAGAAACAGGCAGCACCGGGTACATAAGACACAGGTCGAAAATAAACGTTAGAGAATACCAAAGGGCAATCAAGAATGGACAATCCAGAGAAACAGGCGATACCGGGTACATAAGACACAGGACGAAAATAAACGTTAGAGAATACCGAAGGGGCAATCAAGAATGGACAATCCAGAGAAACAGGCGACATAGGGTACATAAGATACAGGTCGAAAATAAACGTTAGAGAATACCAAAGGGCAATCAAGAATGGACAATCCAGAGAAACAGGCGATACCGGGTACATAAGACACAGGACGAAAATAAACGTTAGAGAATACCGAAGGGGCAATCAAGAATGGACAATCCAGAGAAACAGGCGACATAGGGTACATAAGATACAGGTCGAAAATAAACGTTAGAGAAAACCGAAAGGGCAATCAAGAATGGACAATCCAGAGAAACAGGCGACATAGGGTACATAAGATACAGGTCGAAAATAAACGTTAGAGAAAACCAAAGGGGCAATCAAAATGTACAATCCAGAGAAACAGGCGACATAGGGTATATACGATACAGGTCGAAAATAAACGTTAGAGAAAACCAAAGGGGCAATCAAGAATGGACAATCCAGAGAAACAGGCAGCACCGGGTACATAAGACACAGGTCGAAAATAAACGTTAGAGAATACCAAAGGGCAATCAAGAATGGACAATCCAGAGAAACAGGCGATACCGGGTACATAAGACACAGGACGAAAATGAACGTTAGAGAATACCGAAGGGGCAATCAAGAATGGACAATCCAGAGAAACAGGCGACATAGGGTACATAAGATACAGGTCGAAAATAAACGTTAGAGAATACCAAAGGGCAATCAAGAATGGACAATCCAGAGAAACAGGCGATACCGGGTACATAAGACACAGGACGAAAATAAACGTTAGAGAATACCGAAGGGGCAATCAAGAATGGACAATCCAGAGAAACAGGCGACATAGGGTACATAAGATACAGGTCGAAAATAAACGTTAGAGAAAACCAAAGGGGCAATCAAGAATGGACAATCCAGAGAAACAGGCGACATAGGGTACATAAGATACAGGTCGAAAATAAACGTTAGAGAAAACCGAAAGGGCAATCAAGAATGGACAATCCAGAGAAACAGGCGACATAGGGTACATAAGATACAGGTCGAAAATAAACGTTAGAGAAAACCAAAGGGGCAATCAAAATGTACAATCCAGAGAAACAGGCGACATAGGGTATATACGATACAGGTCGAAAATAAACGTTAGAGAAAACCAAAGGGGCAATCAAGAATGGGCAATCCAGAGAAACAGGCGACATAGGTAGGGTACATAAGATACAGGTCGAAAATAAACGTTAGAGAAAACCGAAGGGGCAATCAAGAATGGACAATCCAGAGAAACAGGCGACATAAGGCATATAAGATACAGGTCGAAAATAAACGTTAGAGAAAACCAAAGGGGCAATCAAGAATGGGCAATCCAGAGAAACAGGCGACATAGGTAGGGTACATAAGATACAGGTCGAAAATAAACGTTAGAGAAAACCGAAGGGGCAATCAAGAATGGACAATCCAGAGAAACAGGCGACATAGGGTATATACGATACAGGTCGAAAATAAACGTTAGAGAAAACCAAAGGGGCAATCAAGAATGGGCAATCCAGAGAAACAGGCGACATAGGTAGGGTACATAAGATACAGGTCGAAAATAAACGTTAGAGAAAACCGAAGGGGCAATCAAGAATGGACAATCCAGAGAAACAGGCGACATAAGGCATATAAGATACAGGTCGAAAATAAACGTTAGAGAAAACCAAAGGGGCAATCAAGAATGGACAATCCAGAGAAACAGGCGACATAGGGCACATAAGATACAGGTCGAAAATAAACGTTAGAGAAAACCAAAGGGGCAATCAAGAATGGACAATCCAGAGAAACAGGCGACATAGGGTACACAAGATACAGGTCGAAAATAAACGCTAGAGAAAACCAAAGGGGCAATCAAGAATGGACAATCCAGAGAAACAGGCGACATAGGGTACACAAGATACAAGTCGAAAATAAACGTTAGAGAAAACCAAAGGGAAAATCAAGAATGAACAATCCAGAGAAACAGGCGACATAGGGCACATACGATACAGGTCGAAAATAAACGTTTGAGAAAACCAAAGGGGCAATCAAGAATGAACAATCCAAAGAAACTGGGAACATTGGGTACACAAGACGAAGAAAAACAAAACAAAAAAAACAATCAAATATGTGTTCGGTACCACTATACGCACACAAAGACAAATAACGTAAATGAGATATGAGCCCTCCTACAAACAACTAGAGGTAAAGACGAACAGAACATTGTTAGAATGTAAAGACACATAATAGGACAACACATAAAGCTAAAAATGTGAGCAACACGAACCCCACCAAAATCACCGGGGGTGAACTCGGGTGCTTGCGAAGGGTAAGCAATTCCTGCTACATAAAAGACACCCGCCGTGTTAATCAACATAGGTACAGAATATCTTGTTTAACGAAGGGACAAATCATATTGTAGATTCTAACAAAACGTTATTCCAGACACGCATCGTGAGCACTAAGAAGAGTTTGAAGATACCAAAGGGTTTATCAGAATCCGTATATCGAAGAAGAACAAACAACACAATGGCCAAAAGAAAATAAACAAAAGGACAAACAACGATCTACAAAACACACATATAAAACCAAAGATCGAGTAACACGAAACCCACTAAAAACCGAGGGTGAACGCAAGTGCTCCGGAAGGGTAAGCAGTTCCTGCTCTACTAGTGACACCCGTCATCTTAATCTAGTTACAAACCTGGTGAGGAAAGGAAATTAGATATCTAAGTTGTTTCACTCCAACGACAATACATATATAAACAAACGATAACACAAACCTGCTCAAAGGGACCACAAAGCTGAGTATTTCATTCCTGGAATCTTCTTCTGTTGTATGTTTTAGTTGCCACTAGCTACTGGATTTCACCTGTCTGTAGACGGCAGAAGTACGAATACAACAAGTGTACCTGGCAGCACGAGTCAAATAATCTACCAATCAGATACGAGGGATGGAGCAGTGGAGAACCAAACAGTCAACAAGCATGCGCAGTACTGTATTGTGGATATAGATGGAAATGGAATGACTATAATTGTTACAATACAGCTCACTATATATGTGAGGTAAGTAATGAGGTTTTCCGAGTGAGTGAGTGAGTGAGTGAGTGAGTGAGTGAGTGAGTGTGTGAGTGTGTGAGTGAGTGAGTGAGTGAGTGAGTGAGTGAGTGAGTGAGTGTGTGTGTGTGTGTGAGTGAGTGAGTGAGTGAGTGAGTGAGTGAGTGAGTGAGTGAGTGAGTGAGTGAGTGAGTGAGTGAGTGAGTGAGTGAGTGAGTGAGTCAGTGAGTCAGTGAGTCAGTGAGTGTGTGTGTGTGTGTGTGAGTGAGTGAGTGAGTGAGTGAGTGAGTGAGTGAGTGAGTGAGTGAGTGAGTGAGTGAGTGAGTGAGTGAGTGAGTGAGTGAGTCAGTCAGTCAGTCAGTCAGTCAGTCAGTCAGTCAGTCAGTCAGTCAGTCAGTCAGTCAGTCAGTCAGTCAGTCAGTCAGTCAGTCAGTGAGTCAGTGAGTCAGTCAGTCAGTCAGTCAGTCAATCAGTCAGTCAGTGTTGTTTAACGTCAATTCAGCTATTTCTTAGGGAGAACAAGTTAATTTTCAATGGGATTATGATGAGGTTCGCATTGAACTAGACTAAAACGCTTAGTTGGATTTTTTTTTATAGTTCTAGCTCACTGAAACAACAGTTCGCGGATAGACATGTAACCCCACTCGGACACAATTTTCCTGATTTCGAGCCAACCAGTCTTTGCTCTTTTTCCATAATGATGCGTGTTTAGCAGAGAAACAACACATACCAATTTCATAGTCTTTGGTTTTACCAGAACGGAACTAGAACCCACGATCTACCGCACTTGAGGCGACCACGCCTGACCATTACACCACCGATGCGGTTGAGGATTTCCGAAGTGGTATTCCGAAAATAAATGTCCGATTAACATTCATTTTCCTTACCCTCACATATGAGCTATTATCACCACGACCCACCCAAGTTAACCGTTATGAAATATCTGTGTCACAAATGGCTTGTAGTTTCCGTGTTAGCAGTAACCCTCTATCAAGGCTATTCTGAAAGGAACCAAAAATTCTGGAATATCGGATCAACTGAGAGGTATATTCTCCATATGCATATGCTAAAGTTTGTCATAGACTTGTGACAGAGTTGTGGTTTTCTCCCCCAGTAAAGCTGACCACCACGATATAACTGAAATATTGTTGATTCGTGGTAAACATCATAACCATAATCCTATTGTTCGGAGGGCCCGGGTGGCTCAATGAGTTAGGTATTTGTAGGGGGCCCGGGTGGCTCAATGAGTTAGGTATTTGTAGGGGGCCTGGGTGGCTCAATGAGTTAGGTATTTGTAGGGGGCCTGGGTGGCCCAATGGGTTATATATTTGTATGGGGCCCGGGTGGCTCAATGAGTTTGGTATTTGTAGGGGGCCCGGGTGGCTCAATGAGTTAGGTATTTGTAGGGGGCCGGGGTGGCTCAATGAGTTAGGTATTTGTAGGGGGCCTGGGTGGCTCAATGAGTTAGGTATTTGTAGGGGGCCTGGGTGGCCCAATGGGTTAGGTATTTGTAGGGGGCCCGGGTGGCTCAATGAGTTAGGTATTTGTAGGGGGCCCGGGTGGCTCAATGAGTTAGGTATTTGTAGGGGGCCTGGGTGGCCCAATGGGTTAAGTATTTGTAGGGGGCCCGGGTGGCTCAATGAGTTAGGTATTTGTAGGGGGCCTGGGTGGCTCAATGAGTTAGGTATTTGTAGGGGGCCCGGGTGGCTCAATGAGATAGGTATTTGTAGGGGGCCCGGGTGGCTCAATGAGTTAGGTATTTGTAGGGGGCCCGGGTGGCTCAATGAGTTAGGTATTTGTAGGGGGCCTGGGTGGCCCAATGGGTTAGGTAGTTGGATTACCTAACAACTCATACAAGCCTATCACCAATGGGTCATTATAAAAAAACACGCACTTTTCTGTTATTACGCAATTAAAAGACAAATATCAACCAAACTGATTGGAGAAAACATGTTTTGCATGAAGGCACATCAGCTTTCTATAGTTTTACCATCTAAATCCAGATTGGTCCAATTGCGAATTTATACTAGCTACACGAAGACCTGTTTTTTTCCTTGGTGTTACCAGGGGCGGATCCAGGATTTCAAGTTAGGGGGGGGGGGCGTACTTAAAAAAATTGCGCCGAGCGGAGGGAGGCGCGGACATTTTTGGGGTATTTCGTGTTAAAATTCACGATTTTACGCCAAAAAAGAACATTACAGAATGTCCCTCCTACCCTTAACCTCCAATTCTAAAAATAAAACCGTGGTGAGCAAACTACATTGTATGTCAAATTTGTAGTTTAAGTTTCACTTCAATCCATTGAGTGGTTATTTAGGAGTTGCTGGTTGCAGAATCATCCTCCTACCCCCTCCACCCGGCCTTCAATGAAAAATCTAAAAACCATTGTGCACAACTACAATGTATTTCAAGTACATTATATAGTTTAACGTCAATCAATTGCGTGGTTACAGTCAGGGGAGTTGCGGATTGCAGAAATCTTACAGACGGACGAACGGACGGACATCAAGTGTTTGAGCAACGGGCGTAAAAACCTCATTACACTAAAAGATCAAACAAAAAAAATGTATCAAAGTTCTCGAGAAATATGTTTACGGAAATCATGTGTGAGATATGCATAAACCATTTTGTCGAGATTATTTTCACACTTTCATGTGCAGTTGTAGATATTAATTTATTACAAATAAATTGTAGTCGGAATTTTTTGTTAAAAATGTGTAAAAAAAATTGTACAGACATCCATTGGTAGATATTAATAATATAAACGTACCGGACAAAGGATTTGTTCACACTTTCTTGTGCAGATACCTCGGGCAGATGCAGAGATTGTTACAAATAAATTGCCGCTAATTTTTTTTTAATTAATATGTTACTTTTGTATTTTAATGTACAATATACCAACGCGTATTTTTACTGATCTTTACTTGAAAAGTAAAAGGCAACATTTTCGGGTATTTGTATATATGATATTGCAGAATTTCGAATTCAAGAACTATTTGAACTATTATTTAAAGAGAAGTGACCATTTTCTTGGGACACTCAAGTTTCTACACACTGTCTCAGTTTCATCATCTGATTCTCTCGTTATAGGTTTTCGTTGTATGTTTTATAAATGAGATCAATTGTTAAATTAATTATTCGAAGTATTGATTGAATTTACTTTTTAGTTTACCTTTGACTTTTCTCGTCTCGTCAAGGAATCAGAAATGTTTCCAATCTTGCTTGTTTTCTTGGCCTAGAATTTTCGTCCATTTTATAATTTCTAAATAGCACGTGTACATGTAGTTGTAAAATTGACTGCAGAAATAATGTTTAATTAGCGTGAGAAAATAGTTGATGTTTGGTACCTCGGAACTAATCAGAATGGAATAAGCTTTGAACTACTGACGGCGAATACATATATGAATCAGCGAACACATCCAACGTGTATTTACAATGTGTAGGAATATTTTACTACAGGTCACGAGTTAACCATTCATGAAAAAGTTATTTATTGAACTGCTTAATTAACGTTGTATAACATTTGCTTTGCGAATTTTAGGGGGGCGCACGCCCCGCACGCCCCCCTCTAAATCCGCCACTGGTTACGTGTTATTTTTCCAGAATGACTTACTTTTGGTCATTTGTACTATTCAGATTTTATTCGATCTTTATATTATTTTTGAACTATTCCTAAAATTCTAATAGCACAACATTATTTTTGCTTGATATATATTGAAATTTAAAAAGAAAATTAGCAAAAACCTGCTGTTATAGATTTTCATGTCTGTGGTGTTACCCTTCCTATTAAGGCTGGTAAAAGTTATCTGTCTTGTCATATTTGAAGCAAAAATAATTTCTCCCTTTGCTTATTTCCTGTTTCATGACATGTGCAGACGACAAAAACAAAAGTGATTCATAAACTAATATAGAGCCGAAAAGGTACGTGCGATTGGTATAGTATATAAATTGTATGTCTGTGGTGTACTTCTCACTATTTCTTTTTGTTTAAAGAATTGAACAAAATGTAAAAATATACAATACATTACATTTGGTATTCTTCACAGGATATACATATAAAATATAGTTAGGAAGAAATTATTTTCCTTTTATCCTGAACATACTTACCTGTTTTCTGTGGTGTTACTGTCAATGGTGTTACCATAAAGATTGCGTAACACCACAGACATTTAGCATTAAAATTGTGAATAAACACATTATTCCATAAACAGCAATATAGAGAACAAAATATTACTCTTTAACCTATGCAGAAAAATTGTTCAAACATCGTCATTTACGAACAAACAGGAACCAAAGCAACAGAAATCCACAGCCACCATTGTTTATACTGTGATACAACATTTCCACAATTCGATGACTTAATAAATCATTCTAGAGAAAATCATCCGTACCATTGTTATTACTGCAAAACGGCAACCTTCGTCCTATTTGAAGAAGTAATAAAACACTCGACGGAAAACCACGGCTCACTAATGTTGAAAGCTAAATACCTTGAACTGAATCCATTTAGTGGACATTATGGTTACAAAAACCATAATTTCAATGTTATTCCAGAGAAAATAAAGGCTTTGGTTCCTGTTTGTTCGTAATTTTTTTTGGAACAAAACCGGGTCATCATGCTGTAACATTATTCACGAAATCGGGTCCTGCCATTTTGGCATGACCCATTTCTTTCGCCCCGTGCTTACTTATATCAATAATTAAAAGCACAAAGTGACGATTCTTGTCATCTTTATTCATCAATCGTTCCTTCAATACATTTCGTTCCATTCAATGCGAGCAATTCAAAGAGAAACTGAGCGAAATTCGGGGTTGAGGTCAAGCTGATCGTCATTTTGCGGCCAATTATCGCTTATTTCTCAATTAATATACGATGACATAGCCAAAATGTTTCATCTGACAGCAAGTAATGGTTAATAAAGCATTTATTTCCCCCAAGTTCATGCAAAAAACAAATAAATAAACATAATTCTTACCTTCTTCTTGCCTTCTTACAGTCCAGTTCCGTTCCGGAATTAGATATGCACTAGTCCAAACATTTGTTGCCGGGTCAGTTTGTACAGTGTTAACAGCCTATTGACATATGGTTTATATTCCACTGTGTTTTTAATTTTTTTTTTATTATAAATCTTCTGCAGAAACCAGGATTAGTGGTTTTACCAGCAGGATCAAGTTCCTCCGGAAGTAGTTCTGATAGTAGCGGAAGTAGTTCTGACAGCAGCGGAAGTAGTTCTGACAGCAGCGGAAGTAGTTCCGACAGCAGCGGAAGCAAAAGTGGCAGTAAGAGTAAAAAGAAGAAAGGAAATAAATATTACAACAACAAAGGTTCATCTTCATCCAGTTCATCTAGCGATTCGTCTAACAGTAAGGGACATAAATACGGCAAACGAAACAGTGGTTCAGGTAGTGGTGGAAAAAGCAAGAGTGGAAAAAGCAAGGGCGGTAAAAGCCACGGAAAGAAACATCACAAGAACAAAAAATATTACCAAGCAGGAAGCAGTAGCAAGTAACCGCTTTATCTTGATAATGCAATCGGTTGACAATACAGTGGTAAAATACAAATTTTAACATGAACAATACTTGTTGTTTTTCATCATTTTATTCCATAACATGTATAACGTTAGAGAAAACCGAAGGGATAATCAAGAATGGACAATCCAGAGACACATGCAACATTGGGTACCAGACACACAACGAAGGATGGCATAACAAAATTAAATTCACAAAAATCTAAGAAAATGAGCAACACGGACCTCACAAAAAACGGGGATGAACCGAGGTGCTCGCGAAAGCATAAGAAATTCCTGCTTCTTATAGTATAGGACAATTGAAAGTCCATCAGACGTTTTTTTTTTAAATACAGTCATGAGAAGCATAATCTAGAACTGGTAAAATATATAATCATAATCTTGATATATGATGATATACCAGCTCGTATTTAGATTTATGCTTCGATATTAGTAATAAGAAACAAGTGTATCCCAAAATCAAAAATGAACATGATGACCTTGCTTTCATAATTGTAAATTTTCTTTTCCTGAATAGCACCATCCATGCATAATCTGTGTACAAGATATTTATATCTATAGTACAACGCTATAGTAGAACGAAGCATCTTATTTTTATCGTGTTTTTGTTAACAGGTAGGGTCTATTATTGTCTGACAAATTATTTGGAATCAAAACGTAGATATCCAACTTAGTGCGCACGACGCGGTTCTGGAATAACCTTCATCAGGTAGGCTCAAAATCGAAAGGTTAGAAAACCAAAAATATTAAAAGTTTTGGGAACAAGTAAACCAAAGGGACTAAATAGGATAGCCAAAATCGGCTACGGTCACCTATGTCCGAGAGGGAGGAAAACCTTACGGAGCACCCGAGATCACCGTCGGTTTTTTTTATCGGTTCGTGTTGCTCAATCTTTAATTTTCTTTAGTGTTTTGCAGATAATTGTTTGTCCTTTTGTCCTTTTTGTTTTGGCCATTGCATTGTCATGTCTTCGACTTACGGCCTCTGATTATAGCTTTATTATCTTCAAACTTTTTAACAATACAGATCATCAATTTATATGCTATGGTCAAATTTTTCTCAAATATGGAAAACACTTGCATATGACCAAATCATTACACTAAGAGGTGGTTTGGACCCCTGAAACTAGTTTCACCGGCCATTTTTTATTGAAGTGCCTGTACCAAGCCAGGAGAGTGAGAGGTCACATCACAGGTACTCGAGGACAAGACCCTGTCTGGTACCCCTCAATGCCCCTCCTACCTCATTACTATAAAAAAATGTTTTATTAACAAAAAATATACCCATGTACAGTATGTCTTTATTTAATACTGTATACATGTTTACTATACACGTCCAAATCACTATATAAAAAAGATTTGGACGTGTATAGTAAACATATGTATTATATAAACCTAACTCATTGAGCCTCCCTATGGTAGTTGGATTTAAAACTACCTATGCAATCAGTGTCTATCACCACTAAAGTTGTGAGTTCGAATCCCACTCAAGCGAGGTGTACTTGATACAACATTATGTGATCAAGTTTCAGTGACTTGCGACAGGTCAGTGATTTTCTCCACGTACTCCGGTTTCCTCCACCACGAAACAACTGAATTATTGTTGAAAGTGGCGTTAAACACCATAATCATAACCCAAGTTTTTCTGTTAGAATGTGTTTGTATTTTCTTCAGTTATACCAGTTCAGTTTCGGCACTGACATGGTTTATTAGGGAACGACCATTTATCTTGAAGGGGGGGGGTATTGTTTTTTTTTTCTAAAAAAATATTCTGATTCCCAATGTTGCTGAAAAAAATATTCTGATTTTAGTGGAGGAAAAAAAAAATAATATGATTCAGAGTTTTTGTCATATAACCTAATGTTAAATTCTTGAAAAAAAATTTGCGCTTCGCGCGACAAAAAAAATTAATATTCTAACTCTTGTGTTGTCTGAAAATTTTTTTCTCAACAAAACAAAAAACCATAACCCCCCCCTTCAAGTTAAATGGTCGGTCCCTTAGATATATTTATTGTCGAAATTTACAGTTGCTAAATTATTGAGCTATTATTAAAACTAAGATACTCCTCCCTCAGCCATAAGTGGCCGTAGCCGATTTTGGCTATCCAGTTGATGCTGTTTGGTTTTCATGCTCCTAAATACTTTAAAATTATTTGTCTTTCCAATCTGTTTGCATTAAACGTAGCTGATAAAGGTTATTCCAGAAACGTGTTGTGGACACTGATATCTACGTCATTGTCAAACAAAGTAAAAATAAAGTCGTGTTAAGTTCTATACAATTTAATTGTTCAACCTGAAGAACGTCAGATATAATCTGTGAAGACTGAATGTGGCCTTCGAATTCTCACAAAATATCCAATCTACAATCTGTGAAGACTGAATGTAGCCTTCTCATATAATATCCAATCTACAATCCATGAAGACTGAATCTAGCCTTCTCACATAATATCCAATCTACAATCCGTGAAGACTGAATGTAGCCTTCTCACATAATATCCAATCTAAGCAATCAATAAACAACTTAATAAGCATTGTATGCGATCTACACAAAAATAAAGATGTTAATTAACCAATAGGCAGGGCCGTCTTATCAGCATTATAGGCTCCCTGGCAAAGCAGTTCACTGGGGCCCCTACCTACACAACCTCCCACAGGAATAAAAATGTAAATGACCGATAAAATTAAACATATATTTATTGTATTGGTACTTCCAAAAAATCATTGTTTAAGCATTAAAACACATGCTGTACATAACATTCATAGATTAGCATGGGGCCCCTATGCTCGTGGGGTCCCCGGCAAATGCTCGGCCTATCCATGCATTAAGACGGCACTGCCTACAGGCACAACATCACCTACAAACTAATGTAAAGAAACAGGGTTTCTCAATTCTCACTCATCACCATCTCTGGTTGTCAAATTTTATACTTTACAACCTAAACTATCTACTTACAGGATGTGTTTGTCCTACTCAGTCTTCACGGGTATTACATGGGTCACATTTTCCACCGGTCACTTGTTACAATAAATAAAAATATGGCTACACACTTAAACGCAACAAAATACACTTCCATAATTCCACAAGTATAATTCAGTCTGTGCCAAAAACATTTTGACAAACTATCCCAAACAGCATTTCAGAAGATTTTTTTCTATTTGATTTAGCAAATTTTATGGAATTTTAACTAACCCAAACAATTTTTACTAGCCGGAACAAAATTTTGCTAGACTAAGGCTTAGGGCTAGTGGTTTTTGTCACAGACTGAGTATTTAAGTATTTAACCCAAACAGGAAACTATGCACTGGCCGTATGCGTTATACACTAAAATAAGTTTCATAATAAGATTTTTATGGTATATTTAAGTTTTTTTGTAGAAATACTCAAAAAAAAAAACCATAGCAATGTGTATCGTTGATATATACCCATTCAAATTTTTATCTCTATTCAATAAATATCATTTCAACAACAACATACAACAAGAAATATTAACATTTGTATAAGAATGGTTATAAAATCTTATAAACTTTTCCAAAAAAAATTTCTATGTCTTTCTTGCAATTTCTGAAAGCTCTAATTAATTATCTAGTAATAAAACTTATTAAATGAGTCAACCCTGCCCATGTGGTCACCTCTATTAAGCAGTCACCTGTATTAAAAGGTCACCTTTTCTTGTCATGTCATATACAAATTTCTTTTGAATTGAACCTTCTTTTAAGAGGTCACCTGTCTTGAAAGACCACTTTTTCTTTGTCCTCTTTTATACAGGTTGGACTGTACATATTATAGGAAATGTTGCAACCTCTTTTAAGAGGTCAGCTGTCTTAGAAGAACACTTTTACCTTGACCCAAATTAAAGGTGACCCTTTCATACATGTTTGATTGTAATTAAAAATTCATCAATAAATTATTGTAAAAATTGTATATCAACAAGAAAAAAAAATTTGTGTAATAATTTTGTCTTTATGGTATTGAATGTAAATTTCTTACTTTCTGAAACAGCAATTTTGTATGTTTAGTTTTATCATATTTTTTTGCTCTGTTCCTTTTTTGCACATTTGAGCAAATAAAATATGTTTAATTTAAACATACAAAATTGCTGTTTCAGAAAGTAAAAAGTTATCATCAATTTCCACTTCAAATATCAAAATTGAATTGAGTTCAGGTAGGACCAAGTTCAGTCACAATTGTCATGGTTCTTATCAATGGAGTTATATTGATATATGCAAGTCCCACAATGCACTAGTATTGGACATGGTTATTTGAGAGTATGCATCCATTTCAATAGAACAAATTTTTACTAGACTGAGGCTTATGGCTATTGGTTTTTGGCCCTATCCTTAAAAGTCCTGTAAAAAAATTTGCTTTGGGGTTATTTTAGGTCATGCACTTGTCATTTGAATGTCACAGCCAATATCGTATCAGTATTGGGGTTGGTTTTTAAAGCACTGTAGTTTGAGCACTATAAAGCCATACAAATCAGGGGCGGATCCAGGATTTCAAGTTAGGGGGGGCGCACTTAAAAAATTGTGCCGAACGGAGGGAAGCGTGAACATTTTTGGGGTATTTCGTGTGAAAAATCACGATTTTATGCCAAAAAATCATATTTTGTCCAATTTTAGGGGGGTGCGTGCCGGGTGTGCCTCCCCCTGGATCCGCCCCTGCAAATGAAGCTATTTAAGCACTTTTTTCCCACTGAAACTGATATGGAGTAGAGCAGTCCTAAAATGGTTCAGCATAAGATGAGGGAGTATAAAAATGGATTTTCTTTGTTTTTACTTTTAAAAATATAAGGAACAAAAAGAAGATAGTAACATGATTAAAAATTCAAAATATTTAAAATTATACTTGTATTCTTTATAATTGCTTTATCTACGTTTTCTCAAAAATCTGGACGTCGATACAAGTGAATTTTTTTTTATAAAAGCTGTTCCACAACTTTGAATAGAAACTACATAAAAATATAATCCCTGAGATATTAATTTTGCATTGTAGTGTCTATGTTCACAAATCCCTGATATTTTTTTTGGGGGGGGGGGGGGGGGGAATTCAATAAAAATGCATATAATTTTCACATTTGGAGACCTGAGCTTTAAACATACATTAATTTAGCAATAGCAATGCATATAAAAAATAATGAAAAATGTCCCCATTTTTTTAAGCATTATGTGTACATTGGGCAAGTGTGAAATAAAGTGCATATACATGTACATAGGTTTTTTTTTCTTCAGTAAAATTATAATATCAAAAATGTGTAAGTTATTCGTTTTCATTCGGGTCTTTTAATTTTATCATACATTACTATATATAACTATACCAACAACTTGCTCAAGAAACAAAGTCTTAGTTTTGTTTACATATTCTGTACACCACTCATATCATGTAAGGACCATTTTGTTTACATATGCTGCACAAAACATAGCACATCTCATATCATGTAGCGACCATTTTGTTTACATATGCTGTACAAAACATTACACCTCTCATTTCATGTAGCGACTGTTTTGTTTACATATGCTGCACAAAACATAGCACATCTCATATCATGTAGCGACCATTTTGTTTACATATGCTGCACAAAACATAGCACATCTCATATCATGTAGTGACCATTTTGTTTACATATGCTGCACAAAACATAGCACATCTCATATCATGTAGCGACTGTTTTGTTTACATATGCTGTAAAAAACATAGCACATCTCATATCATGTAGCGACCATTTTGTTTACATATAGCTGTATAACACCTCTCACTTCATTAACGATCAACAGCGAGTATAATTAACAGTTATCACAAGTATGCATGTACAAAATATTAAAACTAGATGCTCACCTGAGCCTGTATTGCTCAACTGATTATTTGTACGTTATTTGAGTTCAAACACATTTGCAGTGACTGCGAAAAAAGATTAGGGTTAGGGATATGGTGTTTCACGCCACTTTCAACAATATTTCAGTTATATCGTAGCTGTCAGTTTTATTGGTGGCGGAAACGGGAGTGCCCGGAAAAAACCACCGACCTGTCACAAGTCACTGACAAACTTTATCACATAATGTTGTATCGAGTACATCTCACCATGAATGGGAATCAAACTCACAACTTTAGTAGGTTTCTAAGAAAAAGAGATTTGAAAATTCAGTCAAAAGGAAAACATAATCAACTCTTCCAGCTATGTTTAATTTCAAATTATTAAAAAATCATACAAAATGTTGAGGAACAACCAAAGTAACCCATTTGCCAAGCTTGTTTGCATTTAGTTGGGCGGTTTGTAAGAAAGGTGTTGAGGTGTGAAAGGTTTTGTGAAGACAACGGACACAGAATGATGACAAATACCTCACATAGACCTTTGGTCCAAGTGAGCTAACAAGCACAATATGAACATGAAATAAATCGGTGAATCACCAGGTCATTTCTGTCCCGAAATGCATTCTGATTAAACTAAAAGTAAATCGGAACCATTCGGTCATTACCGTCCCGAAATGCTTTCCAATTAAACCCTCAAAGTCGATCGGAGAACCACTCAGTCATTTCCGTTCCGAAATGCATTCCGATTAAACTCTCAAAGTTAATCGGAGAGTCACTCAGTCATTTTCGTCTGGAAATGCATTCCGATTAAACAAAAAGTAAATCGGAACCACTCGGTCATTACCGTCCGGAAATGCATTCCAATTAAACACTCAAAATCAATCGGAGAGTCACTCAGTCATTTCTGTCCCGAAATGCATTCCAATTAAACACTCAAGGTCGATCGGAGAGTCACTCGGACATTTCAGTCCCAAATCCATTCCATATAAACACAAAGTCAATCGATTATTTCCATCCTGGATGTATTTCCGAAATACAAAATCACCATGTGATGTATTCGAGTTGAAGCAATTTTCTATTATGTTACAATATTCTAGCTAACAATGAAATGACAAAATATGAACCATTAGCCTCCACTGGCATATATTATACTGGTTTAACAGAGTACAGCATGGGACTCTCGATGGGCACTTGCAAACGTTGTATGTTTAATAATTCAGAGAAAATCTTGTCCGTCACTCCCATTGAACAAATTTAACAAATGTGAAGGAACATCCCCTGAGTGATCCAGGCGTATACAAAGGACACGCTCGGCGTGACGAGTACTAATTGTACGTAAGTCAGTTACTTTCATTAAAATTTTAGCCCAATGAACAGGCTGGTGTGGTCTTTTTTCAGCAATATATCGTTTAAAGGCACCGAGGATTTCATCTTGTAGTCTTTCAACTGCTTCCGGTTCTTTAAGACCCGAACGATCTGAAAATAAATATATTTGAAACTGCATTTTTGAATCTTTATTTAAAAACTATAGTATATTCTGAAACAAATTCAAACTCTACTTAGAACTTAAAAATCACCATTTACATATAGTCAAACCTGCATTAAGAGGTCACCTTTGAGACAAAGAAAATGTGGTCTTATAAGACAGGTGACCTTTTAAAAGGATCAATTCATATGAAATTTTCTATGACAGGACAAGAAAAAGATGACCTTTTAATACAGGTGACTGCTTAATAGAGGTGACTGCATGGGCAGACTTGACTGTATTTATGCAACAGACAAACGCTATATTCACTTAAATCCAGTGTTGTTGACTTGTGTGTGTAGACAAATTGTCTGCTGTTGTGAAAACTGTATAAACTAATTCTGCTACCAAGGATTAGAACTATTTTTATGGCATTCAAATATTTTGAAATTTTCCATGTTTCGCCTGGTTCGAGAGATGTTTCCTCGGGTTTGTTCCTTGATATAATTCACCATACTTTCGGAAACAAGCATTCCTGCCATTCTACATTCACGGTCCTGCAGGATATGTCATAATATATGTATTTTGTTTGTTTGTTTGTTTGTTTGCTTGTTTGTTTTGATGTTATCAAGTCCATAGTCATTAAATTTAAATATCTAAATTTATATTGTAAGACTTTCTGCAAATTACCCTATAGCATAATTTCGTCCATTAATAAAACAACAGTTTGTTAATGTTTCCTTCTCTGCATTGAGCCTAGGAAACAAAATGAATCCCAATTCTACTGGTTCCAACAGCATACTGGAAAGTAATCAGCTCAGAAAGCAGCATGGAAACAAAATGAATCTGATTCCCTGTTCTACAGGTTCGAAAAGCATACTAAAAAAGCACACCAGCTCTGACACAGCATGCTTGAGTTTAGGGGAACACACTATTGAGACAACCCCATCCATGGCGTAATGGTTAACGTGTTCACCTCGGGTCAAACCAAAGACTATAAAATTGGTATATGTTGCTTTTCCGCTAAGTACGCAGCATTAAGGAGAAAGAGCAAATACTGGTTGGCTCGGAATCAGAATAATGTGTCCGAGTGTAGCGACATGTCTACCCGCGGACTGTTGTTTCAGTGAACTAGCACTATAAAAATCCACCTCCGTGTGTTGGTTTAGTACAAAGGGGACCTCATCATCATCTCATTGAAAATTAACTTGTTCTCGCCATGATATAGCTGAAAAATTGCTGAAATGGCGTAAAACAACAATCACTCACTATTGAGTCTTACTTACCTGACTGCATCAATAGCACCGCTGACAATAACGATAACTCTGTTTTGTCAAGTTGTAACTTTGACAACCCAACAGCAAATTCAAATATTGGTTCGACTAAGACTCCTAGCCCTTCTAATTTAATCTGAGATTTATTTATCAGCATCCCATTGTGCATAAGAAGTGTTTCTCTCTCTGCGTCATACCGACAAGCTGCCCTTAAACACATCACTTCTAGACAGCAAGATTTAAGAAGTAATATTTGGTCGTCAACAAATAACTGAAACAAAAAAAAAATTTCTATAAATATACATAACATCAAATTAATACTTATAAACAAAATGCAATGTAAAAGGAAAGGGGTAAATTGAAGAATGGAAGAATGGCCAAACGAAGGGATAAACAATGAAAAAAATGAAAAACAAAAAATACCACAATGTCAGAACAATTTCAACATCAAATATCAAATAAAAAGAGGCAAAATCCATACTCTAACACACAAATATGTGACTGCACACTTTCCTTGCTTGGTGCAGGCACTTCAACAACTAGAAGCTCAGTGGGCTGAGCCTGTGTCGCTCACCTTTAATTCTGCTTTGAGGAAACTTAATACAGAACCTTCCATACATGTAGATGCTTTCTACCAAGTTTCGGTTCATATGGCTAAGCAGTTTCAAGGGAGAAGATTTTTTAGAAATCGACCAATCAGAAACAAGAATTGCATGTGGTGGCCATGTTTGCTAACCGGTCGGGACGAAATGAGCAATCTTCATAGAGGACATTCCATAGATGCTTCCTACATGTACCAAGTTTCGGTGGTAGCCATGTTTGTTAACCGATCGGGACGAAATGAGCAATCTTCATAGAGGACATTCCATATATGATTCCTACCAAGTTTTGGTGGTAGCCATGTTTGTTAACCGATCGGGACGAAATGAGCAATCTTCATAGAGAACATTCCATAGATGCTTCCTACCATGCTTCGGTTCATTTGGCCAAGCGGTTTCAGAGGAGAAGATTTTTAGAAATCGGCCAATCAGAAACAAAAATTGTCTGTGGCGGCCATGTTTAATAACGGATCGGGACGAAATGAGCAATCTTTATAGAGGACCTTCCATAGATGCTTCCTACCAAGTTTTGGTTCATTTGGCCAAGCGGTTTCAGAGGAGAAGATTAAAAGAAATCGGCCAATCAGAAACAAGAATGGTCTGTGGTGGCCATGTTTGTTAATGGATCATAGCAAAATGTGCTCTCTTTGGAGAGGACCTTCCATAAATGCTTCCTACCAAGTTTCAGTTCATTTGGCTGAGGGTTTTCAGAGGAGAAGATTAAAATGTGAAAAGTAAACGGATGACAGACGACGGACACCAAGTGATGGCAAAAGCTCATATTGCCTTTGGCAAGGTTTCCTAAAAATAATATTAAAATGTGAATACCTACTTGTAATGTATAGAATAAACATGTTACACTATATCAGCATTAGTTAATTTCTAAGGGAGATAATGGCAAGAGTTATCTTTCTTTTAACAGAGGAGAAGATTTTTTAGAAATCAACCAATCAGAAACAATAATTGCCTGTGGCGGCCATGTTTGTTATCCGATCGGGACACAATGAGCACTCTTTATAGAGGACATTCCATAGATGCTTCCTACCAAGTTTCGGTTCATTTGGCCAAGCGGTTTCAGAGAAGAAAAGTTTTAAAAATCGGCCAATCAAAAACAAGAATTGCTTGTGGCGGCCATGTTTGTTAATGGATCGGGACAAAATGTGCATTCTGTAGAGAGGGCCTCCCATAGATGATTCCTACCAAGTTTCAGTTCATTTGGCCAAACGGTTTCAGAGGAGAAGAATTTAAAAATTCAGCCAATCAGAAACAAGAATTGCCTGTGGCGGCCATGTTTGCTAATGGATCGGGACGAAATGAGCAAACTTTATAGAGGACCTTCCATAGATGCTTCCTACCAAGTTTCAGTTCATTTGGCTTAGGGGTTTCAGAGGAGAAGATTAAAATGTGAAAAGTTAACAGACGACGGACGACGGACGCCAAGTGATGGCAAAAGCTCACATTGCCTTTGGCAAGGTGAGCTAAAAAATAACATGTGACATTTATCGCCAGTGAATAGTAAATCTGAGGCTTTGAATACGTTTTTTATTCAAAATATAGAATAAAATAATTACTGTTTTGATTGTGAAAAAAAATGAAGATATTCAGGTGGCATCTCGGTCGGGCTCAGTGAATATCATTTTTTTTTCAAGTCAATAAATCCACACATTTACAGTATCAAAAGACGGTCACTGTAAAGGTTAAAGGTCGAGGCTAAGATAACCTTATCTAGAAAGATCTTTTGATCTCCACACAAAATACGAGGAGATAACAGGGATACAGATCTCAACTCGCCCACTCATGAACATAGGCGGATCCAGGGAGAATGGGGTCCGGGTTTTCCTTTTTGAGCTAAATTATAGACTTGTAAAAAAACGTGCTTCAACAGAATATTTCCAATTTCGTCCTTGTTACGTTTTGAAATCAGATTTGTTTTCTAAAAAAAAAACCTGGCCCCCTTATGGATATGTCTGGATCTGCCTCTGGGCAATGCTTTAACCTAAAGTTCACTAGTCTGGTCACCCTCTTGTCGAACGTATCTTAACCGGCATTATTCCGGGTTATCATATGAGAACCGAGTTTGTATCTAATTTTCGTTTCGTTACACCACTAAAATGCCTGATCGAGTACTGTACATCGTACAAGAAGCGCTATTTAAATCTTGTCTTGCGATTGACGAATAATTAACGCTACTCATAACAAGCTGTTATCATTAAAAAACTGTTGCTTGTTTTCTTTTACGTTCAATGGACGTGACATTCTACATATCTATTTCCCGTCTGTATTTAATTTGATGCATCACTCCGAATGTGGTATGTCCCTATTCGGAATACGTTTACCTGGTGTAGAGGTCATAAATTTGGGCTAGTTTGCCCCTGCGACCCTTCTAGTCTCAGGTGCATAAATAATATGACGATTGATTAGTCAAAAGACTAATCAATCTCTTCCATAGAGTTACCATTCCTTACACGAAGGGGGTGTAACGACCGATAACTCTGTGGAAGAGATTGAAGACTAATAATTCCGAATACCAATTAAGCCATTAAAACTTGGAAAACAACAGAACAAGACAAAGAGAAACTAGAAACATTCCAAAATAGATGCCTTAGACAAACATTAAGTAAACGTTAGAGAATACCGAAGGGGCCATCAACAATGGACAATCTAGAGAAACTGGCAACATAGGATACACAAGACGAAGAAACAAAACAAAAGCACAACACAATATGCGTTGGACACCACTATACGCAAACAAACAGAAATAACGGGGAAATGTTCAGACACAATATCAAATGAGGAATTACACGGTAGAGCTGAAACAACAAAAGCTAGTGAAATTATTATACAAAAATAAAGGAGTTGGATATAACGTGTCTTACGCATGGAGACAACAGGATTTGTACAACAACATTGACGTGGCAACCTGAATGAATGGGCTTTCAGACACCTAATAAAGATCCATCATAATTTCGGACTATTGAGATTTCGCATTTTTGATCCTTCGGATCATAGGTCGGACCTCTTATTCAGAACATCAAGGGTTCTGTCTTGCAGCGGAAAAACTAGAGGTCCTATTACAAAAATTGCTGGGGTTCTCTCAGGGGGTATCTCATTTTTCAAGAAAGTTTAATGAAAGTTTAAACAGTATATTATTATGCATATCAAATTTCACTTCACCGGGTCATATACTATAAATACATTTCAAAATACCTTTCCGGGGGAAAACTAGCTTTGTCATTGAACATTTTAAAATTATTATTAAAAGTGTGATTTTTCCCATTTTGAATAAGGTAGAAAAAAGCTTCCATTAAAAAAAACATAAATTAGACCAAGTCTTAACACTTAAAAAAACAACCCCCAAATTGAGCCAGTACATTTCAATTTGTCATTGAACATTTTAAAATTATTATTGAAAGTGTGATTTTCCCATTTTGAATAAGGAAAAAAAGCTTTAATAAAAAACAAAAAACAAACGTAAATTAGACCAAGTCTTAACACTTAAAAAAACAACCCCCAAATGGAGCCGGTACATGATCTAATTTCAGCTAAAACATATTGTGTCAAGTATGTATGCCTAGGGGCGATCAACTTGACCTAAAAAGGTTATTTCGGGTCACTTAACATAGTGGTATATAAATAACATACATACAAATGTACATGAAACATATCCACTTTGAAGGCCATTACTGGCCATGTCCTGGTTTTTTTTAAATAGCTCGCTACAAGGTAGAAGACACAAAGGTTGTTCCGTGTTGTCAATTCTTTATCATAAAAAAAATAATATGAAATGTATACTTGTTTTTTTTATTGTTTACAAGTACAATTTGCTGAAGGACAAAAAAAATGGCCTTATTCCGTTCATATCGACAGACATTAGGGCTTCAGAATTGAGACAGCATACATTTTTATTCTAAGAGGTTCCCTATGGGGGGATTTAGGGTGTTAAGGTTATGGTGTTTAAAACAACTTTCAACAATATTTCAGTTTTATCATATCGGTCAATTTTCTTGGTCAGGAAAACCGGAGTACCCGGAGAACAACACAGTGGGGACATTTATAAACATTAGAGAAAACCGAAAGTGGCAATCAACTATGGATATATGGATAATTCAGAGAAACAGGCAATATTCTGCACAAGACACGGAATGTAGACAAATGAATACACAATACAGAAAACTAAAAAGATAAGTAACACGGACCCCACCAAAGAACCAATAGACCAATAAAACAATCAGGCGATCCTCTGGTATTTTAATGATCAACTAATATGCTATTCATTGCTACAAGAATATTTTAAAAAAAAAGCCATTAAGGTCCAATATGTTATCACTGATCTTAATTATAGACTAACTTCAAGCGTGTTTCCTACCAACATTGAATGAATAACAGTGCCAAGTATAATATCTGAAAAAGAATTCCCATACGCGATTCACGGGAGGAGGAGGGTTGATCGAGGGTACCGTATTTGTATATATTTTTTTGTAAATTCTTTTGCAATATCTGGATATAGGTGCCTCCTTTGTCAGAGCCAAAAATATAATGGGTCCCACCTTTTCCTAAAATCTGAAACTGCATCTAAACTCATTTCTTCCAGGTATTTCATATTCTAATTTTGGTCAATTCTTTCATAACGATAAAATATTCACTATTGTTGTTCCCATAGCAACAGAAGTAAATAATGGTGACAAATAATTATTATTCATGTACTAAGAAATTTCAGACAAGTTTTTATCAGTTTAAATATATATATTAGTTTATAGGAAAAAGTTAATCGGAGACAACCTGTGGGTGGGTTGGTGTGTGTGTTATTCATTTCTTTTCAGCTATATGACAACTACCAGATTTAATTTGAGAAGAAACCCGGTCAGGTATAACCAACTGACCAGTTAAATCTCCGGTCTGGAAATCTTAAAACTTGAGCCAGTTGAGGTGGGTATTGGGGAGCGAACTTACATGGATGATGGAGAGAAACGGATTTCATGTTAGCAAGTACTTCTAGTTCTTTACAGACAGACAAGAATTCGGTGTTAGGACGAACCATTAAACATGGACATTGGTTAATAAAGGTACATAATGTCATCATTACCTGGATTGAATTGAGGGGCCGTCGTGGTCGTGATCGTGACCGCATGGTAGTTGGATGTACAGCTACTAATACCTATGCAATCAGTACCTATCACCATTAAAGTTGTGAGTTCGAATCCCGCTCATGGCGAGGTGTATTATATATACTGGTATAGATAAAACATTATGTAATCAAATTTGTCAGTGACTTGCAGCAGATATGTGGTATTCTCCAGGTACTCGGGTTAATTTCATCCACCAATATAACTGAAATATTGTTGAAAGTGGCGTTAAATACCATAGCCCTAACCCTTGTTAGCAAGTATTGTTACTGCTTTACAGACAAGAACTAGGTGTTATGAACCATTAGCCATCGACATTGTAATAAACCTACACAATTCCATTATTACCTGGATTGGATTGAATTAAAAACGAAGATATTTAATTTAGATTTTTTTTTACATGAAGAAATTGGTAAATTTTCGTCAAATTTTACCAAAATTTAATGTTGAAAAGTGCATGGCCCAATGATCTATTTTTAGTTTGCCTCTTTCAAAACAATTATATGGTCCTTTCCTAAGCCGAATATGATAGTGCTAAATAAAAACTGGAAAATTTACAGGTCCGAACAAAGTTTTGGGTCGAAGTACCGGTGCTCATCACGAGGACTGATGTCGTCAGAGGAGCAATTTAAAGGTGAACACCTATTATTTTTCCTCAGATATTTCAGAGAGGTATGTAATACGTGCCTTTATGAATACTTACCTGAATAAAACCGGGAACACCTTTGGCAAATTCAACAACTTTAACAATAGATGGAGTCATGGCTTCGGCTAATTTCTGCCATGCCTCGGGACTATGGGATTCAAGGTCCGCATCCTCTACCTAATATTAAAATAAGAACATGCACGTTTAAGCGTTTTTGCCATGTGATTTTTTTCAGGGGTTGGCAGCCATCTTGAATTTCCTATCAACATGTGAAAGAAAATTAGTAAAGGACCATTCCATAATTATTCATGTACTGTTTGGGTAGTTTAGTTGTAATTTAAAACGAGAAATAATATATTTGAGGCATATAAAGAAATAATTAAATTGCCAGGAACAAATTGCTTTGTTCAAGAAAAGAAACCACAACTGAAAAAACATTCATTTTATAAAGAGGTGAAGAGGTAATATATTTTTTTTAATTAGAAATTAAATTACCTGTCAAAATCAAATTGAGCATAGTCAAAACTGCCTTTAAGGCCATCTGTGTATATATATATATATAGGGAGTGGATGTAGTCGAGTGGTCTAGGGCGCTGGACGTAAGGCTAAGCGAATGGTGCTGCAGTGTAACAATGGTGTGGGTTCAAATCCCGTCGAGGGAAGAACAAAAATTTGACAGCTCTAAAATCTAATTCTAACACTGTTTGGTTTAATTTTCAGACGTATATATATATAACACTACGACTATTGAAGCTCCTTTTTTAGGGAGTGGATGTAGTCGAGTGGTCTAGGGCGCTGGACGTAAGGCTAAGCGAATGGTGCTGCAGTGTATCAATGGTGTGGGTTCAAATCCCGTCGAGGGAAGAACAAAAATTTGACAGCTCTAAAATCTAATTCTAACACTGTTTGGTTTAATTTTCAGACGTATATAATATTTAGTATCCTTTAAAGTAACTTTGAGATCCAGTGGGACAGATATATTGTATGGTTGTCACTTGCTTCTAGACGTTTGTATAATATACTTTATTTCCTGTGACTGTATAATGAATCTGAATTCTTCATTATCCTATACAATATATTAAAAATTGCTGAGTTAGATTGCTGTCAAATTATAATATTAAAGTATATATGTACCATCTACACACGCTTATACACATGTCTTACGTCTATCCCTAGATTTTCCTTACGAGACAAGGTAACACTACGACTATTGAAGCTCCTTTTTTAGGGAGTGGATGTAGTCGAGTGGTCTAGGGCGCTGGGCGTAAGGCTAAGCGAATGGTGCTGCAGTGTATCAATGGTGTGGGTTCAAATCCCGTCGAGGGAAGAACAAAAATTTGACAGCTCTAAAATCTAATTCTAACACTGTTTGGTTTAATTTTCAGACGTATATATATATATACATATATCCATTTAATTTAATAATGCATAATACATGTAATTTTAATTTCATTTACAAATAAAATTGACCCCACAATATAACTGAAATATTGTTGAAAGTGGCGTTAAACACCATAACCCCTAACCCTGTTAGCATGAACTTTTACTGCTTTAAGGACCCTAAACCAATCCATTTAATTGAATAATGCATATAATTTGAATCTGTATATAAAGGGCAACTGCTCATAAAGGACACTTTGTCAGGTTCTCGTCAGTGTCCTTAAATACATACAGATTTGACTATATATGTAATCATGCAACTGAAGCACCAATTCAAGCTTCATGCACAGGATAATGATATCAAATTTAGTGCACACGGCCCGTTTCTGGAATACTCAAAATCGAAAGATTGGAAAATCAAACGATTTAAAGTTCTGGGAGCAATAAAACCAAAGGGCCTAAAAAGGATAGCCAAAATCGGCTAAGAAATAAAGTTTGTCATATTCAAATGATAATAGGTAAACATAGAAACCAGAGGACCTGTGATGCTGTGTTGGTGTAAAATACCAATTTCATTTAACCAAGTTTTCAAGACAGAAATTGTGATCCTTGAAATTTGAGGTTTTAAGAAAATGGTTAATCAGAAGCTGTAAATCGAAGGACAGACAATACAATGGACAAATGAAAAAAAAGGACGAACAACAATCTACAAAGCACTACACAGAAAACTAACGATTAAGCAAGGAGCAGCAAGAACTCCCTATAATAAGACCTAAATAATAAAAAAAAAAAAAAATAAGCCACAGGAACCATAATAAAAAGACCCAAATAAAAAAAAAAAAAAAAAAAAGCCACAGGAACCCTAATAAAAAGACCCAAATAAAAAAAAAAATAAAAAATAAGCCACAGGAACCATAATAAAAAGACCCAAATAAAAAAAAAAAAAAAAAAAAAGCCACAGGAACCCTAATAAAAAGACCCAAATAAAAAAAAAAAAAAAAAAAAAGCCACAGGAACCCTAATAAAAAGACCCAAATAAAAAAAAAAAAAAAAAAAAAAAAGCCACAGGAACCATAATAAAAAGACCCAAATAAAAAAAAAAAAAAAAAAAGCCACAGGAACCATAATAAAAAGACCCAAATAAAAAAAAAAAAAAAAAAAAAAAGCCACAGGAACCATAATAAAAAGACCCAAATAAAAAAAAAAAAAAAAAAAAAGCCACAGGAACCCTAATAAAAAGACCCAAATAAAAAAAAAAAAAAAATAAGCCACAGGAACTCTAATAAAAAGACCCAAATAAAAAAAAAAAAAAAAAAAAGCCACAGGAACCCTAATAAAAAGACCCAAATAAAAAAAAAAAAAAAAAAAAAAGCCACAGGAACCCTAATAAAAAGAACCAAATAAAAAAAAAAAAGCCACAGGAACCATAATAAAAAGACCCAAATAAAAAAAAAAAAAAAAAAAAAAGCCACAGGAACCATAATAAAAAGACCCAAATAAAAAAAAAAAAAAAAAAAAAAAACCACAGGAACCCTAATAAAAAGACCCAAATAAAAAAAAAAAAAAAAAAAAAAGCCACAGGAACCCTAATTTTAGACCCAAATAAAAAAAAAAAAAAAAAAAAAGCCACAGGAACCATAATAAAAAGACCCAAATAAAAAAACAAAAAAAAAAGCCACAGGAACCCTAATAAAAAGACCCAAATAATAAAAATAAAATAAAAAATTAAGTCACAAGAATCCTAATAAAAAGACCCAAATAACAATAAAAAAAAATATTAAGCCACAGGAACACAGGAACCCCAATAAAAAGACCCAAATACATTTGTAATTATAAAAAGATATGTCCCACTATAAAATAAAATATGTTTTCTACCTCGCTTCCTTTTGCTGGCATTGTTACATTTGTCTGGTCATATGCTTTAACTATTTCACTGATTAACAGTCTGTCTGTATCCGTCATCAAGTCATGCACGCATGCGTTTTCACGCACTTTCACTTTAAAGACATCCACATGTTTTTTCCGTCTGTTATCTTCGATGAGTTTTCGCTTTGCCTTTCTTTGCTTTTCATTTAATACCACTGCAAGAATAAAAAATTACAATTTATTATTTTGAATAGAATTAAATTAATTGGTTGTTAAGTATAAATAAAGGCTAGAGAAAACGGATGGGGGGGCAATCAAGAATGGATAATCTAGAGGGACGCCGGCAACTGTGGGCAATCAAGAATGGATAATCTAGGGACACCGGCAACATTGGACACACAAGACATAGGGCAAGGACAAATAAAACAAAAAAACACAACACAGAAAATTAAAAAGATGAGCAACACGACCCACCAACCAGGACCGGGCTTAGGAGGTGCGGGGCCCAATGCTGTTCTCTGTGAAACCTGTATAGTGCTGTTGTGTGTACTTGAGCAGCCAAGAGTAGATAACCCCAGCGCGGTGCCCAATTGGGAATCATTGATCCAATGAACACAAAAAAAACCCAGACTTTTGTAGAGGACCTTCCAAGGGAAATCCCAGCTGGCTTAGCTTTAAAATGGTTCTGTGGTTTCAGAGAAGAATATGTTTAAGCATTTTTCCCATGTTATTTTTGTTCAGGGGTTGGCAGCCATCTTGCATTTCTGGTCCACATGTAAATGAAAATTAGTAAAGGACCATTCCATAATAAAGTAATGTATTGTTTGGGTACAGTCTAGTTTGTACTTTCAGGAGAAATAATATTTATTTATCCTATGGTGGCGGGGGAGGGGCAATGTTTGGCTTAATATTGTCAAGTACTGTAGGTGGAGGAGAGGCAATGTTTGGTTTAATATTGTCAAGTACTGTAGGTGGAGGAGGGGCAATGTTTGGTTTAATATTGTCAAGTACTGTAGGTGGGGGAGGGGCAATGCTTGGCTTAATATTGTCAAGTACTGTAGGTGGGGGAGGGGCAATGTTTGGCTTAATATTGTCAAGTACTGTAGGTGGGGGAGGGGCAATGTTTGGCCTAATATTGTCAAGTACTGTAGGTGGGGAAGGGGCAATGTTTGGCTTAATATTGTCAAGTACTGTAGGTGGGGGAGGGGCAATGTTTGGCTTAATATTGTCAAGTACTGTAGGTAGGGTGGGGGGGGGGGTAATATTTGGCCTAATATTGTCAAGTACTGTAGGTGGGGGAGAGGCAATGCTTTGCCTAATATTGTATATCTTTAAAAGATTGTCGTTACTTTAAAGATATAAAAAATACGAATGAATAGATGGTAGTTTACTTAAATTAGTGGGCAGCTTTACCTACGCGGTCGAAGACTGATCGGCAGAGATTCGGACTGAATTTTTGGTTGGTTGGTTGGTTGGTTGGTTTATGGTGTTTAACGCCACTTTCAACAATATTTCAGCTATATCGTGGCGGTCAGCTGCAGGTTTATTGGTGGAGGAAACCGGAGTGCACCTACAGAGAAAACCACCGACCTGTCGCTACTGATCATGAATGTGTCTTAATATTATACATTTCCCTGAACATTTAACCCAAGTGACCTAGATAAAAAAAATACTTGTTGCCGTTTAAATATGGTATATAACCAAGGTCAAAATTGTCTAGTTGTCATAAAAACAATAGCCACTCACCCCTATCTGTTTGCATTAAATACTAAGTCAACATTGTTATGTTAATCTAGAAGGCTCCAAAGAAAATAATGGCCATGGGCGTAAGAAGTTATAAAAAAAAACAGTTTTATCACATTACAATAATAAGCTGCATTCTATATTTCTAAATAATTAATATTCTATTTTATCACGTTACAATACTAAGCTGTATTCTATATTTCTAATAATTAATATTCTATTTTATCACGTTACAATAATAAGCTGTATTCTATATTTCTAATAATTAATATTCTATTTTATCACGTTACAATAATAAGCTGTATTCCATATTTCTAATAATTAATATTCTATTTTGTCGATTGCAAACTTATTTTCTATATTTATGACAAATACAAAGGGGGTTCTATTTTTATTTTGCCAATTCCAGTTACCTTTATATCTCCACAAAACAAGAGTCTCAGAGGGCTGAGCCTGTGTCAATCAACTTTCATTCTGCTTTGAGGAAACTTAATACAGAATCTTCCATAGGTGCTTCCCTCCAAGTTTCGGTTCATTTGGCTAAGTAGTTACAGAGAAAAAGATTTTTAGAAATCGACCTATCAGAAACAAGAATGGCCTGTGGCGGCCATGCTTATTAACGGATGGGATCTACATGCACAATCTTTATAGATGACCTTCCAAGGATGCTTCCTACCAAATTTCGATTCATTTGGCCAAGCGGTTACAGAGGGGAAGATTTTTTAGAAATCAACCAATCAGAAACAAGAATTGCCTGTGGCGGCCATGTTTGTAAACGGATCGGAACTAAATGAGCATTCTTTATATAAGGACCTGCCAAGGATGTTTCATACCAAGTTTCGATTCATTTGGCCAAGCGGTTTCAGAGGAGAAGATTTGTTAGAAATCAACCAATCAGAAACAAGAATTGCTTATGGCGGCCATGTTTGTTAATGGATAGGGACGAATTTAACAATCTTTATAGAGGACCTACCATAGATGCTTCCTACCAAGTTTCGATTCATTTGGCCAAGCGGTTTCAGAGGAGAAGATTAAAATGTGAAAAGTTAACGGACGACGGACGCCAAGTGATGGCAAGAGCTCACATTGCCTTTGGCAAGGTGAGCTAAAAATGATATTTGTTCCAGTTACATATCCTCAACCCTCCCTCCCCCTTCTTTTCCGTTCTGAACCCATATCATAGCATACCGGTAGTTGTTTTTTTATTTAATTAATGCTGTGTGTTCTTGTAAAGCAAAATACAAAATCTAACCTTACGATATCTCGTAAACCCCGACGTGTGTGTGTATGTAAGTGTATAAGTGTGTGCAAGTATGTGTAAGTATGTGTGCTCACAATGCTAATAAATATACAGATATTTATCTAGGTCACTCTATTGGTCAGAGTTTACCTTAAATAAACCATTTGGTCAGATTAAGAATCGTGACCTCAATCAAGGACATATATACATATCAACTATTTATCTAGTGATAAGTATAATTATAGGTATGTACTTTGGACAGGCAAGGTTTTTAGGAAGATAAACCTCTTAGCCATTGACATAGAAAATTAAAAGGTGGAGAAATGAACAAAACTGACAAGAAAAACAGCTTGAAGGGATTGAGAGAGAGAAAACATATTATTATGTACTTGTTATTATAACCTTGCACAAATAAAAAAAAAAATGCCAAAACAAAATAATACGGTCAGTTTGTTACTCGAAAATAATTTTATTTTCGTGTGTGTTGGGGGGGGGGGGGGGGGGGGGGGTATTTGCTAGTCTGTCGATCTGGATCAGTTTATAGGAGGAGGGTTCCGCAAAGATCAAAATCATATGTTTATGCTTGCAGAGGCGTAGGAGTCGGGAGCATTTTCTTTTTGCTTGCCAGTTTTTAAAACTCCAATCCCCACTCCGCTCTGACCCACTCCTATTGCCCCCCCCCCCCCCCCCCCACCCCCCACCCCTTCCGGTCACTCCCGTGTCTCTGTGTTCAATAATTTGAGGTGAGAGGTGCTTGATCTTTTTTTTCATATTGGTGGAATTGTTGACCATTACTGTTTGAACTATCTTTTCATTATGGTTTCTTGCAAAATTTATATATTTCTGCACATTCAAGAGTTAGCTATTTTCACCATGGTTACCATCTTAGGTTTTCCGATCTGACTGCAAAATCAATAAAATGATAGCAAGTCATTCGGTGATAAGCTTATGAACAGCTATTGTTCTAAAAGTTAAATAACTAGAGGCTCAGTGGGCTGAACCTGTGTCGCTCACCTTTCATTCTGCTTTGAGGAAACTTAATACAGAACCTTCCATAGGTGTTTCTCACCAAGTTTCGGTTCATTTGGCTTAGCAGTCTCAGAGAAGATTTTTAGAAACCAACCAACCAGAAACAAGATTTGCTTGTGACAGCCATGTTTGTAAACGGATCGGGGCGAAATGAGCAATCTTTATAGAGGCCATTCCATAAATGCTTCATACCAAGTTTCGGTTCATTTTGCAAAGCGGTTTCAAAAAAGAAGATTTGACCAATCAGAAACAAGAATTGCCTGCGACATCCATGTTTTTAACGAATTGCGAAATGAGCAATCTTGATAGAGGACCTTCCAAGGATGCTTCCTACCAAATTTCAGTTCATTTGGGAAAGCGGTTGCAGAGGAGAAGATTTTTTTAGAAATCAATCAATCAGAAACAAGAATTGCCTGTGGCAGTTATGTTGGTCAACGGATTGGAATTAAATGAGCAGTCTTTATAGAGGACCTTCCAAGGATGCTTCCTACCAAGTTTCGATTCATTTGGCCAAGTGGTTTCAGAGACGAAGATTTTTTTAGAAATCAACCAATCAGAAACAAGAATGGCCTGTGGCGGCCATATTTGCTAGCTGATCATAACTAAATGAGCAACCTCTATAGAGGACCTTCCATAGATGCTTCCTACCAAGTTACGGTTCATTAGGACATGCAGTTTCAGAGGGAAATATGTTTTAGAAATCAACCAATCAGAAACAAGAATTGCCTGTGGAGGCCATGTTTGTTAACGGATCAAAACGAAATGAGCAACCTTAATAGAGGATCTACTATAGATGCTTCCTACCAAGTTGTGGTTCATTTGGCCAAGCGGTTTCAGAGCAGAAAATGTTTAACAATCTGCCAATCAGAAACAAGAATTACCTGTGGCGGCCATGTTTGTTAATGGATCGGGACAAAATGTGCAATCCTGATAAAGGACCTTCCATAGATGCTTCCTACCAAGCTACGGTCAATTTGGCCAAGCATTTTCAGAATAGACGATTTTTTAGAAATCAACCAATCAGAAACAAGAATTGCCTATCTTTATAGAGAACCTTCCATAGATTCTACCTACCAAGTTACAGTTCATTTGGCAAAGCAGTTTCAGAGGAGAAGATTTTTAGAAATCAACCAATCACAAACAAGAATTGCTTGTGGCGGCCATGTTTGTGAACGGATCGGAACGAAATGAGCATTCTTTATAGAGGATCTTCCATAGATGCTTCCTACCAAGTTTCAGTTCATTTGGCTGAGGGGTTTCAGAGGAGAAGATTAAAATGTGAAAACTTAACGGACGACAGATGACAGACGACGGACGCCATGTGATGGTAAAAGCTCACATTCCCTATAAAATAATACCCCCCCCCCCCCCCCCACACATACACACACACCAATATAGCCTTGTATTAAAGTTTGCTTAGTAGCAGTAACCATCCTTCGATTCACACGAAAAACGCAAACTTTGAAGAGAACCATCTGGGGGACCGATCATTTACGTTTTAATGGGATATGCCACCCTTTCACCTGAGCCAAGCAATTACCCTGCTGCGATGGCAGCCGTCTTAGATTTCCTACCTCACATATGCAGTTTCTGGAAAGATTTTATAATTTGACAAATCAGAAAACATAATTGGCTTAACAGTTATGTTGAATTTCCGAATGACACGAACATCATGTGGAGGGTCATTCAAGTAATAGGCCTGCCAAGTTTGGTTACATTTGCTCGGGTGATTTCAGAAACAATTATTGGAATGTGAAAATCTAACCTACGCAAATTACGACAACAGACGCAAATTGATGACAATTTTTTCACCTGGACCATTTCGATTCAGTTATGTGAGCTAAAAAAAATACAGTCAAACCTGCTTTAAAGGGCACCTCTATATAACAAATCCCTGTTTATAAAGGACAGTCTCATTTTTCCCATTACTGAATAGTGACTATAATTTTAACCTGTATATAAAGGACAACTAATTGTGCATGTGGTCAAGTCGAGTCTACATCCCATTTTTTGATATTGTTCAGAAAAATATACTGATTTAGGTAATGAACTCATGTATACAATCAATTATCCGGTTACTATTGATGTTAAACTTCTACTAAAGGGGTCAGACACCTTAAGTGTACATTTGTAGATCAAAATATAGACATTTTTATCAAGGTACAGAATTTTATTCTTCAAAGCAAAAGATTTACATCACAATTCCAAGTTGCATTTCATCTGTATTACTAATTTTATATCTTTCTGTTTTGTTATTCCACTGTCTATTATTGTTTTTTTAGATTTGTCATGTAGCATGTTCTATAACTTGTTTGCTATATTAGTCAATGAATTCATAGGAGACGGATTAGTATAAGCTTAGCTTGTTTCCGAATCCTGTCATGTTAAAACCAAAATGTGTGTGTATTGTAACATTATACCAGTTTATCATGAATAAATATGTTTATACCAAGGACAACTGCTCATTTTTAAAGCCACATTTTCAGGTTCACTTGAGTGGCTTTTATATACAGGTTTGACTGTGTACGAATTCACCGATGGTCTCTTCATATCAGATTTTTATGTTTTTTAATTTGCTTTGCATGACATGATTTAATGCTATATTCACTGGTGAAACACGTCCATTTCAAAGGCTAATCATTCATGAATGAATACTAATACACAGGGGACATAAAAGTATATCATTATTAGAGGCACTCATTGTACCTGGTAACTCGCTCTACCATTAAACTAATTTATTCTGACAAAGAAACGCCGATGAATCCATTAAGCGAAGGTTATAGGCCTGTTTTAGAACAAGATAAACTGATAACGCAAAAAAATATATTGAAAATATGTCAATACGTACTGGCATAGGATCCTAGTACGTATGTATCACCATGGAAACAAACTGATAGATCCACGGTGGTTCAATGGGCGGGAATATTTTATCTTTATTAATTATTATGTTTTGTTTTTTAGGCATTTTCAAATATATAGTGAAGAAATATACTCCATTTCTTTTAAAATTCTAAAGACTCTGGGGTAGTATTTATATATACAGTACGAAGGGGTTAATTGTTATGTTTTCCTCGACCTTTTCGTAGGGACCGATCAATTACCTTTAACTTTTAGGGGGCTATATCAACCCCATCCCCACCCCGAGTCAGAAGTTTTTTTTCACATGAAACAAAAATCATCTTTTCTGTTGACATGTAAATTTTACCAAAATTTATGATTATTTACTTTTTGCATCTTTCAGATCAGTTCTTTTTCTACAAAATTAAAATTTTGCCACAGAAATTATTTTTCAGTAAAAAACATACCACACTCTCCCCTTAAATATTACATGGTCCTTCACTATCTATAAATTTAATATACAATAAAAACAAATTCTAAGAAAAAAATAATGGAAATTTGTGAATATTCAAATTTTGTCTCATAAAAGTCGGTATATATGACATAGTAGTTATCACAACACTGATTCCTTTACATGTAAATATAGTATCATTCAAATTAGTCTTATTGTGAAAAAAATCGTTTTTAATTCACCTGACCCAAATGGTTATGTGAGGTAGGTCATCTCTGCAATAAAGTCATCATTAGAAAAAAGTCTATAGGATAGACCCTAGAACATTATGTGCATACACATCAATTCACACAAGATATTATTAAATTTCTACTTTGGCACTGAGTCGATTCTGGTATCCAATAAGGCTTCTTTGGCCCATTTAAGAACTTTCTATTTTTAGTAATAGCGGCCATCTTGTATGGAGTATCCCACCCTTTTTAGACCTCCTCCTTTGCAATCCCTTTCAATGAAAAACATATATTTTTCTCTTTACAAGCTCTATCAAATTTACACTGTTACATTTGCCTATACCATTGATTTCTCTAGGAAATTTTAGCATGGTGCAGCAGTACCACGCCTTCCCTTTCCAGAGCCATGCTGCCATCACAATGGAAGTGTTGATGTCCTTGTCAAAATTGTGAGAGAGAGAAAATACATCTATTGCACCACTTATCATGCCTTACTGCATTTCTGAGAAAAATCTATGTACAGTACAGATTTCCATGGGAATTTACAATAACAACAATATCAGGAGGGGTGGACAAATAGAGATAAAGTATTTGGCAAAACTCTCTCATGCCCTTATGGCCTGGTAAGCTAGTCAGTCCTCACCATGAGCATCGGTCCTCCGGTCCAAAGACCAGTAAAAAATGTGTTCGGACCAGTAATTATTTTCAGTTTTTATTTAGAACTATATTAAAATAAAGTTTATCATTAACTTGCGGCAGGGCAGGTCAGGTCGATGGTTTTATCTGGGTACTCCAGTTTCCTCCACCAATAAAATTGACTGCCACGATATAACTGAAATATTGTTGAAAGTGACGTTAAACACCATAACCCTAACCCCTAACTCTATAAAAAAATAAATTCAAGAATTTGATTGGACCAGTAATTTCACATTTTCATTTCGAGGAATGGCTAGCTAATACAATACTCCTTATAAAAAGCTACTCACAGCCAGTAATTTCAAATTTTCATTTCGAGGACTGGGTAGCTGGTACCCCTTACATTAAACTACTTACAGTCAACAGCCATTCCAACAAAGATACATTTCTTAAATCTACAATACTGGCACTGGTTCCTTGTCGTCTTATCTATTACACAATTCTGGTTCCATTTACAATGGTATTGTAAATTTTTCTGAATAGTACGGCGAAAAAATCCCTATATGAAAATAAAATGTATTGAAATGGGTTGGGTTGCGTTAACTGCGTATATGCGTATTTTATGCATTCAAATTTTTTAAAAATGCATAAGTTGTTTAGCTGCGTACATGCCTATTTTACGCATTCAAATTTTATAAAAACACATCAGTTTAAAAAAAAAATCAGTGTACAAGTAGATGGACATACTAATGTCAAATAATCTTTACTAGCAAAATCTGTATGTTCTGATATGCATTATCTAGATTTAACCGAGTTCAGCGATTGTGAAGTTTCCTACGCCTTCAGTATCTTTACGTATCTTTACGAAGACTAATATAATCATGTTTCAATAAACATACAAAAGATAAAGAATCGAGTTCATGCAAGTTAGATTTGATTTGACCTTTATTCAACTTTCGTCTACCTCACGATAAAAAGATTTGTGCAGAAACGTCAGTTGTGTTAGCTCCCAGCATGCACAGACGTCATTTCAACCTTGCAATAACTTTGAAATAACGCGGGTTGTTTCGACATCTAAATGACTATGTGTGCCAGATAGGAGGCTTCTGGATAGAAATCCACTACTTAAACCACCAAGCCACCAAGGCCCCTTATTTCGCCACAACACTATGAATTGTGCATTTCAGCGTTAGTGTGAGAAGATACGTGATTTCTATAAAACAGACGGGTGTGCCGCAAAGAAACTATTTGGTATCAGAATATGAATCCTTTGGAATGTAGCGAATTTACAACGTACTTTCGAAAAATATATTCCCCTTAAAGTCAAATGGTCGGTCTCAGTCTCATTGCCAAACTACTGATTAACTTCATCGAAAGTAGTGAACGGTGGTCGTGACTGTATGGTAGTTGGATTACAACTACATATGCTATCAGTGCCTATCACCCCTAATGTTGAGTTCAAATTCCGCTAATGGCGACGTGTATTCGATACAACATTATGTGATAAAGTTTGTCAGTGACTTACGACAGGTTTTCCTCTACCAATAAAAAACTTACCATTACGATATAACTGAAACATTGTTGAAAGTGGCGTTAAACACCATAACTCCTTTACCAAATGTTAAGATTTGTTTACTGTAAACTTACCTTACAGCCTTCACACGTCATACATCTGTAGTGATATCCAGTAGCAGCGTCAGTACAGACAACACATGGTTCTGGCCCCTGACTTAGGTCCATATAACTAGGGATGTAAGGTGTACCAGCTGAAAATGGTAGACATATACGTTACATTCAAATATAGCCAAAAATTGTGGTCGTACACGGATATATAATAAACAGAGGCACATGAGCCAAAGGGGGTGGGGCACGTGCTCCCTACTTTGAAAAGTGGGTGTGGGGGGGGGGGAGCAAGCTATGTTTCTGAAATATTGTCCCCCACTTTTCGGACCTCCCATCAAGCTTGCACCCCCCCCCCCCTTTTCAGTCTACTTTACAAGCTTACCCCCACACTTTCAGATTCTCTCATGAAGCTTCCCCCCTCACTTTTCAGGCCACCTCATAAGCTTTCCCCCTTCCAATCCTACGCCTCTGATGAATAGAAGGTTTAAAGTGATGGTAATTAATTCCACCAATATTAAAACGAACAACCACCTCTCACCTAAAACCACTGAGCACAAAAAGGCCACAACATATGGTGCTGGAAATCCAGGTTCTGGCTCGACACAGACACAAAAAAGTGGCGAGCTCAAACCGGTTAATAGGACCCCCACTCTCTCTCACTCTAGATAATTGGATAGAGTATGAATTGACTACATGTATAATAAAGTCCTTGTATAGAAAAGGGTAAGGTGTTATGGATCCTAATTAAATTATTTTGTTTATGTGATTGAGTGATTGTTGTTGCTTAGCGCAAATTGAGCAATTTTTCAGCTATACCATGGCGAGAGCATGTTACATTCCGACGAGATGACGATGGTGTTTACTTTATACTATAGACCAAAACTCTAATGTTTGTAGTACTACATTTTATCACTAAGAAAATCATACTAAAAATGTCTCCATTATATTTAAATGGGCAACATGTTCTTGGTGGTGACATAAATGTTCTGAGTTTAATTTTTTATTGCTAACAATTTTACCGGATGACCTGTGTCCATCACAAGTCCATACAATAGACTTTTTTTTTAAAGATTAATATTAAATAAGGGTAATAACAAAATTACCGAACTCCGAACAATCTTACAAAGGGAAAGTCAAAACTCATAATTATATAAACAGACAAAATCAGTCAACAACCGGAAAACTGTGAGAACCGTAATGACCCTGACTTGGTACAGGCATTCTTAAACACAATCTTTTATCAACACACAACTGTACATATACTTTTCTTAATGATATAAATAATAATCTGCTCTGCCCAGAGCCGGCCTAAAGCCAATTGGACTAATTGCTCCCAATTGGGCCCCGCGCTGAGGTTATCTAACACACTGCGAGTTTTACAGAGAACTATTGGAACCGCGCCTCCTAAGCCCGGTCCTGGCTCTGCCTTCCTCATAGAGGAATAATCCATAACTTTAACAGACAAGATTTTTTTTTCATTCTCAACCATTTACCAGATTAAACATATTTTTGTGGTTGTTTTTTTAATAGCAGTTATAAGCGTACATTTAATTGTTCAAGAAACTCGTCAAAAAGAGTTCGGTGCTTAAGGCATGTAAGATGCAAATAACATTTTTGTCCGACCCGATTGGGAATTAACCCCCTATATCCAACATTTTATCAAGGTTGAGTACGCTAATAGTTACATCATTGATGGGAGTTTCAATTTTCAGACAACTCATAAACCATCACGTCTTTGGCATTCAGATAACTGTATAGCCTCTAAGCTAAATGGCTATGGTCATCAAGTATGACCCCCGCGGTGTATGTAGTAATTTATCACAGTCAGTCATCTCGGTAGAAAAAAAATCAACAACAACAAATCAGATAATATCAGTTTGTAAATGCATACATTTGACCATATATAGAAATTTCTATTTATAGTTACAGCGGCCATCTTGATTGAGAGTGGGTTGTTGAGTATATGTTTTAAAAGACTTATGGGTTTTTGTTTCGTTCAGAATTTTTTTTTTCGCACAACACGAGAGTTAAAATAAATTTTTTTGTCGCGCAAAGCGCGAATTTTTTTCCAGAATTTAACATTAGGTTATATGACAAAAACTCTGAATCAGATTATTTTTTTTTCCTCCACCAAAATCAGAATATTTTTTTCAGCAACATTGGGATTCAGAATATTTTTTTAGCCATGGTATAGCTGAAAAAAAACATAACCCCCCCTGGAAGTTAAATGGTCCGTCCCTTAGTGCAATAAAATGTTTGACATGAAGTCATAATGATTTTGTAAATATCAAAAGATAAATATACGACGTTATTTTACGATTTACATAATTTTTAATGATAAAATTGCAACTGATCAATGCTGATATAATAGACGATACCGACACCGTAACGTCACGGCTCTTTCGGAAGAGTTTTAATTGCAGGTAAAATCCGAGAATGGATTAAGCCTTTTGTCTCCTCACATTGAAGAGTTCCGAAAAATGGCGATGCTATTATTTGGTGCTACATGCAACTTCAATGACCAAATTCTACCTTACGGTATACTATTTTTAGCATTCATTAACACAGATGTCTTTTATTTACTGTCATTTAAATTTTCACGCTAACTTGTTCAGATCATGGCGTTTTCCTTTAATAACATTTCACTTGCTCCCTCTTTAAGTAAAATCAGATCTCTCACTTGCTCCCTCTTTGAATAAAATCAGATCTCTCACTTTCTCCCCCTTTGAATAAAATCAGATCTCTCACTTTCTCCCCCTTTGAATAAAATCAGATCTCTCACTTGCTCCCCCTTTGAATAAAATCAGATCTCTCACTTTCTCCCCCTTTGAGTAAAATCAGATCTCTCACTTTCTCCCCCTTTGAGTAAAATCAGATCTCTCACTTTCTCCCCCTTTGAATAAAATCAGATCTCTCACTTGCGCCCCCTTTGAATAAAATCAGATCTCTCACTTTCTCCCCCTTTGAGTAAAATCAGATCTCTCACTTTCTCCCCCTTTGAGTAAAATCAGATCTCTCACTTGCTCCCCCTTTGAGTAAAATCAGATCTCTCACTGCCCCCCCTTTGAGTAAAATCAGATCTCTCACTTGCTCCCTCTTTGAGTAAAATCAGATCTCTCATTTGCTCCCTCTTTGAATAAAATCAGATCTCTCTCTTGCTCCACCTTTGAGTAAAATCAGATCTCTCACTTGCTCCCCCTTTGAGTAAAATCAGACCTCTCACTTGCTCCACCTTTGAATAAAATCAGATCTCTCACTTTCTCCCCCTTTGAGTAAAATCAGATCTCTCACTTTCTCCCCCTTTGAGTAAAATCAGATCTCTCACTTGCTCCCCCTTTGAGTAAAATCAGATCTCTCACTGCTCCCCCTTTGAGTAAAATCAGATCTCTCACTTGCTCCCTCTTTGAGTAAAATCAGATCTCTCATTTGCTCCCTCTTTGAATAAAATCAGATCTCTCTCTTGCTCCACCTTTGAGTAAAATCAGATCTCTCACTTGCTCCCCCTTTGAGTAAAATCAGACCTCTCACTTGCTCCACCTTTGAATAAAATCAGATCTCTCACTTGCTCCCCCTTTGAGTAAAATCAGATCTCTCACTTTCTCCCCCTTTGAGTAAAATCAGATCTCTCACTTGCTCTCCCTTTGAGTTAAAATCAGATCTCTCACTTGCCCCCCCCCCCCTTTTGAATAAAATCAGATCTCTCACTTGCTCCCCCTTTGAATAAAATCAGATCTCTCACTTGCTCCCCCTTTGAATAAAATCAGATTTCTCACTTGCTCTCCCTTTGAGTTAAAATCAGATCTCTCACTTTCTCCCCCTTTGAGTAAAATCAGATCTCTCACTTTCTCCCCCTTTGAGTAAAATCAGATCTCTCACTTGCTCCCCCCTTTGAGTAAAATCTCAGATATCTCACTTGCCCCCCCCTTTGAATGAAATCAGATCTCTCACTTGCCACCCCCCCCCCCCCCCCCCCTCCTTGAGTAAAATCAGACATCTCACTTGCTCCCCCTTTGAGTAAAATCAGATCTCTCACTTGCTCCCCCTTTGAATAAAATCAGATCTCTCACTTGCCCCCCCCCCCTCTTTGAATGAAATTAGATCTCTCACTTGCCCCCCCACCCCCTTGAGTAATATCAGATCTCTCATGTGCTCCCCCTTTGAGTAAAATTAGATCTCTCACTTGATGAAATATTATTGAAAGTTGCGTTTAACACCAAAACCAAACCACCAACCAAACCAAAACAGATTGTAATCTTCCATACAAGTACTACATGTCTATTGGCTGCTCTTGTGTAGTACATTTATAATATATTTAATATTAATCTTCATGCCAAACACTAAATATGGTGGGCAGACATCGTCGAGTGATGTCCAAATCAGACATCTTCTTTCTAAGTTGTTTGGACCAGGTCATCTAATAGAGCATTATTAATTTAAACTTAAAACATATTTTATTGTTTAAAAAGACAAAAGGATAATAAAATATGTTTGAATTTTAAAGTAATAATGCGTTGGCGTTATTATTTCTATGGTTACACGTTTGGTTAATGAAAAGAATGAAAATTATTGATGATATAATACTGTGTTGTGATAACAACAAAAAAACGCAGTGCATTGCACTATTTAAAAGGAGCTATTTGATAAATGGCTTATTATATACATGTATTGATTTAAATGTATGCATACGACGTCTTTACTATCCTCCCAGTTATGTCCTGGCAACAAAGAAACCAAGAATTCCCATAGGAAACGCATAAAGTCCACCACTGACCACGAGTGATATAATATACTGTCAAATCGATATCCAAACTGTACTTTCAAAGTTTATTGACTGCCGACCCTGACCGGTCACTGACATTCAGACAACCGCTAGGTGTCGCACAAAATATTTTAAGATATTGCGCATCCCTTCGTAACAATACATAAGTTACCGGCGAGCATTACATAAGGTAGGTTAACATGTCTTCTTTATTTATTATTATTTAATTATTGTATTGTGTCATTCGTCCATTTAATTTAATCGATATTGACTATAAGTAGACATAAGTAATTATTTCATGTGTAGAAGAAGTGAAAAAACAACCTTTAAATGTATCCCTCGTCGGTATTCTCTAACACTTATTTATTATAATTAAGGTGATATTGTTCATAATTATATTTTAGACGCACTGCTGGTACCTCGCCTGTATGTGCACCCGATGTAAAGGGGTAGTTATTCTAAATAAACATATATCGGCGTCTACAGTGTACACCATATTTTGTATAATATTATTGGAACTTTCATATAATTAATGTTAAAAGTGGCATTAAGCATCATAAACCTATAATTAATGGAGATATGAAACTGGGGGAGGGGGGATATTGAACATAGGTCAAATAATGTCGCCTTATTGTTAAATAGAATAATAAACTTTTGGGTACAGTCTATTTATAATTTATTAATCGTTTGTCAGGCACCAAAAAAGCTTCTCAAAGTTATCTTTGGGGCTGTGATTATTTTGAAGGAAAAATATTTGTCTGGCCAAAACAAATTTATAATGCTTCAATGCCGGTTAAAAACGAAGGAATATAATAAATTTAAAATTAATTGACATAGGACATTATTATTTTTACTTGACCGTGTTTTAATTTTTTTTTTTATAGTAGCTTAATTTTTATTACTAAGATGAGTTCGTATGCCGCTCATCTAAAATGTTGTTGAAAGTGGCGTTAAACACTATAAACTCCCAACCCGCCCTACCCTATTACTAAGATTATTTGTCAGATCTCTCTATAAACCCCCAACCCACTCTACCCTATTACTAAGATTATTTGTCAGATCTCTCTATAAACCCCCAACCCACCCTACTCTATTACTAAGATTATTTGTCAGATCTCTCTATAAACCCCCAACCCACTCTACCCTATTACTCAGATTATTTGTCAGATCTCTCTATAAACCCCCAACCCACCCTACCCTATTACTAAGATTATTTGTCAGATCTCTCTATAAACCCACAACCCACCCTACCCTATTACTAAGATTATTTGTCAGATCTCTCTATAAACCCCCAACCCACCCTACTCTATTACTAAGATTATTTGTCAGATCTCTCTATAAACCCTCAACCCACCCTACTCTATTACTAAGATTATTTGTCAGATCTCTCTATAAACCCTCAACCCACCCTACTCTATTACTAAGATTATTTGTCAGATCTCTCTATAAACCCACAACCCACCCTACCCTATTACTAAGATTATTTGTCAGATCTCTCTATAAACCCTCAACCCACCCTACCCTATTACTAAGATTATTTGTCAGATCTCTCTATAAACCCCCAACCCACCCTACCCTATTACTAAGATTATTTGTCAGATCTCTCTATAAACCCCCAACCCACCCTACCCTATTACTAAGATTATTTGTCAGATCTCTCTATAAACCCCCAACCCACCCTACCCTATTACTAAGATTATTTGTCAGATCTCTCTATAAACCCCCAACCCACCCTACCCTATTACTAAGATTATTTGTCAGATCTCTCTATAAACCCCCAACCCACCCTACCCTATTACTAAGATTATTTGTCAGATCTCTCTATAAACTCCCAACCACCCTATCCTATTACTAAGATTATTTGTCAGATCTCTCTATAAACCCTCAACCCACCCTACCCTATTACTAAGATTATTTGTCAGATCTCTCTATAAACCCTCAACCCACCCTACTCTATTACTAAGATTATTTGTCAGATCTCTCTATAAACCCTCAACCCACCCTACCCTATTACTAAGATTATTTGTCAGATCTCTCTATAAACCCCCAACCCACCCTACTCTATTACTAAGATTATTTGTCAGATCTCTCTATAAACCCCCAACCCACCCTACCCTATTACTAAGATTATTTGTCAGATCTCTCTATAAACCCTCAACCCACCCTACCCTATTACTAAGATTATTTGTCAGATCTCTCTATAAACCCTCAACCCACCCTACTCTATTACTAAGATTATTTGTCAGATCTCTCTATAAACCCTCAACCCACCCTACCCTATTACTAAGATTATTTGTCAGATCTCTCTATAAACCCCCAACCCACCCTACCCTATTACTAAGATTATTTGTCAGATCTCTCTATAAACCCACAACCCACCCTACCCTATTACTAAGATTATTTGTCAGATCTCTCTCTATATATATGTATATTGATGTGCTATAAGTAAAAATGTGTTTTCTTTCCGATTTGTTTTTATTGTTTTTATTTTATTTTCTGACGACAGAAACACAAAAGAGACACACTGTTATGTGATTTATTAAATATAGACGTGATTGTCTCTAACAAGACCTGTCTCATGTGTGAATGGCTTTATTGTCAATAGAAGAAAATCCTATAAAATTAACATGTATTGTTTCTCCTCCAAGCATGTTGCACTTTAAGAAGTAAGAGCAAAACTAGTCTTCTATATAGATCATGTCTTTTCACTAAATAATTCTAGGTTAGGTGATTTTGTTAAGGGGTCATCGTGGTTGTGACCGAATAGTAGTTGGCTTTCCAACTACCTGTGCAACTAATGCCTGTTAAAGTGATATTTTTGACTATTTTATTCTTTCATAATATTCTGTTTTCAATCAATTATCGGACACTCATACCATGTGAACTTTATGTGAACTTTAATGACAGTACCAGTTGATAACAGAGACTGTAAAACAATAGTTAAAGAATTTGACTCTGCAGTATGGCAGTTCCTATTTCCTTTGCACATAGATATAAAGAGCTAGGGACTTCCCATACTTATTAGTTTAAGTTTTGAGAGTTGTCTTGCAGACACCAACATCATTGTATTTTTATGTTACACTTTAGCCACGGAATAAATAAATATTATGAAACTGATTAATTGACTTGGTGCTCATTTAAGTCCAAATTTTGTGTGTAACATAAGTGGTGGCAGCGGTACGGATATTTTCAAGAATATATACAGTTATTTCAGACAATTGTTATTATAGTGTAATTGGAAATAGTATAATTCTTTAAAATGGAAACCATGGATTTAAGTGAAGCATCAGGAGTACAAATAGAGGATTCAATCATAAAACACAGACCAAGAAGAATAGCTGTCGATAAGTTAATTAACTTTACCGAAGATGAAAATCAACAGGAATCGGATGAAGATGATCAACTAATATTTAAACAACCAAAGGGACCGGTAACGAGAAGAGCAGCTCGAAAAAGGATAGAACCAACAAATGAGAGCATTGAACTTAAAAGAGAAAAACTTGCACTCGAAAGGGAAAAACTTGCACTCGAAAGAGAAAAACTTGCACTCGAAAGGGAAAAACTTGCACTCGAAAGAGAAAAACTTGCACTCGAAAGGGAAAAACTTGCACTCGAAAGAGAAAAACTTGCACTCGAAAGAGAAAAACTTGCACTCGAAAGGGAAAAACTTGCACTCGAAAGAGAAAAACTTGCACTCGAAAGAGAAAAACTTGCACTCGAAAGGGAAAAACTTGCACTCGAAAGAGAAAAACTTGCACTCGAAAGAGAAAAACTTGCACTCGAAAGAGAAAAACTTGCACTTGAAAGAGAAAAACTTGCACTCGAAAGGGAAAAATTGGCAGTTGAAATGGAGACATTAGCAGTGGAACGAGAAAGGATTAAATTACAACACATTGAACGTGAGAGGAAAGAAAGTGGCACTCTTCCATTCAAAGTTAAACTTCAACCCTTTGATCCAAAACATGATGACATTTTAACATTCTTGTCAGAATTTGATGCAGTAGCTATAGGAGATCAGGCAAAATGGAATAACAAATTGAGATTACTTCAACTTAGGACTTTACTAAATGGAGATGCAAGACACATTTCATCACAAGCATCCACATCATATGGAGAACTGAAGAAAGCATTGACTGATCGCTATGGAAAACGTCCACATGAGTATTTTAAAGAGTTAATAAACATTAAGAAAGAACCAAATCAAATGAAACCTATCGTTCGTTAATGTCAAGGATAATTGTTGATTTGAAGCGTTGCATCCGGGATAAAGATCCGATTGAATTTTTGCAGAATGAATATTTCCTTAAGGCGCTGCATCCGACACAGGCACAGTGGGTGAGACGTAACAAAGGGAACGGTTCCTTAGTAGACGCCGCCGAGGATTACATCACTCCGAATCAGAAATTCAATGAAAATCAACGGAATCTATTTCATCAGAGTAAAACAAGCAATGATCAAAGTAAGATACCGGACAAGAGGAAAGCTGGAAGATTACAAGATAACATTCAATGTTTCAACTGTAAAAAGTGGGGAAACTATTCCAGTTGATGCCCTAACATCCAAGTTGTATTTTAACTGGACAGAATACTACCTTATATACAGCTATTGGTCAGCCATTTGAGGCTAAACTTGCCATTGTTAATCTTGACACTCCGTATTACAAGGGTCATGCCCAAGTAGGACTTGTTCCAGATTTAATGGCGGATGCCTTGCTTGGCATGGATATCATCAACAGGCATTCTGTTAATGTGGTGACAAGATCACAGTTCTCGAGAGAAAAACTCCAGGAACAGAAATCAGAGAAAGCAATGGAAAATTGTGGTGTCATTCCTCAGGATTGGTTTGATGAAAATAATCCAGAGGACAACACTGTTAAGATCAAAGAAAGTGTCGACGAGGATCAGGATATTCCAGCAGCACATGACATTAGCATGGTAGATGCCGACATGTTAGCTGTACTGCAGAGGAATGTAGAAATAGAGCTTTTGAAACTGCAGAGTGCGTAGAAGATATGCCGAAAGCATTTTATTGGGAAAAGGATATTCTACGCAGGAAGTGGACCGCAGCAGACACGGTAAGTGTGTATCACCAAGTAGTTTTACCAGAATGCTTACGTGACTCTGTTATAACATTAGCCCATGATCAACCTTTAGCTGCTCATCTTGGTGTTGAGAAGACCAAGGAACGAATTATGAAGGCATTCTATTGGCCAGGAATCTTTAGAAATGTTAGTGAACATTGTATGGCATGTGATACATGTCAGAAGGTGGCCAAACGTACAAATGTAAAAGCACCTATGGTCAATACTCCGATCATCAGTGAACCTTTCAGCAAAATTTCAATGGACATTGTTGAATCAATCGTTAACCCGCACTAAAGGGGGAAACCAATTTATCTTGACAATTGTTGATGATGCTACCCGATATCCAGAAGCATATGCACTCAAAAGTTGTGATGCAGAAAATGTTGCAAACTGTTTGATTGACTTATTTAGCAGAGTAGGGATTCCTCAAGCAATTTTAACAGATCATGGTACAAACTTTACAAGTGAACTTTTAAAACAACTGAATGACTTTCTGAAGGTCAAAGGCATCACAACATCACCTTATCATCCAGCAGCTAACGGGAAGACTGAGCGCTTTAATGCTACTTTGAAGTCCATGCTTAAGAAATTATGCGTTCAACAGAAATGTGAGTGGGACTTACTGTTGCCTTATGTACTTTTTGCATACAGGGAAGTACCCCATGAGGAGACAGGGTTTGCTCCATTTGAACTCTTGTATGGATGGCCTGTACGAGGGCCGACACAAGTGATTAAAGATTACATGACAGGAGAGGAGTCACTCAATAAATCTGTTATTGAACACGTTGTTCAAATGCGTGAAACACTTGCTGAAGTTACACATTTGGTAAAAGACAACCTGAAATACAGAAAACAGCGTGTAAAATCATGGTACGACAGATCAGTAATTGAACGAACATTTAGCGCCGGGGATGAAGTTCTCATCCTACTTCCTTCTGATACCAAACAGATGTCAGCGTAGTGGAAAGGGCCATTCCGTATTGTGGAACGAGTTAATGATGTCAACTACAGAGTTAATGTTGGAAGCCGTAGAGGGATAGTAACCTACCACATTAACCAAGAAGACCATCAACTTAGGTTGGAATATATTTTTCCAAATGACCAATCCGAAACGTTGCAAGACATTGTTATTAACAACCAATTCACCTCTGTACAAAAATCACAGTTGAAGGACATATGTCAAGCCAATAAAGACATTTTTACCACAATACCAGGAAAATGTAAAATCGCAACACACAGTATACGCACCAACATTGAGACTCCAATTTCACAACGGCCATACCATATTCCAGTAGCTAAACGCGAAGTCGTTAAACAGCAACTTGACGACATGCTACGACAGGGACTAATAACTCCGTCAAAGAGTGCTTGGAGTGCACCAATTGTATTGGTAGCTAAGCCTGACAATTCTATTCGCATATGTATTGACTACAGAAGGCTAAATGCTATTAGTGTATCTGACAACTACCCAATCCCTCGAATTAGTGAAGTATTCGAGAAGATAGGGAGCGCTAAGTATCTGACCCAATTTGATTTAACAAAAGGATATTATCAGATCCCTTTATCGGAAGACACTAAGGACAAGTCAGTTTTTGTGACACCGTATGGTCTTTTCCAGTTTGAAGTCATGCCATTTGAGATGAAGACATCCCCAGCCACTTTTGCGAGGCTTATGGATCATGAAATGAATGAATATCCACATGCAGTAGCATACTTTGATGACATCGTCATATTTAGTGACACATGGGATGAACGCTTGGATCATATAAAGGATGTACTTGACAGAATCAAAGCAACTGGATTGACCATTCGACCGTCGAAATGCAAACTTAGGACATTTGAAATTGTGTGCCTTGGACACATTATCGGATCAGGAAAAATTCGACCTGATCCAAAGAAAATTGCAGCCATGATTGAATTCCCATTACCACTGACTAAGAAGGATTTGAGATCATTCTTGGGACTTACTGGATATTATAGACAATACATTATGGAATACGCCAAAATAACTGCACGTTGACCCAGTTGCTCAAAAAGAATAACCCGAACACCCTAAAATGGGGTCCGACTGAAACAGGTTCATTTAAACAACTGAAGGAAGTTTTAACTACGGAACCAGTGCTTGTAAATCCTGATTTTGACAAACCGTTTGTTCTGCAAACAGACGCTAGCAACACTTCCATTGGAGCTGTTTTAATCCAGTATATCGGTGATGGAGAACATCCTGTAGCTTATATTAAGTAAGAAACTTTTACCACGAGAGCAAAATTATTCAACAATAGAGAAAGAGCTTTTGACAATAGTGTGGGCAATTGGAGCATTGTCGTACTATTTGGATGGACGAAAATTGACCATTGAAACAGACCATAATCCATTAGCATGGTTGAACAAAATGAAAGATAAAAATCAAAGACTACTAAGATGGTCATTAGCTTTACAACCATACTCATTTGACATTAAATACCGGAAAGGCAAGCAAAATGCGAATGCTGATGGCTTATCTAGAATTTCAGTATAATGTTGAGAATTACATGTCAATTCAATTCTGAACGCTCCAAGTCAGAGTCGTAATCCTTGATGTTGGACTGTATGTATCAAGCAACTTGATTTAATTACAACTCAGGCACAGCAATATTTTTCTGTGATTAAGTATTTTCTCAAAAAAAAAGAACAAAAAAAAAAGAGGGGGTGTATCGCACGAAAATATGCATGTTTTTCATATTAAAGGAAAACCAAGCCACCATAGAATGGAGTGAAGCATTCATTCTATGATAATCAATAACATGGCTGACTATAACTCGCTGCATTTTGATCCGGAGTATTAACTTCAAATTTGATGGAGGCGGGTTGACGCGGTGCATTAAATCGACATATAATTATTCTACATCCGGTTTATAAGCTATTTATATCAGTTCGGGTCATCAAGATCATGATCATAATGGTGCTTGTTCTTGGTGCGGACACTGAATTAGAAAAAAAATTGACAAATAAATTAGTTCCGCTTATGACTTGTTAAAGGCGGTCAGTATATTGTGTGGAAGATAGAGATTATATATTACTCTTGTATGTATACATGTATATTGTAAAACGTATTTATCTAGGGACATCTTATTAACCCATTTATCCTATTGAACAGAATATATTAATTCTGATATGCATGGTTGCAATATGTCAGCTCAAAAATCTCATTCTAACACTGTTGGGTTTAATTTGTACATGTATATAAAACCCCGAGCCCATAAATATTTCCATACGTAAAATAAAATCACTTCAGGTCTTGCATTGAATTCTTGCAGCTTTTGCATTTTCGTTTATTTTTATTATACCCCCGCTCCCCGAAGGGGGAGGGGGTATACTGTTTTACCTCCGTCTGTCTGTTCGTCCATTCGTCCGTCCTTCCGTCCGTCCAAGATATTTTTCGTCGCATTTTTCTCAGTATCTGTTGAGGGCAGAAATCTGATATTTGGTCACAAGCTTCATATTGGTACCCCATAACGTGGGAAGCGTTTTTGGACCCATCAGATTCCTACTTCTGTTTGCCGACTTTGTTGATTTTTATACACATTGAACATACATTTTGTATATGCCCATTTTTAGTCGCATTTTTCTCAGCAACTATTGATGGCAGAAATCTGATATTTAGTCACAAGCTTTATATAGGTACCCCATATCATGGGAAGCGTTTTTTGACCCGTCAGATTCCTACTTCATATTTGCCGAAGAGCGGGGGTATCGTAAGTGAACATTAGCTCACAGTTCACCTTGTTATTTATGATTCCTTAGCTTCCCTTCGTTATAAGGGTAATAACAAAATTATCGAACTCCGAGCAATCTTACAAAGGGAAAGTCAAAACTCATAAGTATATAAACAGACAAAATCAGTCAACAACCGGAAAACTGTGAAAACCGTAATGACCCTGACTTGGTACAGGCATTTCTAAAGAAATGGTGGGTTGAATCAGATTTAAAGCGCCAACCCCCCTGTCCTTGAAGTAAAACATCACCCGATTGGTCAGCTCTTATTTTATTTAGAAGGTCACATGAACGTGACCCCTTGTGTGGTTGCGTTAGATCTTCACCAGCGACGAAAAAAAAGGTGGGGGGGGGGGGGGGTAGGTGCGGAGATCTAGTTTTTAATTAGATAGAATTAGCATATGCTACGAAAGGCAATGGTTCTTGGTATTATTTTGACTCCCTTATTACGTGGTTTTCTCCGGGTCCTCCCACCAATAAAATTGACCGCCACGATATAACTGAAATATTGTTGAGAGTGGCGTTAAATACCATAACCCTAACCGCCTGTCGACTGTCCTCAGTTCTAATGACTGTCTAGTAGACTTTGTTATATTACTGACTGATGGTACTTCTCTTTGTTGTCCCGTTCATAGCGAGGTGTACTCGATACAACATTATGTGATAAATTTTGTCAGTGTCTTCCCGCCAGGTCGGTGGTTTTCTCCGGGTATTCTGCACCAATAAAACTGATTGCCACGACATAACTGAAATATTGTTGAAAATGGCGTTAAACACCATCAAACAAACAAACATCGTGCAAAAAAAATACAATTGGCATTCAGAAGCGATCCAAACATTTCCATAAGGGGGCCATTTTATTTATAGAAAAAAATCGGATTTCAAAACAATTTGTTTTAAGAAATATCAAAGATACCAAAACGTAAATTACAAAACATGGTAAAAGGAAAAAGACATGGACAAATTTGGAAATATTCTGTTAAAACACGTTTTACATAACTATAACTTAGTTTAAAAAGGGGAACCCGCACCCCATGCCCCTCCCCCCCCCCCCCCCTAGATCCGCATATGGCATTTCATTATCTGGGTCATACGAAAATTGTTTTTACTCTTCCCCATTGGCAGCCTTATTTTAATCTTTGCTATTCATTTATCCTTGCCCCCTCCCTCCATTCACAGTTTGTTTCAGATATCCTCACTGGACTCGTCCATCAATTTTAATGTGTTGGCATTTACTAAATCGTTGACTGACATTAGCAGCTGATACTATTTCATCTGACACATTGTTGATGCACAATAAATCACCGATGAATTCCTACTCTATTCAATTTATGCCATTTTTATAACATTCAATAGCATCTCGATTTCAGGCAAAAGGGCATCCATGGTATTAGGACCAACTATTTAACTTTTTAGAAAAGGGGGCTGCCCCCCCCCCCCCCCCCCCCCCCAGTATTATGTTGCATGAAACAAAAATCGGATTATTTTTTTCTTTTGATCAGACATGAAAAGCAATGATATTTCTTCAATTTTTGCAAATTTTTCTCACTTGCAGTAGGTCGGTGGTTTCCCCCGGTTTCCTCCACCGATAAAACAAACTGCCACGATATAACTGAAATATTGTTGAAAGTGGCGTTAAACACCATAACCCTAACCCTATGCAATGTTTCTCGTTGAAAACTGCCTGTTCCTACGTATTATTTTTCAATTTTTGTAGCTTCAGGTCATTTAGTTTCTATGAAATTTGACGACAGATTTTCCCTCCCAATGGTGTAAGATAGTCATTGACACCTCCATTCATACCTTCACAAGTTAGTGACGTAGTTTCCGGTTTAACACTTTACTCACGTGCCTATACACATATTTTTGTTCATGAATAAATTTTTTTATTATAGATAATAAAATTCAAACACAAAAATACCATACTATCAGAACAATTCAAAAATAAAATATAAATATCGTAGGCGGCAAAATCGATAACGATAACAAGCAAATGGCTTGGTACAGGCACTTCAATCAACTATTGTGGTGTTAAACTAGTTTCATGGGACCAACCCCCAATGGTTGGTGGTTCTCTCCGGGTACTCCGGCTTCTTCCACCACTAAAACTGGTCGCCATGATATAGCTGAAATATTGCTGAAAGTGGCGTTAAACACCAAAAATCAAATTATTGCGACACCAAATATTATATAGTGAGTGAGTAATTGTTGTTTAACGCCAATTCAGCAATTTTTCAGCTATATTATGGCGAGAACAAGTAATATTTCAATGAAATGATGATGATGAGGTCCGATTTTTTTCTAGACCAACACGCTGAGTTGGATTTTTAGTGCTGGCGCACTGAAACAACAATCCGGGTAGCTATGTTTTTTCTTTTATTTGTGAACAAATTTTCAATTTATTTAGAAACAAATTGATTGGCTAGAAAGTTGCAAAAAAAAAATCAATATATAAATAATATGACCCTGTATGTTTTAAAAAGAAATGTTGGTGAAATAAAAGAAAATACTGATTTTTTGTAGCTTGAAAAAAATTCTAGCTCAAGGGAAACAATTACCTAAACGTTAAAGGCTAATAAATCATGTATTATTCTTTTTTCTTTTGTTTTTCTTGACTTGTAACTAGTATCTCAAAATAATAATTCGATTTTATTTAGCTTGAAACAAAATCTAGCTTAGGGTGAAGCAATTCCCTAAAAGCTAAAGGCTCATACTTTTTTTTTATTTTGACTTGTAACTAGATAGTATTTCAACATAATAATATTCGATTCTTTGTAGTTTGAAAAAATTCTAGCTCGGGTGGAAACAATTCCCTAAAAGTTCCCTTACATACTGCTCATAAATATTTTTTTTTATTTTGACTTGTAACCCTAAAAGTTATATGGTTGGTCCCTTACTGCTCATAAATAATTTATTGTTATTTTTATTTACAAAATGTATTTATTTTTTATTTTGACTTGTAACTAGTACATAGTATCTCAACTATAGGTGAACAATTTTCATAGATAATTTATGCAGTATCTGACCTAGAATTCTCTCCAGTGATAGACGATTCAATAATACATGTAAACATCTCGTGATGTTTTATCTTCTTCTGGTTAATCTTTAATGGCGGGTTTGTCATGTCGGCTTTATCGATCAGGGGAACGTCTTTATTCTTTTTCTCAGTGCATTCTCATTGATGAGAAGAGAAGTACATGTCAAGGCGACCTTCTCGTGAATCTGGACGAAAAATAAATCTGTGTCAAGATGACACAAAAAGTTAATTAAATTTGACCAGTTTTGTCATATTTTAAACTTCTAGTTACAATTTACATTAACTTTTTTTTTCAGAAAGAAATTAGAACCGTGCATTGCATTGCTAATATCCATAACAGATGCAATATACGGTGATTAAAGTCAAATGTTTGTTGTAACATTTCTTCCTTTTTCTGTTGTGGGAGGGTGGGGGGGGGGGGGGGGGGGGGGGGGTAGGGAGTTTGGGTACCCAACTTTAGTGTTTTACCACAATAACTTTTTTTCTAGAGAGATTTAAATCGCGCATTGCATTGCTAATATCCTTATTAACAGATGCAATATAATTTCAATCAAATGTTTATTGTATATTTTTTTCCGTTTTCTGCTATAAGGGGGGGACACACGGGGGGGGGGGGGGATACACAACTTTAGTGTATTACCACAATAACTTTTTTCCAGAGAGAAATTTAAACCGTGCCTTGCATTGCTAATATCCTTTACAGACTTAATATAATTAAAATTAAAGGTTTGTTGTATCTTCTTTTTCTATTTTCTTCTGAGGGGGAGGGGGGGGGGGGGGGGGGGTACGAATATTAGTATATTGCCAAAACATATGTTTCTCCTTTTTATTCTGTGGCAATACACAACTTTTGTGTATTACCAACAAATAAAAATTAAGAAAAATGCAATACACAAATAATTATAATTTGATCCTTATCAGTGAAATGTTTTCATAACAATAATTCTTGAAGAAAAATTAATTACTCAATAAAAACAAATTGGAACAGAATAAGGTGTATCATCAAAATAGGGAATTAATGCATCAGTTTCAATGCAAAGTTTTATTTTTTTTTAAGAACAGTGCATTGATATTATTTTCATTTTATTTTTTATTTATCATTTATTGATTTTTGAGATTATAAAAAAATCATTGGGGTTCTCAGAATGTGCCGGCGATCGGCGATTTCGCCGGGTACTTCTGGTTGAGCGCCGTCTACAAATTTGTCAAAAATAAAAATAGAAGTTGGTAAAACTGAAATGTTATCAAGATGTTTACTTTTTTCTCGTTCTCTGTTATAATTTCATTCCGCGTTAGAAAACAACAGATCGCTCTTGATCTTTTTGAACCGTCTATTTGAACCAGTGTAACCTACTATGACCGCAAAACGTTTTGTTGATCGCGGATTTTGATTCGGAGTCATCCCGAAATTGGAATGTATTAGAAGTTACCGATTTCCGGTAATGAATAAAAAAACACGATGCCAAGATGTTATCCTAACATCTACAGGTGTATTCAGTGTTTGCCATGGCAATGTCAGTCGATTCTAATTTTGTGGCATTTTGACTGCAGCTTGGATTTCTACAATTTCTCTTTGAGAGGAACAAAAATTCACCTTAAAAAACCTGCATTTTTGAGACCAATTAAAAGCTTCATTTTCCTCAAATATATGTCCAGATTGCATCTCCTGCCATCTAGACCCCCCGCCAACCAAATTAAATTTGATATTAATTTTATTTTATTTTATTTTTTTATTTATCATTTATTTATTTTTAGTTTATCAAAAATTATTGACAAAATCAATAAATAAACAAGTTTCATTTTAAAAGGCATGCTATCGCCACCATATATCTGAAATATTGTTGAAAGTGGCGTTAAACACCATAAATCTTAAAGGCATGCTGATAGGGACATCCAACAACTTTTTATATTCCATTTGTTTTATAGGCTTACAACTTGTTATCTATTTGCCACTCAAATGACATACAGGTAGGTGACGAATTTCATTATGTGTAGCTTTATCATATAATGAAAGAAAGAAAATTTGTCATGAATGTTATTGTCAGATGAATGCAAGTTTAATCAATTGTTTTCATCTCGTAACATAACCCGAATAATCCAGTCGTTATATTACACTTTGCTACATTTGCTCGAGTAGCGATAGCGGATAGAGGGCGCTGAATTATTCGTGTTACTCATAACATTGTTGTATTAGAGAAAATTGTATAAATTTATTAAAGTAATTACTGGGAAAGTCTCTCCTCCTGGTTAGGAAAGATATTTTGTTTCTGCATGTGTACTTTAATTTTGTGTGTATGTTGTACTTATCTTCTCTGTAACTATGCATGCATAGTTTACTTTATGAGAATAAAAATAATTCATTCACTATAATTACGGCCATCAATGGATTTAGTTAATGTGCAGTTAAACCTGTATTAAGAGGTCACCTATGGGACAAAGAAAAATGTGGCCTTATAAGACAGGTGACCACTTAAGAAGAGTTTGAAGATACCAAAGGGGTAATCAGAATCCGTATATCGAAGAAGAACAGACAACACAATAGCCAAAAGAGAAAGTACAAAAGGACAAACAACGATCTACAAAACATACACATAAAACTAAAGATCGAGTAACACAAACCCCAATAAGGGAACGACCATTTAACTTGACGGGGGGGGTTATGGTTTTTTTCTAAAAAAAAATATTCTGATTCCCAATGTTGCTGAAAAAAATATTCTGATTTTGGTGGAGGAAAAAAAAATAATCTGATTCAGAGTTTTTGTCATATAACCTAATGTTAAATTCTGGAAAAAATTTTCGCGCTTTTCGCGACAAAAAAAATAAATATTCTAACTCTTGTGTTGTCCGGAAATTTTTTTCTGAACGAAACAAAAAACCATAACCCCCCCCCTTTCAAGTTAAATGGTCGGTCCCTAAAAGAGGTTCATTTCATAGGAAATTTTCCATAAAAGGACAAGAACATGTGACCTTTTAATACAGGTGACTGCTTAATAGAGGTGACTGCATGGGAAAGTTTGACTATATATGTACAAGTACTAGACCTGTGTCTTGTGTTTATACTTAATTTAATTGATTACGAATTTTACTGTCTTGTATTCCAGGAGAGAAAAAAGAATGCATTGTGGAATGGAATACATTTTCAGTAAAAAGACAAATTCGTCCGGTAAGTCTTATAAAGAAAATAGAATACATGTACTTTTAGTTGAATCTTTTGTCCTTAGGAACCGCGAATCAACATGTACATGTCTAGCCGGTTGCCATAATGATTATGAAATGTTTCGCCATCGTGTTAACACACACTGTAGAATGGTGTTTTTGGCCCGGAGCTGTACCATTAGACAAGCGTAATGTCGTCTGCTATCACGAGGTACCCGAGGGATGATTAACATGTCCGAACAATTTGTCAACTCTGATACACAAAAACACATTATGAATGACCTCGTTAATACACAAAACAATTTATATATTTGTATACACAAACAGTATTCTATCTTATAGATACAAAGATCTTCACCCATTTTGATTTTGTTTTTCATGATCATTTCGATTCTCCTCGGTATTATTCATATAAAATAATAAGATTTTAGTTGCATTCTATTTTAAACAATCTAACCTGTCCGCGAGAAGATAGACAGGTTGGAAACCTATTAAAAACTTCATATGAAAATTTAAAAACTATACAACACATTTTATCCTACGTCAGAGAGTGCCGTTTCTAATTTCCATAAACACATTAAAACGCTTGTAATGTATATATATTATACACGACCTATTTATTTTGGCTTACACCCTTGAAATTGTACTATCAAAATACTGATAATTTGGCTATACTAATGGCCGTTCGGAAACATTAAAATATCACCCCAAGTATGTACATGTATAGACGAAAATAAAATACATTGATCACATGATCTGAATACACATTGTTTTACAATTTTTTTAATTTCACATGATCTGAATACACATTTTAATACAATTTTTTTAATTTCATATATTTTCATCCATTTCGTTCCCCTTTTCAGTTTCTAAATACATGTTTGCAGGGGCGGATCCAGGAGGGGGCGCACCCGACGCGCCCCCTCCCCCCTAAAATTGGAAAAATATGATTTTTTTGGCGTAAAATCGTGATTTTTCACACGAAATACCCCAACAAATTTCTCCGCTCGGCGCAATTTTTTTAAGTGCGCCCCCCCCTGACTTGAAATCCTGGATCTGCCCCTGGTTTGTATGTGATTATTATCAAAACTAAGGTTCTCCTCCCTCAGACATAGGTGACATCATCCGAAATTGGCTATTATGTTTAGTACCTTTTGATTTTATTGCTCCCCGAGAGATTTTTTTTAAAATATTTGGCTTTTCAATCATTTGACTGTGAGCATACAGGATGAAGGTTGTTCCAAAAACGGGCCGTGTGCACTAAATTTGATACAATTTTTTTATTTGAATAATCAGTTTTGATCTATTTAAATTTCATGAATTTTCATCCCTTTCGTTTCCATTTTCAATAATGTTTTAAAATAAATCGTGAAGTGAACAAGTATTTCATATTTTGGTTTAACGCCAAATAATTGCTGAAATACTGCTAATGTTGGCGTTAAACACCAATCAATCATAATCTGTTTTGTCTTTGGTCTTAGCCTTTATATTTTCAGGTGATTCGTGGAAAAAGGAGTAAAGGATCCAGACTAAAAAAAAAGACCTGGACAACTCCAGTCTGTATGATTCTCAACAGACAACTAGCGGAGTAAATCAGCAGCTTCTCAACACGAGTAGACAGAGGAATAAAGCAGCTGCCTGCACTAAAATGATGTTCCTATATATTTAATGGGGCTTGCTGATTAAATATTCTGGGAAAGGAAATAATACTAAAAAAATATATTTATTGTCAAATTTTTTTTTTTTTTTTTTTTTTAATCTTCAACAAAATTATTGACATGACAAATTCTTTCCTTTGTCTTATCGAGCATGTTTAACATATTTTTATGAATCTTCAAAATTCTTTTTTAATGGATAATGTCCTGCTTCTGTCTTCATATCCATATTGACCATGCTTAGCCTTTTTAATTAGAAGCCCATTTAATCTGCCTTTGTTTGAATTCGGTCAGCATTCATTTTTAGAATTATTTTTATTGGATATGTCTTATATCAGTTCATAACATATACATATAATTTCATACTTGTTACACACATTAATTCTAAAGATTAAGATAAAAACACAAATATCACACTATCTCACTAACAGTATCTGTATAATAAATACATAAAATTTAACAATATACAATTACGGCCCTCTGTGTAGGGAAACATCCAGATGTATCAGCCTGAGGGGGAAGTTGTTTGCCCTCTGTGTAGGGAAACATCCAGATGTGTCAGCCTGAGGGGGAAGTTGTTTGCCCTCTGTGTAGGGAAACATCCAGATGTGTCAGCCTGAGGGGGAAGTTGTTTGCCCTCTGTGTAGGGAAACATTCAGATTTGTCAACTTGAGGGCCGTAACTGTTTTATTATATTTTTGCCAATGTTTTATAGGTTATCTCCCTTGTGGGGGAAATTGGGTTGTTCGGCGGGGAACAATAGGTGTTGTTCGGCGGCGAACAATAGAGTTGTTTCCCGGCAGCGCAAATTTTGGCAAAACATCTCAATTATTTGATTATCACATGACTAATTTAATACAATCAAAATCTATCATATAGATTAAAATATAATAATAACACTGCAAGCCAGTTTTAGAAAATAATTGTGATTTTTTTTTACCATTAAATTTTGGTAATGTGAAAAATAAAATTTCGAATTTAAATAAAAACCGAATTTTTTTTCGCTGGCGTATGTTCATTCTTGACTATATTTTTAATATTTATCATTGAAAGGATACATACGTCATCACGTGTATTTATTCAAAATTAAAACATTTTCCTACAACACCTGTCGTAACCCCCTGTCTGGAACCCCTTGTCTAAAACTGTTATCGACTTTATCTGGTTATGTAATAACATATAAGCCTACATGGGGAGACTTCGTTTCCCCCAATACATTAAATTAATTCACATATAGATTTAATCGATCGATAGATCAATATTTATCACTGACCGTATGCATGATTCTCCCCCTTTTCCCCTCATTTCTTTCCACTCCTATTTCTGTACCAAAATGAGAAGTTGTACACAACTTTTATAACCCTTTTGTAGTGCATACTGAATCTTACCCCTGGAAAAAGTACGAACCCTTTCCCCCATTTTCTTCCCACTCCTATTTCCGTACCAAAATGAGTAGTACACAACTTCTATAACCTTTTTCTTAGTGCATGCTGAATCTTATCCCTGGTAAAATAACGAAACGATATCTAATTTTTACCCCCCCCCCCCCCCCCCTTTGTTTACATTTTTACTCATAAAAAAGGAACGGAACGAAACACTATCTACTTTGCATAGTTCTCCCTTACATCACAGAACATTATTTTTACCACTGAAAAAAAGGAATGGAACGAAACCTTATTTACTTTGTAGGGTTATGGTGTTTAGCACCACTTTCAACAATGTTTCCGTTATATCGTGGAGGTTTTACTTTGTATATTTCTCTCTTACATCACAGAACATTAATTTTACCCCTGAAAAAATAAAGGGAGCGGAACTACCTTTGAATATCAACATTTTGCGTTTCTCCGTTAAATCACAGAATATTGATGATCTTTTTTGCTAAGCATGAATACAAACAGATAACAAAATTTCGACAAAAAATATAAAGGTTTACTCTCGTCAGTCATCCTCTTTTCGTTCACAGTTCGACCCCAAAAAAATGTAAAGATTCACTTTCGGCATCCCTTTTTTTCGTCCACAGTTCGACAAAAAATGTAAAGATTCACTTTCTGTCTTCTCTTTTCGTCCACAGTTCGACCAAAAATGTAAAGATTCACTCTCGACATCCTCGTTTTCGTCCATAAAAGACATTACTATTCAAAGAAGTCAGTTGGTATAAATTATATTTGATAAGAGTGGACAACTGTAGGCTTTTCATTAACAAGTTTTATTTATCATTTTTACCTGTGTAAAATCTCTACAGGTTGGTGGACCACTGTAGCTTTGTGTGATGGTGTTTCACGCCAGTTTCAACAGTATTTCAGTTATATATAAAAGACATTACTATTTAAAGAAGTCATTTGGTGTCAATTATATTTAGATAAGTGTACACAACTGTAGCCTTTTCATTAACAAATTTTACTTATCATTTTAACCTGTGTAAAATCTCTACAAGCTTGTGGACCACTGTAGCTTTGTTTATTTGATGGTGATTCACGCCAGTTTCAACAGTATTTCAGTTATATCGTGGCGGTCAGTTTTATAGGTGGAAGAAACCGGAGGATCCGGAGAAAACCACCGACCTGTCTCTAGTCACTGACAAACTTTATCACATTATGTTGTACACCTCTCCCTGATCGAAATTCGAACTCACAACATCAGTGGTGATAGGCACTGATTGCATAGGTAGTTGTAGATCCAACTACCATACGATCACGGCCACGACGGCCCTTCTGATCACTGTAGCATTTTTCACTTGCAAGTTTTTTTTATCATATTACCCTATGTACAAGCTGTTTTTTTTCTCTCTCATTTAGTAAGGTGTGTGTGTGTATTGCACGTTGTGTATTGGGCGATTGTTTACAAGGTGTTGACTATATAGTTTTTATGCATTCTGTTGTATACATACATGTATATTTGCCCGCCACTATATAACTGAAATATTGTTGAAAGTGGCGTTAAACACCATAAACCATGTTGTATATTTGTAACAAAATCACATATGACAACATATTTCACCTTGTAGCTAGGTCTTTTCAAGAAATATTATGAATGTTATGCTAGGACAGATATGCAATTTATCAAATTATAGAAATATGAGATAAGGAAAATTTGTCCAATATCTTCGTTTTTATTAATTATTTATGATAATTATCAAGTTTTAGCTTTAACCCTACTTGAAGAAGACTTAAAAGTCGATGTTTGTCACATCCCAAGTTCCGATAATGAACAACGGAAGAGATGAGCACACGATATGTTTCCTTTCATTCATGTAATCATTAGCACTTGCAGTGGACGGAGTAAATTTATATATAACATTCAGATTTAATTCATTGAGAGTAACCTTGACATGAAATAAGGTTCCAAGACAGATTTATAAACATATTCAGGCGATAACAAGAATTTGGGGAGTAATTTAATAATAATAAAATCCATCATTGGGGGAAAGCCTTTAATAATTTGCACAATTCAGGGACCCTTCTTTGATGCCATAAATTGCAATAAAATTTCATGCACAGAAAAAAAAAAAAAAAAAAAATAAAAATAACAGGAACGTGGACTTAAGCATATTATTTTTTCTATTATAAGGTACATGTAATTAAATTTTGCATTATTCAGGGACCATTCTTTGAAGCCATACATTGCAATAAAATTTTTAAGCATATTAATTTTTCTATCATAAGATATACGTTAATAAATTTAAATTCTTCCATCTTAAGACAGTATATCTGAAGTACCTTTGCAGGCTTTGGCCAAAAAATATTTGCAAACGGATTTTGTTTTACTTTGAAATAATTCGAGCATACATGTACATCTGTTTTTATTTTTAATTACCTGTCTTTCGTTTCTTTGACATCTTGGAAGCATCTTGCACCGATGATGATGAAGTCGACGACGAAAAGCTATCACTACTAGCAGTTGACCCTGGGGTCGACACATTTCCGTATTTTACAGACGTTTCATTTCCGTTGTCATCTGAAACATTATACTGTCCGTTATTCTGTGGAACCATGAATCTCATCGGATCCGCATAAGCGTTTATATCACTATGCATATTCCTCACATAGTCCATTTCGACATAACCTCGGTTGTCCATTTTTATCTATGTGTGTACGTACGTACTTATCCGTGGTCAGAAAACAGATACGGTCAGTAAATGTTTGCCTGTTGTCCGTATTACATTTCACACCCTACTACAGGTTAAAACAAACAATATTTCCCTCTTGGAGAATACTGGATACCCTTCACTAAGACTCATTGACCTGACCTGATCGATCTGCAATCTCACAATGTTGATGTCGTGGTCACTTTCTCGACTATTGACCACTGACGGTGATGTAATCGACTTTCCAGATGAATGGTGGACTTTACTATTTAAAGGTGAAAGGGGTGGTCAGGTTATATGGATGTTATTTTATACATGTATACTTTTTATATGATATGTATTTAATTTATATTGTAATATTTTATGTGGAATTTATTGTAAATTGTGTTTTATTTTAATAAATAGTTAAACAAAAATACTTGCCTCACCTAAAGGTCAGTTGTTTGCTTGTTACCTTTAAACCCCCGACATATTTTCTCAATGGACTAATCCATACGTCCAAATAATTAACCGTAATTCTATATATACTCATTTGAGGAAAAGTCGAATTAATTCGTTTTCCATGTCTAATATAATTTTTTTATTACAATTTAAAATTTTTACGGAATCATTTCCAAATTGTCCCCGTTTTTAGATTCAGTTTGGTCTCGCATTGGTGAGTTAAGGCCAACGGAGGACAAAGAGTATTACGCCGCCCAGACGTAGGTATTATTGATATTATTAACAACGGGTTAAAGGTCAAATATTTACACAAACCAATTGCGCAATTGATCGTAACGGTACATTCTGAACAAGCGCCATTAAAATATCGTTATTTACTGGTCAACACGAGTGTTTCTATAATAACGTGTCCGATCCCACTGCTTAATTTATTGCAATAAAATATTATTAATACATATGTGCCTATATTCTTGGCAAGGCTTTTTATGAAATTTTTATGACATAACGGTTATAATCTCATATTAAATTCACCACCCCTCCCCCTACCCCCTCCCCCTACCCCCCCACCCCCCCCCCCCCCCCCACCCCCACCCCCACCCCAAACTAAACAACGTGTTTATAATGTCCTTGACACTTGGAAATGGAAACGAGATCTCATTCTGATTTTGTAAACCCACCATTATAAAATTATCAATTGAAATTCTACTCTTTGACGATGTCACCTTAACTGATAAGCAAAATTTGCAAATTTACAAATCTGTACAACTGTACATCAAACTAACAAAAAGTTTTACCCATATATGATCACACATGCTCCCCCTGTATAATTTCATGGTTTTTGTTTATCATTTTTCCTATTTCATAAGTAGTATTCAGGGGCGGATCCAGCCCCCCCCCCCCCCCCTAAAATTGGTAAAAATATGATTTTTCACACGAAATATCCCCCAAAAAAAATAAAGTGCGGCCCCCCCCCCCCTAACTTGAAATCCTGGATCCGTCCCTGGTATTACCGTATATCCACTGCTGAAATACAATCAATAGGTGAAATAAAATATAGAAATTATTAGTGATCAATATGAAATTTTCATGTGACAGGAATTAATTATGTTGTATATTGTATTCGACTATTGCTGACGTATGTATTATTGTTGTTGTTATTTATTATCAGGACCTTTGTAAGTTGATATAACTTGTGTCCGACCCAATAGTTAAAATGTTTACCAATAAAATATGTTTAATCTAATCTTTCGTCAGTAGTATGGCCTTATAAACAACAATCACTCACTCACTATTCCATCATCACCAGCGTATCCATGGAGTTTACATCTAACAACTTATACCGGTACATTATTCTAGAGCTTGCCCCCAGTACAATGATTTTCTGGACAGAGCTCGGATGCTGACTCAAAAGCTACTCAAACAAGGCTATGTTGCTCCTAAGTTGAGGTCGTCGCTACAAAAATTCTACGGTCATCATCATGATCTGGTTGACCCTTACGAAATATCCATATCTTAAACGACAATGGATATCTTACTTTTTACGTAGACTTTTACCGTACTTGACTGTATATATGAGTAACACGACGGGTGTCTTATAAGAAGCAGGAACTGCTTACCCTTCGCGAGCAACCGAGTTCATCCCCGTTTTTTTGTGATGGGGGCCGTGTTGATCATCGTTTATTTTTTGGGGGGGTTTTGGGGTTTTTTGTGTGCTGTCCTATTATATGTCTTCACGTTCTTAGTTTCCGACTGCGACCGTAAAACTTCTAAAGTGATGACTGTAACTTAACTACTAAGAACACTTGGTTCAGTATAGCTTCCTTAGTAGCCACAGGACCGGCCTTAAGCCAATTGGACCCCGCGCTGGAGTTGTCTACTCTCACGTATTCAAGTACATACAACAACACACTGCAGGTTTTATAGAGAACAGCATTGGACCCTGTACCTCCTAACACCGGTCCTGGTTAGCAGAAACTCCCTATCTTGTCTTATCACATAAGAAATGCATTAAGCCTACATTTCACCCCCAATTTAATCAATTCCACTTGTATTTGGGGGAATTGAAAGTGAAAAAGAGCCTGTTTTCAACTCCCTGGTGTTTTTAGACATTACAACCTAGGTTTAATCATCCACTTTGATTGAGCATCTGTTCGTGTGGAAAACTAACAAAGACAGTCCCAGTTAAGTTAGTTTCAATTAAATCTAAATTGATGGTCAATATGGGGGCGTTTGAAAATCATCTATTTGAATTTGGAAATTAAACTTTGTGATCGTAAACACTAGTTTTTTTAAAAGAAAATTTAAACTGTGACAATTGCACGAGAATACGATTTTTTTAACTACTTGAATGAAAATAATTGCAACAGCAATAGAAGGGGTTAGGGGTTATGGTATTTAGCGCCACTTTCAACAATATTTCAGTTATATCGTTGGCGGTCAGTTTTATTGGTGGAGGAAACCGGAGAAAATCACAGAGTTGCCGCAAGTCACAGAAATTGAAAGTAGATCAGATGATAATATTTAACGTTAAAGGTTAATACCGAAACGAATAAAATTTAAATTCTACAAATTCATCTTAGGATGTTTTAATTTTATTTGCTATCAATTTTCACCCCTTTCCACCAATTGGAGCCTCAATGGTACAGTCCTAATTCTGTGATATTAGTTTCTGTTACTCGCTGCATGGTCTTGAAGATACATTATTTTATGTGACATAACTTCCCCCCTCTCCCAATTGGAGCCTCAATTTACAGTCCTAATTCCGTGATATTTGTTTCTGTTCCTCGCTGGTCTTGAAAATTAATTATTTTATGTGACATAAGTGTTTGCTATTAATTCTGCACCCCCCCCCCCTCTTTTCCCCACTCCTTTCTCTCCCAATTGGAGCCTCTATGGTACAGTCCTAATTTCGTGATATTTGTTCCTGTTACTCGCTGCATGGTCTTGAAGATACATTATTTTATGTGACATAACTTCCCCCCTCTCCCAATTGGAGCCTCAATTTACAGTCCTAATTCCGTGATATTTGTTTCTGTACCTCGCTGGTCTTGAAAATACATTATTTTATGTGACACAAGTGTTTGCTATTAATTCTGCACCCCCCCCTCTTTTCCCCACTCCTTCTTCTCCCAATTGGAGCCTCAATGGTACAGTCCTAATTTCGTGATATTTGTTCCTGTTAATCACATGTCTTGAAAATACATTATTTTACTGTGCTATTAATTCCCCCCTTCTTTTTTTCTTCCCCTCTCCCTATTGGAGCCTCAATTTACAGTCTTAATTCCGTGATATTAGTTTCTGTTACTCGCTGGTCTTGAAAATACATTATTTTATGTGACATAACTGAAGGTCGAAACGCACATTAAACAGAACGGTGATTTTATGGTAGTTTAGTTATCACCAATAATTAGCGAAAAGAGATCAGATTGGGACCTGAATCAAATTATTTTGACATCTTATCGCAAATTTGCGGTAATTTTTCGGGTAATGAGTTGCCTTGATGGATGTTTTGGCCATTTATGATTGGACGAGGCGCTGATGCTGAACGAAGCATTTCACCTACAAAGGGTGACCTTGCCTCGACATCACATTACGTGCTTTTTAATTGCATGAATTTGAATTTCAAAATATTTATCTTGGACGTCAGATAACCTAGATCATAATTAATTAAGCCACAACATTTATTTAATAAAGGAAACATCGCATTCTTTGACGATTGCTGGTTTCCGAACGGAATTCACAAGCAAGTCCCGAATTTTATAGGGGGAAATCGTATGGTTGGTTTCCGAACGGAATTCCACAGGCAAGTCCCGACTTTTTATAGGGGAAATCGTATTGTTTGGCGATTGTTGGTTTCCGAATGGATTCCGCAGACAAATCCTGAATTTGTATAGGCGAAAATCGTATTGTTTGGCGATTGTTGGTTTCCCGAATGGAATTCCACAGACAAGTCCCGAATTTTTATAGGCGAAAATCGTATTGTTTGGCGATTGTTGGTTTCCGAATGAAATTTCACAGACAAGTCCCGAATTTTTATAGGGGGAAATCGTATTGCTGGTTTCCGAACGGAATTCCACAGGCAAGTCCTGAATTTTTATAGGCGAAAATCGTATTGTTTAGCGATTGTTGGTTTCCGAATGGAATTCCACAGACAAGTCCCGAATTTTTATAGGGGGAAATCGTATTGTTTGGCGATTGTTGGTTTCCGAACAGGATTCCACAGGAAAGCTCCAAATGTCTTTTGGGCATTTATTTCACTTGAAATTGACGTTTAATTTCTGTTCGGATTTTTATAGTAAAATTAATTACACAATTTAATTCATTCTATCTATTAGATCATGGTCCGTCTGTGAACAGACAGCCTTCCTTTCAATCTAAATCTTTGCAAAAGAATGAGTGATTGTTGTTTAACGCCACAATTAACCACGAAACTGTAGCTCTTATGGTCCTTCGGGTTCAATGAATGTTTTTCTACAGGCTTCCATGGGTAATACTTTTGAATATTTATATTTACCTCCTTAAATGAGATAAATATTTATTGCTCTTAACTCCGCCCTTTGTTCCGGGTTTGGGTTATGGTGTTTAACGCCACTTTCAACAATATTTCAGTTATATCGTGACGGTCAGTTTTATTGGTAGAGGAAACCGGAGTACCCAGAGAAAACCACCGACTTGTCGCAAGTCACTGACAAGCTTCATCACATAATGTTGTGTCGAATACACGTCGCCTGAGCGGGGTTCGAAGTCAGTGTATTTTCTCATCGAAACTAACGTTATGAGTTCGAATCCCGCTAATGGCGAGGTGTACTCGATATAACATTATGTGATAAAGTTTGACAGTGACTTGTGACAGATCGGTGGTTTTCTCCGGGTACTCGAGAGTTTCCTCCTCCAATAAAATTGACCACCACGTTACAACTGAAATATTATTGAAAGTAGCGCTAAAAAAATCCGAACAGAAATTAAACGTCAATTTCAAGTGATATAAATGTCCAAAAGACATTCGGAACTTTCCTGTGGAATCCCGTTCGGAAACCTAAATCTAGAACGTGTTTATTTGTATCCTCCTTCAAATCAATCCCTTTAGGTCTCTGAGTTTCAAAGTGCCTATCATAATCAAGTGGCTGACGATTATATCACGTGTCTTTATGTAAGATGTATGTTTATTCTAAAACATAGATGTCACAAAATAGCTTTGGCGTTTCTATCTTACATAATTAATGGTATAGTCGCACAAACGATTGAAAAATTACGATTTGGACGTTTTTGGGTGTCGCCATTTAGCGGAACTCTTTAGTATTGAAGAGCACAAAATGCATTATTCTATATATAAATCACACCATCTATTCCGGTGTCCTTGCGCCTGTAGATAAGAAATACGCTGATATCACATATTCTGAAATATTGTTGAAAGTGGAGTTAAACACCACAACCATAACTCCTACGTTGTACTATATTGATGGCTTGGTTATCATTAATTTAAAAAAAAACATTTTTAGCTATGCCATAACTATCCGAATTTACGGAAGGGTGGAAGCCAGCAGAGTAAAAACAAACTGATAGATGAGGTCACATGCCATGGAACTGTCTGGAACTGACCTTAACGCTTAAGGTCGGGAGTGAAACTCGAACCCACGTGAGTAGTTTGGCTTGGTCACTCAGAAATCTAAAACCTTGGTCGATCAGAAATCAACGACCTTGGTCGGTTAGAAATCAACAACCTTGGAGACTCGACCATCCGGGCACTTGTCCTATGTGTGACAAATATATTGTACATGTATATATTACGCGTTAATGGTAGAAGTATGAATATACTAATGCACTTCAAAATGTTCAACAACATGGCTGCCAACCGGAAATAAATTAAAAGACAAATCACGTGACCTAAGCTATGGATGCCAACCGGAAATAAATTAAAAGACAAATCACGTGACCTAAACTATCTCCAATATAAACAATACGCGAGTAACAAATAAAGTGATCGATGCAACGAGATAAAAGAAGAAATACAGAACAATACACCTCTAGTCGATTTTTTTTTCAAATAAAAATGAAACAATGAAACGGAAAATCCCGAACTCAAAGCGAATAACACCGAATCTTTAATCATTTGCCACTGCATGCGCATTTTCATTCATTGTGATCATCTGCTGCAAGAAATCCAAAGTTTTCAGCTGTAGAGTTTTAGGTAGTGTTATTTATAAGCTTGATATTTTGTAAACAAGAAGAACAATTACTGTTCTTCGGGAGAGTTTCAGGGTGCACCTGCCTCATATTATTTAAAGCTTGTACTATATATATTATTACCCGATATAAATATTCCCTGCAATTCTACATGCAGAGATCTGATGAAAAGGGGATTGTCAATCCAGCATCTAATATCGACATTATTAAAGCAATTCTGACACCACAAAGCTTATAAAATCATTTTATTTAAAGCTTGTACTATATATATTAGATATTTGATAATATGTTTTCGTAAGTGCTATAACTAGGCAGCTGCCACAACTTTATATAGAAATGTAGTCCGCTGGTAGAACAGGTAGGCGCATGATTTCATTCCATATTATACATGTATACCGTGAAAGTACTTTTATTCGGGGGTGCCAATTTTCGTGGTTCGTGCAAACATCCTGGGATCCTGGGTTCTTTATATTAGTGGTTTCATAATTTTCGTGGCCCGAGTAAACTTCCTGAGATCGTGGGTTTTTTATATTCGTGGTTCCATAATTGGCACAAAATAATAATATAGATATTTTGTAGTTCAATGGACATTATATTTCGTGCACAGTTTTAATGAAACACGAAATCCACGAAAATTGGATGGACTTGAAGGAAGTGCTGAGAGTTCAAATTCTTACTGAAGTGTAAACATCAGTGCCATTGCGCATGTAGTTCGGAAATTGGGACATGCATAATTAATGATGCTGGGAGACAAGCTGCACACAAAAAAAACCGAAAATACATGTTTTATGCTCATGTTTTGAATGTAAATATTAAATTTCAACCCCAAATAAAACTTTCAAAATAATTACCAAACTCAACGACATTATATCTTTAAGTTGAATGTTGACCATCACTGTTTAAACTTTCTTTTATATTTTTATTAGATTGGTTGACGATATAACTGAAATATTGTTGAAAGTGGCAGTAAACACCATAAACCATCAAACCTGATTAAATTGAAATGTATTAAACGTGTTTTTCATAGAATCTCGGATAACTCAGATTTTCTGGAAAATGTGAAATTTTCATTGTAAAGAGTTGTGATATATTAACATGATTAAACTGAATCGTTTCCCTTATCCATGACCTAACACCATATTTTGACCTTAAATAACACGAGTGGTGCCTCTTTTGTAGCATGAAATGTTGACCCTTCCGGAGAAAACGAGTTCACCCCCCGGGTTTTTATTAGGCTTTCGTGTTTCTCAATGTATATTCTTAGTGTTTTATGGACCATTGCTTGTTTTTCTTAGTCATTAAAAATTTCTATTGGCCATTTTGCATTGCCTGTCATTCGATTATCGGATTCTGATTACCTCTTTAGTAGCTTCAAATAGTTGGATTTACAACTACCTGTGCAATCATTGCCTATCACCACTAAAGTTGTGAGTTCGAATCCAGTTCATGGCGAGGTGTACTTGATACAATATAATGTGATAAAGTTTGTCAGTGACTTTTGAAAGTGGCGTTAACATGCACTATACGAACAAACATAAACCAACCATAATACTACATACACAGTGACACAAATAAATCTGTAAAGACATTTTGTAGCTACCTAACAAATTCATCGCGATTGTATGTAATCTCTCATACAGAGTTGTCGGTCCTTGCAGGCTCTCTATCTCTGTAAACGTCTCAAAAGTAGTCCCACTATCGGACTATCAAACTAACCAAAAGATCTCCTTTCTTATCGTGTAGATATTCAAAAGCTTGCCTTTGACAGTCCCTCAACACGATGTTCTTGTCATAATCTTTAACAATTGTATCTAATGTTGACATTTTATCGAATGAATAAGTAAACCAAATTACTCAGAATAGGAAAACGTTTCACAAAAATATAGTCCCTATAAATATAGCTTTTTAAAATGGTATTTCGCCTCAAATAAAATCACATTTCACGTCAAAACTAAAGATATATGCAAAAAAGACGAATAGCGTCTTAGAAGCAAAATCTAGAGTATATTAATATTTTACAAGAATCTTGTAAAATCGAGACGCTTACAGAGATAGAGAGCCTGCAAGGACCGACAACTCTGTATGGGAGATTGATATCATAGCAGTCAGAAAACCGGAACCAACCTCTCCTGCGCAAGTCACTAACAAACTTTATCACATCATGTTGTATCGAGTACACATCGACACTGACGGGAATTGAATTCCCAACTTTTGTGGTTTTATAATATAAACAAGTCAATTTATATACTAGTTGAATGAGGTTGATAATGTCATCTAAAATCTAAAATCACAATGTGGGTGTGGGTTTTTTTTAATGTCAACATTATCATTTTTTTCATGCTTGTGGAGGTCAGTTGTTACTTGCATTGTTGAAGGAAACTGCAATACCCGTATAGAATCATAAAATCATATCATTGTTAAAACAACACGTAAATAAACTGGTACCCAATTCTAAAAAAAAAATCGCCTCAATCCCCATTCTGACAAAACTCAAACTTCTGAACACAAAAATGACTACAGTTTATAGAATCGGTTAATGGGTTTCCAATCCTTGCTTTGTACAAATGTAGATCTCCATCGGCAAAATAGAATACAACAACAAACAAACAAAATTACAACGATTCGCTTAGCAAGATTTCAGTGTGTTGTGGAAAATAGCGACAGCATAAACATGAACGGTACACAATCAGGGTCAGTTTATATAATGTTGTGGTTGATGAGCTTATCGACTAACCATGATTAACGTATACTGTTATTCCCACGATAATGGTAACGGTATAACGCGGACGTGAAAGAGGACATCCATGAAAATAATGATTTGAACGACGCTTGCAGTTTACTGTTCTTTTTAGTAAAACCTTGGGTGTTGTGTTGGACTTTTTAGTATTGCAGGATGATTACAGTGTACGTACAATGTCAACAAAATAAATTGTATTGGTATTCACTGTGATTGAATGTATTATGTATAAAGTTCAAGATTGAGACTCGATCTTCTTCACAACAACGCTGCTCATCCAATTGTGTGATTGGAAATACTTGCATGTCTGCATTCTCTATTCAGAGTTGTCGTTCCCGCTACGCTCCAACTCTATCTCTGTCAACGTCATTTTACAAGATTTTTGTAAAATTTAAAAACAGTAAAAAAAATGTACTTAAAATTGTTTTAATTATTGTAAATATCAATAAAGATGAAAATAATTCACTAATTTCAAATCAATTCTCTCTTAAAAATGATTTGTGATCGTTTTTAATTTTCACCTCCGCAAAAGAGTTCTCCAAGAAGTGTGGGTGGGGGGGGGGGGGGTCATTTTTAAGAGAGAATTGATTTGAAATGAGTGATTTATTTTCACCTTTATTGATATTTACAATAATTAAAACAATCTTAAGTACATTTTTTTAACTGTTTCTAAATTTTACAAAAATCTTGTAAAATGACGGTTGACAGAGATAGAGTTGGAGCGTAGCGGGAACGACAACTCTGGATAGAGAATGGCATGTCTGCATCATTTTAATGAAAGGCGAGGTTTAGGTAAATGAAACTAGTTTGGACACGCCACTTTTTACTGAGGTTCCTGTACCAAACCAGGAAAGTGAGCGACCATGTACAAGTGTTAAGGGGTATCGATGTTGCCTCTGTTTCTATGGGGGGGGGGGGGGGAGGGGGAGGGGGGGTTTAGATCAGAACTGTTCTGACGATGCAGTATAATTTGTTTTCGCTTTTATTGATACTGGCTGCGCAACAGGTGAGAAAAAATAAACAGAGGACTACTTTTTCCATCTGTTTCTTACGTTTGTACAAATAAATTTTTCGATCTTAATATAATTTGTTTAATATTGTGTATATACTCGATACAACATGATATGGTTTTCTCTGGGTACTCTGGTTTCCTCCACCAATAAAACAGACCGTTACGGTATAACTGAAATATTGTTGAAAGTGGCGTTAATCACTGCAGAAACATTTGTCTAGAATACAATTTCGCGCAAACAATTTAAAGAAAAAGTAACAAAATTGAATTAATACAACTACACGTATTTCAAACAAAAGCGAAATAAACTTAATAGATTATTATAATATTATATAAAATCACATGGTTTTTTTAATAGATTATTATAATATTATATAAAATCACATGGTATTTTTTCATCACGACAAATACCACGTGTTTTAAAAAACAATTACATGAACAAAATCGACCGTCGATCAATTTAAATTTTATAAAATTTATTAAAACATGTGATTTGGGGGCCAACCCAGAATATGACTAAACACAAACAGATGACCTAAGATTATAAAGGAGACTAAAATAAAAATGATTATTGCTGTTTACCTGTTGTTCCCATGGCAACAAGGTAAACTTAACACAGACAGGTATAATATTTTATGTATTTGACGTTACGTAAGAACATCTGCTTACGTCGTATTACGTAATGTATAGACGGTTTATTGTTGACCCTTATCAAGGTCAAACACGTTTTCTAGATTATATTGATCGTAGATGTGTGTAAAGATACATAGAACAATAATAAATGCCTATAGATTTTGGGTAAATGTTTCTATTGTATTTTATCAGGTACTATTTTATGGGAGGCATTTTTTACCTTCAAACTTGAAGACAGTAAAAAATGTAGACATCTTCAAAAAGAAATATTATACAACAAGAACATTATTAAATATTGTATAATGGACCATATAACACGTGGTATGTCTGTGTGTTGTGGAGGGGGGTGGTAGGGTAGGATTATGGGTTTTTTCTAAAAAAATATTCTGATACCCATTGTTGCTGAAAAAAATATTCTGATTTTGGCGGAGGAAAAAAATAATAATTTGATTAAGAGTTTTTGTCATATAACCTAATGTTAGATTCTGGAAAAAAATTTCGCGCTTTGCGTTTGCGCGACAAAAAAAATAAATATTCTAACTCTTGTGTTGTCCGAAAAAAAAATTCTGAACGAAACAAATAACCATAACCCCCTCCTTCAAGTTAAATGGTCGGTCCCTTATAATTATTTGCATTTGTATTATTGTATTTGTTTCATTTTTCCAGGTCCTAAGGGAAGATTTACTTTATGTTAACTGTGTTACCCTCTTGTATCAGACCAATTGGAATATTTTGGATTTAGACCATTTTGCATGGTTTTCTCACAAGACTGGCTCTTAAAAATGAAGTATTTATTATTATTATTATTATTATTATTATTTAACCATTATAATGTATTTAAAAGAAGACACATGAAACTATCTTAGGAGCGTATTATTTACTTTAATGTATAATTACTATTATTATTATTATTATTATTATTATTATCATTATTAATTTGGTAAAAAAAAAAATCAACATTTAATTCTATGGTGTTAATTTCATGTGAATTTGACCAAGGATATAAATCCCTGATTTGACGAATGATTTTTTTGTATAAATTCTCCAGTTTTGCTGAAAAAAATGATTATTCCGGCAAATTTTATAGAAAAATAATAAACCGACATAAAAGATACTTAATGGAATAATCTGACCCTGCATTTTTCAGCGAACATTTTTGGTTAGAACTGAAAAAATAAAAATAAAAATCTGGCTAGGGGAAAAACACACTCCACCTCATCCCCCAAAAGTTAAATGGTCGTTCCCTAAAGTAACGAGTTGGATTTTTCGCTCATGGTCAAGTGTACTCGATACATTTTTAAACATGCTTTTAAATGTATTAAAGACTCCAAAAGATTTACAATTGTCTAAATGATCTAAAGAACAAACACACATCTCCAAAAGTATTTATTCTCTTTTCATTTTTCTTTATTCTTTTTTTTTCTTTCGTATATTGTCTAAACTTATGTTTTTGTATATAGTCATTCTTTGTATATTTAACTCTATGCTATTATATGCATATTATATCATTTCATTGCGCATGCTAATCCATATTGTAAATTATTGTATTCGGGAGAAGACTTCATAAGTTGGAAAAACTTGTGTCCGATCCCTATTTGTTATATTTAGCAAATAAAAATATGTTTAAACTAAAAAAACTCGATACAACCTTGTGTGATAAAAGTGTAGAAATCGTCATATTCGATAACAATTGATTGAGTGATTGGTGTTTAACGCCAACCATTTCTGTTGAAACATTACACAGATTTGTGGTTTTCTACGCCTATTCAGTATTCTGTTTTCCTCCTGATCGCCATGGAATTGATCTGAACTTTTCTGTGAAAGTTGCGTTAAACACACATGATACTCACCCTTATCTCAAAGTTCGTGTGTTGAATAATAAAAAAAGTCATTTACAACAAAATAATACTAAAGTTGGCGTTAAACAACAACTAATCAATCAACTTGTTATGAAAAGAAAGTTTAAGCAGTAAAATGGTCATCAATTCTACCAATCAAACAAACCTCTCACCTTAACTCACTGAACACTAAAAACACCAGTAATGGTCATCAATTCTACCAATCAAACAAACCTCTCACCTTAACTCACTGAACACTAAAAACACCAGTAATGGTCATCAATTCTACCAATCTTAACAAACCTCTCACCTTAACTCACTGAACACTAAAAACACCAGTAATGGTCATCAATTCTACCAATCTTAACAAACCTCTCACCTTAACTCACTGAACACTAAAAACACCAGTAATGGTCATCAATTCTACCAATCTTAACAAACCTCTCACCTTAACTCACTGAACACTAAAAACACCAGTAATGGTCATCAATTCTACCAATCTTAACAAACCTCTCACCTTAGCTCACTGAACACTAAAAACACCAGTAATGGTCATCAATTCTACCAATCTTAACAAACCTCTCACCTTAACTCACTGAACACTAAAAACACCAGTAATGGTCATCAATTCTACCAATCTTAACAAACCTCTCACCTTAACTCACTGAACACTAAAAACACCAGTAATGGTCATCAATTCTACCAATCAAACAAACCTCTCACCTTAACTCACTGAACACTAAAAACACCAGTAATGGTCATCAATTCTACCAATCTTAACAAACCTCTCACCTTAACTCACTGAACACTAAAAACACCAGTAATGGTCATCAATTCTACCAATCTTAACAAACCTCTCACCTTAACTCACTGAACACTAAAAACACCAGTAATGGTCATCAATTCTACCAATCTTAACAAACCTCTCACCTTAACTCACTGAACACTAAAAACACCAGTAATGGTCATCAATTCTACCAATCTTAACAAACCTCTCACCTTAACTCACTGAACACTAAAAACACCAATAATGGTCATCAATTCTACCAATCTTAACAAACCTCTCACCTTAACTCACTGAACACTAAAAACACCAGTAATGGTCATCAATTCTACCAATCTTAACAAACCTCTCACCTTAACTCACTGAACACTAAAAACACCAGTAATGGTCATCAATTCTACCAATCTTAACAAACCTCTCACCTTAACTCACTGAACACTAAAAACACCAGTAATGGTCATCAATTCTACCAATCTTAACAAACCTCTCACCTTAACTCACTGAACACTAAAAACACCACGACATATGACGTTGGAAATCCAAGTCCTGCTTTTGGGACAGGCATAAAAATGTGACGAGGTTAATTCCGGTTAATGGGACCCTAATCCCTCCCCTCTTGATAACTTGATACCAGTTACTTGCCCATGGTCGGTGGTTCTCTCCGGGTACTCCGGCTACTTCCACCACTAAAACTGGTCGCCATGATATAGCTGAAATATTGCTGAAAGTGGAGCTAAACACCAAAAATCAAATCAATCAAATTCATCATCTTGATAACTGGATCTCCAACGGCAATACATTATGTATTAATATTGTGCGGGAATTAAGACTAGAGGTATGACAAGTATGCAATCCCGAAACATTTGGAACCAAAATGTATATCAAACATTGAAGAACAATAAAATAGACCCAAAATGTTTTACAGTAATTACATGGGTAGATGTAATCAATTACCATACGGTCACAGATAGCCCTTGTAATAAAATTCTCTAAAACAAACTGTACTATCTTACATTTTAGTTTGATTAAGTAAGAAACGAAATATTGTAATTATTAATCAAATTAAGATTCTCCTCCTTCAGGCATAGGTGACCTTAATCAATTTTGGGTCTCCTGTTTAGGCCCTTTGTCCTTTGGTTTTCTTGGCTTTCAAATATTTTGGTTTTTGACAGTACCTGATGATGGTTTTAAGAAAACGCGTTGTGCGCGCTAATTTTGATATAGATCTACGTTTTTATTATATATTTCTAAAGATACATTTGAAGTTTATCTTACGGGACAAAAGTTTATTATGCTTCCTTCCGTCTGCAGAAAGGGAGATGGGGGCATATTGTTTCCGTCCTGCTTCAGGGTCGGACTGTTCGCCCGTCACAAAAATTTGCACACCCACCTCCTTCATTTTAAATGGGAATTCCTCAAAGCATTACACGATAGATTATAACGTTATGAAGATTTAGATACCATTATGGCAGTTTGATCGGAATATTTTTGAATGAGTTGTTGACCTTTTTCACACAGAACATTACATCAAAAACCATGGGACCATTCACCAGTATACAGCCTCGAAATATCGTTTTCTTGGACAACTTGGAACACTGTTTCTCCACACCGACATTCTACTGTTGTACGACTTCTCCATGGCAACATGGAAATAATTCATTGACGAAGTATTTTAGATCATATGATACACATATTTTTTTTATATATAATATAAGACTGTCAGTTTATTTAATTCTGGATTTATAATATCATTTTAAATATCAAAGACACAAAGGGCCGTGGTAGTTGGATGTACAACTACCTATGTAATCAGTTCCTATCACCTCTAAAGTTGTGAGTTCGTATCCCTCTCATTTCGAGGTGTACTCGATACAACATTATGTGATCAAGCTTGACAGTGACTTGCAGCAGGTCGGTGGTTTTCTCCTTGTACTCCGGTTTCTCCACAAATAAAACTGACCGCCAGGATATGACTGAAATATTGTTGAAAGTGTCGTTAAACACCATAACCCTAACCGTAACACTAAAAGCACAATGTGGCCAATTTTTTATGTACATTCAGTATAGTATTTCTTATCAATAATGTTCAAAAACACAATATGGATGGTGTTTTTCTCCATATCAATATGGATGGTGTTTTTCTCCATATCAATATGGATGGTGTTTTTCTCCATATTTAGGGTTAGGGGTTATAGTTATGGTACTTAAGGCCACTTTCAGCAATATTTCGTGGCAGTCAGTTTTATTGGTGGAGGAAACCAGAGTACTCGAAGAAAACCACCTTATCACATAATGTTGTATCGAGTACACCTCGTTATGAACGGGGTTTGAACTCACAACGTTTGTGGTGATAGGCACTGATTACAAAGGTAGTTGTAAATCCAACTATCATACGATCACGACCACGACGACCCCTCTCTCCATATTTAGTGTTTTTGTATGGTTTGCATCTTAATAGTTCAAAATCTCATTTCCATTTTGGGGCCCGGGTGGCTCAATGAGTTAGGTCGTTGGATCTAACAACACATATAAGCCTATCACCAATACGGCGTGGGTTCGCGCACGGCTTTGTAAATTACAAAAAAGGTGCACTCGACTCGTAGCCACAAGTGATAAAGTCCAGTTGCTTGTCCATGGTCGGTGGTTCTCTCCGGGTACTCCGGCTTCCTCCGCCACTAAAACTGGTCACCATGATATAGCTGAAATATTGTTGAAAGTGGCGTTAAAACACCAAAAATCAAAATCAAATCATTTCCATTTTTGTTATTGCGGAACGACAGCTCTAAATGTAAAGCCTATTTTAAAATATTTTTGTTGGACAATGGTAAAAAAAATATTGATATATTTTTTTTTATGTTAAAAAGACCATAAGAGCTATGGCTCGGCAGCTACACATTTTTTTCAACTTCTCTAAATACCTCTCCTCCATCAAACTGAACTTTTTCCATTGTCATCTGCACCATTTAGAAAAAAGGTGACCAGCTGTTATTTTTTTCAGACATTTTGTTTGAAAATACAAAGAGAAGTACCAAATAATCTTAGCTGACCACTGGTCAACGCTTTTAATTTTATGCACGGACAGTGGACAGTATTATGTATCGTAAATTACATAGCACCTGTAAGGTCAGTGTGTTGACCCTAAGCGATCAGTTCTTTTTTTATCGTCTGACACGACTGTTTGAGTGTCCTTGAGTCAATGTTTAAATTATAATGACGGAAGCAAAGGGGCGTGTCTGTACCCGGGGGCTCTCTAATAAAACCTTCGATAAGTGGTAAGGATATTACGGCCGGTAACTTTTCGACACATTTTTGAAATAAATCATATTAAGATTCAGTAAAGTATCTGTCATAATCGCCCCCTGTTTATTCACAAGATTCGTCGAGTACGGAAGAGTCGCGGCGGGTTCAACCCCCGTCGGGTCAAACCAAAAACGATATACGTAAAGAGAAAGTGAATTTTAATATGGATATTTTCTATGTCAATTACAAGACTTTGAAGATATCAAAGGGGTAATCAGAATCCGTAAATCGAAGAAGGACAATGGTCAAAATAAAAAAGACAAATAACGATCTACAAAACATACACACAAAACTTAAGACCAAGTAACACGAATCCCACTGAGCAGACTTTAGCATAGCATATTAGTTTTTACTATTTCTGATTTCATGTTATATATACTAGAGTGAAAAATAGGGGGGGTTAGGGTTAGTCACTTACAAGCTCTCTATAACATAGCCGGTTCGAATTTGCTATTTTTGATTTCTTCTTATTGTAACAGTAGATCATGTTTTACCTCCGAAAAATGTCTCCCATGAGATTCGATCCCGGGACTTCTCGACTGTACCAACTGAGCTAAAGGATATCTCCACTAACGCAGTTAGCGGAGGTGGTTATGAACCTACTACGGTTCCTATAACCTTGGGAATGGGAGCGTTCCCGTTACATTATACATATTTTAATGAAAAGAGGGTAAGGGTTAGGATTATGGTGTTTAACGCCCCTTTCAACACTATCTCAGTTATATTGTGGCTGTTAGTTTTTTATGTGGAGGAAACTTGATCACTTAATGATGTGAATTAAGCAGAATATTGTGGGTTTCATTTCCGGTCGGGTCAAAATAAAGACTATAAAATGAGTATCTGCTGCTTCTCCACTAAGCAGACAGATTAACAAAAACTACAAATGACCACGGATTCCGTTTGCCGCAATCACAATCTGGTTCTTTCCCTTTCGTGACATATTACAATAGTACTTAGCACGACAGGTGCCACTAGTAGAGCAGGAACTGCTTACCCTTCAAGAGAACATGAATTCGTCCCCGGTGTTTATATAATAGTGGGACTCGTGTTGCTCAATATTTAGTTTTCTGTGTAGTGATGTGTAGATCATTGTTTGACATTTTGTCGGTTTTCATTTGGTCATTGTATTGTCTGTCCTTCTTCGATTTAAGGCTTTTGATTACCCATTTGGTATTTTCAAACTTTTCTCAGCTCAGTCAAGTAAACATGCCCAGGTGGAGCAATATTTATTTCTGTGGACAATTAATTTAGTAAACCCAATGTGCTAAAACAAAGCTGGTATCGTCATCATCTCCTGAAAACAAAGCTGGTATCGTCATCATCTCCTGATAACAAAGCTGGTATCGTCATCATCTCCTGAAAACAAAGCTGGTATCGTCATCATCTCCTGAAAACAAAGCTGGTATCGTCATCATCTCCTGAAAACAAAGCTGGTATCGTCATCATCTCCTGATAACAAAGCTGGTATCGTCATCATCTCCTGAAAACAAAGCTGGTATCGTCATCATCTCCTGAAAACAAAGCTGGTATCGTCATCATCTCCTGAAAACAAAGCTGGTATCGTCATCATCTCCTGAAAACAAAGCTGGTATCGTCATCATCTCCTGAAAACAAAGCTGGTATCGTCATCATCTCCTGAAAACAAAGCTGATATCGTCATCATCTCCTGAAAACAAAGCTGGTATCGTCATCATCTCCTGAAAACAAAGCTGGTATCGTCATCATCTCCTGAAAACAAAGCTGGTATCGTCATCATCTCCTGAAAACAAAGCTGGTATCGTCATCATCTCCTGAAAACAAAGCTGGTATCGTCATCATCTCCTGAAAACAAAGCTGATATCGTCATCATCTCCTGAAAACAAAGCTGGTATCGTCATCATCTCCTGAAAACAAAGCTGGTATCGTCATCATCTCCTGAAGATGTAGCGTACGTGCCGTGGTCTCTCCTCGCTTTATATATCAAGAAATACATTCAAAACAATCACTAGCTGACTCAAAAGATTTGATGTAAAACATGGGGGTCTGTTGTGCGCCTTTAAACTTCGATACATAAAATGATATACAGTTAGTGGACATAATTGTCCATAACCTTCGATTACCCTTATATTTTTCATATAAAACCACGAATTTTGAGGGGGGAAAATATACAGAGGTTATTTCTTGACAAATTTTGCCCAAAACGCAAAAGGTTTTTAAGTTTTTCGTCATAATTTTATAATTATAGCATTTTAGAACTACAATTCAAGAAATTTAAGACAGTGTTTAAATCATGAAAAACTTCAAAACATTTTGCGTTTATTTACAAAACTTTCAGCAAAACTGATCAAGAAATAACATCTATATAATTTTTGAAAAAAGTGGATTTACATGAATTATATGGAAAAAATCGGTGGTGGCGAACAATTATATCCAATTACTGTATGTAGTTTTCTGAATACCAATCATTATGACTCAATACACAATTCACAATCCGTATATTCATACTGAAGGATTGACAAAATGCCCCCCAACCCCCCACCATTAAAATCACATTACCATTCAGTCATATGAAGACTCTATTATAAAGTTGAAGTAATTTTAAACATTCTGACATTGCTTATGAAAATGATCGATTTGAAATTAAATCGACATTTTTGTATCTGCACTGCATTCAGTTTTTTTTCACGGTCACGCTGCAGTTTAGTTTACGAATTCAGTTTTACTGGCTGGTTGGATGAAATCGAACTATAGACATAGAAAAGTGAGTGATTATTGTCTTAACACAAAAAAAACGGGAAACTACACAAATGTATGTCACCGGAAGACAACAATTTACAAAAGTAAAAGTCGATAGATGGTTATCTCTGGTATTTTTCCGGAAAAATGAATATGTGAAGAACAAAGCAACCATTTTAATGTTTATATGTATCAAGGTCCTGTAAAATATATAAATGAAATCAGCCAGTAGTTATATCCGTAATTTTATAGCAAGTTTATTAACTTCTTCCGGAATGTTTTTACATGTCTTTCCGTCAATGACCGTAAGTTCACTTCGTGAATTTCCGGAAAAGTGTATTTACATACACGGTGGATTCAACTGTTTTATAATATATTTGCACATAAAATTATCAACTACCAATTTCTCTTATGATATTGAAAGTGCTTAAAAAACGTGCATTTATTGAATTTGTATATTAAAACAATAATTTTCTTGTTCTATAACTACAATGTATATGTTACAGGCAATTTCTTAAATTAGGCATTTTGTAAAATGCCTGAAATTCTCTAGGCATTTTACAAAATGCCTGAATATTTTAACTCTTTTTCTACAAATTGCCTAACCCATTTCAGTCATTTGAATAAAAATGAATTTAAATATAAAACAGCATTTATTTAAAAAGAGAACCTTAAAGTTTGACTTAAACATGTTAAATCATTTAATACTTTTATAGTATTGCCTTAAGAAATAAATTCTTGAGCTTGTTTAAAGAGTCATGTGAAGAAAGTTAGTTGAAAAAAAGAAAAGTCGCCAGTAAAGGCCTTGTTGTGAAACCGTTACTTTCTAAGGACTTAAACTGCAGAGAACAGGTCGATTTAGTAGATATGCAATCATTGCCAGATGGAGGTTATAAATTCATAATACACTACCAGGACCATCTTACAAAATTTTCTGTTTTGAAAGCTCTTACATAGAAGCATGCTGCAGAAGTTGGTTATCAATTGCTTGATATATTCCTCCTTTTTGGAGCGCCTCACATCTTGCAGTCAGACAACGATCGGGAATTCATGGCTAATGTAATCAAAGAGCTGAAAGATTGGTGGCCTGATTGCTGTATTGTCCACGGTAAACCAAGACATCCACAATCTCAGGGGAGTGTAGAAAGAGGTAATGCTGACATTAAAGACATGCTCATAATTTGGATGAGAGAAAATAACAGCACTTCTTGGAAAGTTGGTTTAAAATGTGTACAATTTAATAAAAACAACAGCCATCATTCTGGAATAAATAGAACACCGTACAAGGCGATGTTTGGAAGTGGTGCAAAAATGGGCTTAACCTCGTCACCACTACCACAGGAAATGTTGTCTACCTTGTCTTCGGAAGAGGCTCTAGTTGCACATCTTGAAAATAAGCAAACTCAAGATCCTACACCACAAAGTTCTTCAGTTCAGTGACAACCCGAGTACAGATGATTCCGTCCATGATGTGCCATCAGAAGCTTCACTTGTACCTACACCACAAAGTTCTTCAGTTCAGTGACAACCCGAGTACAGATGATTCCGTCCATGATGTGCCATCAGAAGCTTCACTTGTTCCTACACCACAAAGTTCTTCAGTTCAGTGACAACCCGAGTACAGATGATTCCGTCCATGATGTGCCATCAGAAGCTTCACTTGTTCCTACACCACAAAGTTCTTCAGTTCAGTGACAACCCGAGTACAGATGATTCCGTCCATGATGTGCCATCAGAAGCTTCACTTGTTCCTACACCACAAAGTTCTTCAGTTCAGTGACAACCCGAGTACAGATGATTCCGTCCATGATGTGCCATCAGAAGCTTCACTTGTTCCTACACCACAAAGTTCTTCAGTTCAGTGACAACCCGAGTACAGATGATTCCGTCCATGACGTGCCATCATAAGCTTCACTTGTTCCTACACCACAAAGTTCTTCAGTTCAGTGACAACCCGAGTACAGATGATTCCGTCCATGATGTGCCATCAGAAGCTTCACTTGTTCCTACACCACAAAGTTCTTCAGTTCAGTGACAACCCGAGTACAGATGATTCCGTCCATGATGTGCCATCAGAAGCTTCACTTGTTCCTACACCACAAAGTTCTTCAGTTCAGTGACAACCCGAGTACAGATGATTCCGTCCATGACGTGCCATCATAAGCTTCACTTGTTCCTACACCACAAAGTTCTTCAGTTCAGTGACAACCCGAGTACAGATGATTCCGTCCATGATGTGCCATCAGAAGCTTCACTTGACATTGTTCAATGTGCAGTATGTGATATGCCTTGTTTTGATTTTATGAAATGTTCCGTTTGCAATAAATTTGTTCACCAACTTTGCTCAGAGTCAGAGGCATCAAACGCAACTTGTCAGCTATGTTCGAATGAGAAAGACATTTCTATAGAAAGGTCACAAGCTGCTGAATCACTTAAACGTCAAGCTACAAGGATGCGAAATCGATCTGAAAAAATTCTAACAGAGGTTGAAATAGGACAAATTGTTCTGATTCCGATACCAAATGTAGACAGAGTAAAAGGAGATCCAAGGAATGTAATGGCAGTTGTAACAGAAAGAGTACACAACGGTTACAAACTTGGTACGTCTGGTCGCATGCTATTAGGTTCATACACAAGAAACCAGTTCGAAATTTCGGATAGTCAATTTTTAGATAAAGAAACAGTTGATAAAATTTCTAAAATATCTTTGCGTAATGCTGTTAGGAGCGTTTCTGTTTGTGGCGGCCAAGGGTTTACCAAATGTGGGTGCAGTGCAAGTGGGAAACTTAGATGTAACACTAAAAGATGTGCATGTAAAAAGGCTGCAGTGTTGTGTATCAGTCGATGCCACCCAAACATTGCTTGTAACAATAAATAAGTTGCTATTATAACAGTTTTGTAAATAAGTTAATTAATATTGAATCATTAAGTTTAAATACCTTAGATGAGATATGAAAATTTAGTTTCTACTTCTTCGTTTTGTACAATTAAACATGTATTCAATACAATCTTATATCTATTGCATTAAAATTATGTTGATAAATCAATTTAGGCCAGGCATTTTGTAAAATGCCTGCCATTTTTTCCAGGCATTTTACAAAATGCCTTGAAGTTTTAGTCATTTTATAAAATGCCTAAAATTGGCAGTCATTTTATAAAATGCCTAAAAGGTTCAGGCATTTTACAAAATGCCTGAATTATGAAATTGCCTGTAACATATATACATTTATTTACTTCAAACCAAAATGACTAAACATTTTGGTACAAATCAGTTATTTCCACTGTTGAGGTATATGATAAACATATCATAACATGTCATTTTTCATATCATACCCTTTATCAGCCCTCGTTCATATATCATCCCTTGAGCTTATCGGCTCTCGGGATAATATCATGACCTCGGGCTGATAAAGGGCATGATATGAAAAATACCATGTAATAATCTATATTTATTTTATTTTTTATTTTATTATATTTTTTTTTAGACACGCCCCGATACAACTGAAGTTGCCGTTAAACATCAATCAATCATTTGATTTTTAGATATTGTTTCAAATGACAAAATGTGATTTTATTTTGACTGTCATTACTATTCAACTACAAATACTCGATAACTATTTTTAACATACAAAACTGAATACTGAGGAAAAAAATTGTGGTCATTAAAAAATAGTGAAATTTAATTATGTCCATCATATTAAAATGACTATGTGATTCATAAAGTAGATTTATGGTATGGACTTTATTGTTCAATTTGAAAAGGCCCGTCGTCTATAATGTTAGTTTTAATTTGAGAGGTCACGTTTTACTGATCTCAGTATAATTGAAATATTCTTTATGAAAAGAACCTATTTAAACATTTTAATATTAAAATGCATTCCATATGCGATTTTTGAATCATGGGTCATTTTGACACATTTTAAAGGTCAATGATTCTAAAATGTCGCCGACGTTTGGTTACTAATCCTTACAAGATATGAAAGAGCAAAAAAATGAAACTTTGTATTGCAACTGGCTCGGAAAGAACTAAACAATCAATGGTCCGGAATGATCATTAACAATGAAACCAGGCCACTGAGTGCAAGAAAAAATAATCTGTATCTTTTGACCGGAAGTGCATTAAAATATGAGAATGATGGGTAAATTTGAGACGAAATATCCCCTAAATTAGAAAAGAGAATAAGTAAGCCACCCCACTAGTAACACTAACCACTACATTATTTAATTTTGGCTACCCTGTCTGTTGCATGCCCTTTTCTTTTGGCCATTGTCCTTCGATTTACGGATTCTGATCACCCCTTTGGTATCTTCAAACTATTCTTTTAACTTGCACTCAAATACTTTTAAACTATTTTGATTTCCATTCTTTATTGAGTTTAACAAGGGGCCGTCGTGATCGTGATCGTATGGTAGTTGGATTTACAACTTGCATGTACAAGCAGTGCCTACCACCCCTAAAGTTGCGAGTTCGAATCCCGCTCATATCGAGGTGTACTCGATACAAAATTATGTGATAAAGTTTGTCAGTGACTTGCAGCAGGTCAGTGGTTTTCTCCTGTTTCCTCCACCAATGAAATTGACCACCACGATAAAAATGAAATCTTGGTTTAAACACCATAAACCAAACCGAACCTTAACCCTTTTTCTGATCACTATTTTCCTCTCTTTCCTTTTTGTTTTGTTTTCTAATTTGTGGGCGAAGTGGGAATAGGTCAATTTTTAAGCACCATATAATATAAATAAATGGACGTTTTTAATTAAATATATATTAGCAAAGGGCATGTCGACCGTATTTTTTTAATTTGTGGGAGGAATGGGAATAGTTCAATTTTTTAAGCACCAATTTTCTAAATATATATTTAAGTAGAAGTTCTTAGCTAAATATTAGCACAGGGCATGTCGACCGTATTTTTTTAATTTGTGGGATAGGGAATAGCTCAATATTTCAAGAACCAATATTCTAAATACAGTCAAATCTATATTAAGAGGTCACGTTTCAGACAAAGAAAAAGTGTCCTTATAAGACCGATGACCTCTTAAAAGAGGTTTAATTTATATGAAATATTCTATGACAGGATAAGACAAATGTAACCTTGTAATACAGGTGGCTGCTTAATAGGGGTGACCGCATTGACAGGTTTGACTGTATATATAAGTAGTCTAAGTTCGTAACTGTATATTATAGCACAAGGGCATGTCGACCGCCACAAATTCTCACATAATATCACCTTCTTGTGTTGGGTGATGAATTATGTCTATAAATCACACAGTATGTTCTCCACACTGTTCGTCCAGCTCCATCAACCATACGTCAAAAAGCTAGGCTGGTCGCTTAATTAAGAAGCTACTCATTAAGAAACGATAATTGCTGGAGAAGGAAATATCTAAGCGTTAAATTATGGACGTACATGTGTATCTTTCATTAGAAACAAACGATTAAGATAGCGAGAAATTGCCTTCAAACTACACAGAGAGAGAGAGGTCGGAAATTTACATTAAAAAATCTTCTATTGAGAGAGAGAGAGAGAGAGAGAGAGAGAGAGAGAGAGAGAGAGATTTTCTACTCAAGATTCTGCATAAAACAATTTAAACAATTATTATCTTGGCTAATTGCTGAAGAAAGTAATATCTAAGCGTTATATTATGAACGTACATGTGTATCTTTCATTAGAAACAAACAATTAAGGTAGCGAGAAATTGCCTTCCAACTCTAAAGAGAGGTCGGAGAGAAATTGTATATTTTCTACTCATGATTCTGCATTAAAACAATTTGAACAATTATTATCTTGGAAGCCGGGTGTGGTTATTTCATGGTTTTGTCTAAAATTGCGTCTTTCCACCTCTAAATATTTTATAGATTATTTCATTCTCATGGTATTTAACTAATTCATCCATGTAGTATATTTAAAACACTGAACTAAATAGATTATATATTAAAGTAATATGAAAGGCAAATATTGTGGAATTTTTGGATTAAATATTTTCCCTTAATATGTCACTTAATTTTAACTAAAATCAACTGCATAACATTAGAAATCCGCTCAAAAGCAGATTTTAAGAGCTAATCGCAAAATATTTGACAGCAGATAATTCTATTTTCCCGTACAGTAATGCAAATGATATGCGCGTGACCCAATATTTGAACTCTTTTGGGGAGATTATCGCTCATGCGCACTGTTCAGTTGATGAAAAAAATGTCGGATGCAAGTAAAAATATATTCCGTGTGTACCACATAAGAAAAATTGCACACAAAAAAATGGTTCACACGACATGAAAGAGACAGATTCCTCAATAATCATCGTCAGGAATGTGTGCGTGCTAGCCTAAGCATCCATGATTGTTTACCTTTTCGTCACGAGGTCATGATTGGCAATCATCGGAACAAAACAACCGAAATTTAATCAGTCTCCACAACAATGGCGAGGACGATAAACATGCACACGGATTTGCAGATTTATAATCGTTGGGAACATATTTCGATTTGAAACATGCACGAATAGCATAGTAAAGGTACCGCCGTATTGCAAATTGAATTTTCAGGGAAAAGATTTCTTCACCCAAAACTGGTGTAATATTACTTTAATACAATGTGTAGGACTGTACCAGGTCTAAACTAATGTACAGTCATTTGTATCAAAGGGACATAACTGCGTAACCGTTGATAATAGTAAAAAAATATATAAAGGGTACAAATTCGGAGTGAGTGAGTGATTGTTGCTTAACGCCAACTCGGCATTTTTTCATCTACATGTATATCATGGCGAGAACAAGTTAATTTTCAATGAGATGATGATGAGGTCCACTGCTTTGTACTACGCCAACACGCTTAGTTGGATTTTTTAGTGCTAGCTCACTGAAACAACAGTCTGCGACTAGACATGTCGCACCACTCGGACACATTATTCTGATTCTGAGCCAACCAGTCTTTGCTCTTTTTCTTCAATGTTGCGTGCTTAGCAAGAAATACCAATTTTATAGTCTTTGTTTTGATCTGATCGGGGCTCGAACCCATGATCTACCGCACTCGGTGTTCGACGACAATCATGTCAACATCTCTGTCAATAAAGAAAACATTGAAGTACATCTACGTTCAGTAATTCATAAAACATAGGCACTACAGTTCTGGCAATGTTTTTGTCAGCCAAGAAAACAAACAAACCAAATTCAAAACAAGCAAAATAAAAAAAAAAATAAAAAAAATATGCAAAAAACAAAAAAAACAAAAAAAACAAAAAAATCAAAATCAAAAAACAGAAACCAAAAAACAAAACAATAAAAAAAACCTTTAAATTGTTAAAATTACAGTTTCACAAGAGACACTAATGTAATAACAGTAATTTTTGTTTTTTTCTAAATCACGTATTCAGTATCCATATCTCGTGACATTATGCGAGAACGTCGTATTCTCTCAATCAGCACAGTAATGAACCAATCTGTCACCAGAATGTGATCAGATTTTATGTCAATATTTTAATCACTAGATCTTTGGTCAAATACTGGTTTTCGATTAATTTCACCAAATTTAAAGATTACTTTCCTAAAATAACTGCAATTTAAGCGTGGCCTTTGTGTGGGGGACGACTTAATTATGTAAACCCGTCTGTTTGTTCTGTGGAAAATTCATTTACAGAACCTATTTATCATGTTTTTAATTTTCACGATCACACGCACGCGTATTCTTTGAAGTGGTGATATTTTGGAGAGAGAAAAACGTGTATAAGTTATTTAATATTGTTATATTATATCTACGTTTTTATTTAATATAAGCATGCGTGTTGGTCGTTTATTTCCTCATTATATTTTTATTTTATATCTATGATTTTATTTAATATAAGCATGCGTGTTGGTCGTTTATTTCCTCATTATATTTTTATTTTATATCTATGATTTTATTTAATATAAGTATGAGTGTTGGTCGTTTATTTCCTCATTATATTTTTATTTTATATCTATGATTTTATTTAATATAAGCATGCGTGTTGGTCGTTTATTTCCTCATTATATTTTTATTTTATATCTATGATTTTATTTAATATAAGCATGCGTGTTGGTCGTTTATTTCCTCATTATATTTTTATTTTATATCTATGATTTTATTTAATATAAGCATGCGTGTTGGTCGTTTATTTCCTCATTATATTTTTATTTTATATCTATGATTTTATTTAATATAAGCATGCGTGTTGGTCGTTTATTTCCTCATTATATTTTTATTTTATATCTATGATTTTATTTAATATAAGCATGCGTGTTGGTCGTTTATTTCCTCATTATATTTTTATTTTATATCTATGATTTTATTTAATATAAGCATGCGTGTTGGTCGTTTATTTCCTCATTATATTTTTATTTTATATCTATGATTTTATTTAATATAAGCATGCGTGTTGGTCGTTTATTTCCTCATTATATTTTTATTTTATATCTATGATTTTATTTAATATAAGCATGCGTGTTGGTCGTTTATTTCCTCATTATATTTTTATTTTATATCTATGATTTTATTTAATATAAGCATGCGTGTTGGTCGTTTATTTCCTCATTATATTTTTATTTTATATCTATGATTTTATTTAATATAAGCATGCGTGTTGGTCGTTTATTTCCTCATTATATTTTTATTTTATATCTATGATTTTATTTAATATAAGCATGCGTGTTGGTCGTTTATTTCCTCATTATATTTTTATTTTATATCTATGATTTTATTTGATATAAGCATGCGTGTTGGTCGTTTATTTCCTCATTATATTTTTATTTTATATCTATGATTTTATTTAATATAAGCATGCGTGTTGGTCGTTTATTTCCTCATTATATTTTTATTTTATATCTATGATTTTATTTAATATAAGCATGCGTGTTGGTCGTTTATTTCCTCATTATATTTTTATTTTATATCTATGATTTTATTTAATATAAGCATGCGTGTTGGTCGTTTATTTCCTCATTATATTTTTATTTTATATCTATGATTTTATTTGATATAAGCATGCGTGTTGGTCGTTTATTTCCTCATTATATTTTTATTTTATATCTATGATTTTATTTAATATAAGCATGCGTGTTGGTCGTTTATTTCCTCATTATATTTTTATTTTATATCTATGATTTTATTTAATATAAGCATGCGTGTTGGTCGTTTATTTCCTCATTATATTTTTATTTCACATCTACGTTTTTATTTGATATAATGATCGTTTATTTTCTGTTGATTTAATTGTTCATTTTTTAAACTAGTTATTTCTTTATAAATAGAAAAAAATGGATACTTTTCATAGAATAATTTGGGTATAGATGAGGAGGGAGGGGAGGGAAAAAATAGAAAGTATTAATACAACATAAAAATCTAAGATATCAAAGCTGGAAATTAGCCCTTTAACTTTTGTTTTGTTTTCTGGTTTGCTTTTTTTGTTGCTGTTTTGTTTTTACTTTGTTTGTTTGTTTTGGTTTTTTTTTTGGCTGACAAAAACATTGTCAGAATTTTAGTGCATATGTTGTTTTTTTCAAATAATGCACGTAAATGTACCTCAATGTTTTCTTTATGGTATAGCAAAGATGTTTTTTTTTTACAAAAATAAAGTCCGACGTACAGTGTCTGTGATTGTGTTCCCAGAAAATGACGTCCAATGTTTTGCTTGTCCAAGATATTGACAGAAAATGAAGTCCAGCGTAGTATTCATCAAATATTTCCACGTGTTAATTACCGGTATATGTTTTATATTTGTATCACCACTGATGTTGTGAGTTCGAATCTCGCTCAGGCGAGTTGTATTCGTTACAACTTTATGTGATAAAGCTTATCAGTGACTTGCGACGGGTCGGTGGGTTTCTCCGGGTTTCTCCACCAATAAATCTGACTGCCACCATATTACTGAAATATTGTTGAAAGTAGCGTTAAGCATCATAACCCTAACCTTAACCCACATTCGCACATTTAGATACTAATTAAATGGTCATCTCATCTACAATGAGAATTAGCTGCATCCGGAACAAAAAAAAACATAAGAGCTACGGTTCCGCAGCTGCAATGAGAACATGATGATATGTCTTCAGAAAGAAAAAGGAAGTGACTTAGTGCCACTAATGGAGCAGGAACTGCCTACCTTTCCGAAGCACCTGAGTTCACCCCCGGTTTTTAGTGGGGTTCGTTTTGCTAGATCTTTGTTTTATGTATAATGTTTATAGATCGTTGTTTGTCCATTTGTCCTTTTTCTTTTGGCCATTGTGTTGTCTGTCCTTCGATTTACGGATTCTGATTACCTCCCTTTGGTATCTTCAAACTCTTCTTATAGGAAAAGAAAAAAGCCGCAAATTGAAGGAGAGACGGTACAATGATCAAACAAAAAATGACAAAAAGAGAAAACAATTATTAACAAACCACTACACAGAAATCTAGAGATTGAGCAAGGCGAACCCTACACAACACGGGGATGAACCCACTCACTCACCCATTTGATCTGCCTTTAATGACCTATTTAATATCTTCAAACTATTATTGTTAATTAATGTATTTTTAGCATTCATTTTATTTTTATTTTTTTTGTGAAAAATTGGATTGGCTTGGTTCAATTTTCTACGTTGACTGTGCTTTGTCGATTGGATGGCCGTGTTTTCCATTTTCTATAGGCCGTGTTTTCCATTTTCTATTTTCTATCTTTCCGCGGTACGTGTGAATGTTCATGTAGAGAGTATCATCCCCAGGAACACGAGGGCTTGGCTTTGTTCTTATTCATTGATTTCGCTGTCACGTGGTGTGTTTGCACTTTACAAACTAGGAAGACCAAAGATCAGAAGAATAAAACGTCTCAAGTTAGCTTGATCACGGCATTGACCTGTGTGTCCTTGACCTCTGAAGCTGTCGTCTGGTACTTTATGGGTTAAAAGTAAAGCACCTGTCACGTTGGTTAGTTGTTGTCTTTCATTATAAAGAGTATTTAATTCAAAGCATGAATAACTCAGCAGACGGCTTTTCAATTTGAATGAAAGGCACAATTAACTTGCTGTTATTTAAAATATGAAAAGTCCGTATCTGCTCTGACCTACTTCCGGCAATGCGTGAAAATAATGAGATTTTAATGTTCTTCTTGAATTAAAAACTTGAATACTAGTAATTAAACTTACTGCAACTATTTATAAATACATAAATATGTAAAAAAAAATGTATCATTGATAAAACAATTGAATAATTGTTTGGTTTTTACATTACTGATTTGTTTGGTTTGGTTTTATGGTGTTTAACGCCACTTTCAACAATATTTCAGCTATATCGTGGCTGTCAGTTTTATTGGTGGAGGAAACCAGAGTACCCGGAGAAAACCACCGACCTGCCGCAAGTCAATGACAAACTTTATCACATAATGTTGTACACCTCGCCTAAGCGGGATTCGAACTCACAACATCAGTGGTGATAAGCCCCGATTGCTTATGCAGTTGGAAATCCAACTACCATATGATCACGGCCATGGCGACCCCTTTTACATTATTGCAGACAAAAGGCGGGAAATGATGCACCAGCCAGTAACCATATATTTTAATGTAGAGTCATCTTCTATTATCTCCTGTATTTACGCTTGTCGTCCTGTCACAAATGTTTTAGACTTATTGGAACTCGGAATTTCACGAATCGCTGGAAAGGTATGGGCATGAGTGAAACATAAGAACAAAATTCTCCCAGTATCCCTAATAAACTTCAAACGGTTACCTCATCATATAAAGACTGTCTGCAAGAAACTCACCATGTGCACAATATTACTTTTTTTTTTTTTAAACTGTCTAAAAATGTCTAAAAATAATATTGTAGCTACATATGTCGCTTACCAGTAACACGACGGGTGCCACTAGTGGGGAACGATCTGCCTACCCTTGTGGAGCAGCTTCATTCATCCATGGTTTATAGGGATGTTCGTGTTGTTAAACCTATAGGTTTCTGTGTGGTACTTTGTCTAACTTTTAGTCATTTCTCTTTTTACCATTGAATTGTCTGTCCTGCTTCAATTTACAACTTCTGATTGCCCCTTTGGTATCTTCAAAATTTTCCTTACAAGTCTCTGAGTTCATTATAGACCTTGAGCATTGTGTGTACGCCTTCTAACTTGGGTACCCAACGTTCGTCTTCGGATTTTCGCATCCTGCAAGCAACATGTGTCTTATGTTAGTTTATAAAACGTTTGACACTTCTTAGGTTTTTTTAACTTTTTTTTTCTGGTTTTGCTTTTTTATGTTTGTTTCTTGTTGTTTTTTATTTGCTCTATAAAAAAAAAATGGATTAACTACACAAAACTGTTTATTCACAAACAACATGTCATTCCGGGAGTTTCAGACTTTCGTACTGAGATATTATTGGAAACCTTGTTATTGAGGTGAAAATATGTTTTTTCTTTTTTTTTATGCACTTATTATTCTTCATATTTTTCTTCAATTAACCAAATTATTATCCATGAAAAACTCAATCAGCGATATATTCTTTTCTTATGAACTTATAATAATAATAATAATTATTATTATTATTCAATTAACCAATTTGTTATCCATGAAAAATAAAACCATACAACGATAACATCGTTATTTGTTGCATTTTAAATAAGCGCCGTTTCTTCCATATAATTAAATAATAGCTTTTAAACATTTCTGACCACTGTTCTTAAATTGGTTATATTTTCTACAAAGGAAAGGTTGATTTATATCAGACATATGGTCATCTCTTTTAAGTATTCTGTAATTCTATGTTTCACGCTTGCATATTTTTGATAAGAGTGCGCCCAAACATCATGTCAGAAAAATAGTTCAATGTCACAATGACCCGACAGAAATAAACGTTTTTACAGCCCGAAAGGTCACAATATTATATATTCTTTTGACATAAAGAAAACTCTAAAGTTCAGTTCATTATGGTATATTTGATATGGACGATATAGATGAAATATTAGTTCCGAATGCTTTCAAGTTACAAAATAAAATTCGTATTGGACTTATCGTACAATCAAAACATACGAGTGACTCAGATTTTGTTTGTTTTTCAATGAAAAAAAAAAGAATTTTTAAGATCACCTTTTCACTCAAAATCTCATTATCGCTTATTTTTCTGAATTTAAATGGATTTCTGACATTTTGCATTTATATTAACTGTTATTATAATAAATAGTGATACCCACTTCTTTGACCGGACAGGTACACAATTCTTATCGCCATCATGGAAATAAGAACTCAATTCTTTCTTTTTTTTTCAAATTATTTTATTCTGCTTTGCGGTTGATTAAAAAATGATTAAATTTACATTAAAAATCATGAATGGTATCCCGGATCTTTCATAAATGACCTGCTCTTTTGACCGGTTTAATAATAATTAATACTCCTGCGGGTCTGCAGCAAAAAATGTGTTAAATAGGAAACCAATATCTACATATTTGCCCAAAAATATTTATTAGCCTTATTATTATCATAGGGGCAGTAGTGGTGGTGATCGTATGATATTTGGATTTACAACTACCTATGCAATCAGTGCCTATAAACCACTAACGTCGTGAGTTCGAATCCCGCTCATGGAGAGGTGTGTGATTAAAATTGCGGCAGGTCGATGGTTTTCTCCGGGTATTCCGGTTTCCTCCATCAATAAAACTATAAACCGCCACGATATATCTGAACTATTGTTGAAAGTGGCGTTAAACACCATAAGCCTAAATATCCTATAATTATCATCGGATTTGGGATACAATTGAATACAATAATCATCATTTTCGCTCTTAATCCGTTCTCCGGATTAGTCATCTGATCCCTTTTCATTTTTATCTCATCATTCTGGATATAGCTAAAAAAAAAAAACAATTACGTCATACAATAATCACTCACATAACCCACGTGCATTTGAGCACGAGTTTGTACTCAGTTTTATTTGAAAAATAATCTGCGTATGATATTAGATATCTACCTTGTTATTGTTATCTCGTTTGTAACGATTTCTTTACTTTACGCCCGTATGCTACCTTTGATGCAAAAAAAAGTTAAATAAACCAGAAGCCGTAAATCGAAGAATGATAGGACAGACAATACTATGATCAAAAGAAAAAAGACAAAAGGACAAACAATTATTCGCAAAACACTACACATAAAAAACTAAAGATCGAGAAACATGAACTGACGAAGATTCAGTATATAATGCTCTTGACATTATGTTTTTTTAAAGAAAAAAAACTGTCTCCAAATTTTATTTTTATTTTAAAAAAAAACAAAAGACGGAAAGGATAAAAAATATCCGGTTATAATATTGTCAACCTGTGCATGGATGTGATAAAGTTCCAGCAACACGAACTGACGAAGATGCAGTATGATGCTCGTGACAAAACGTTCTTTAAAGAAAAAGAGCAGTCTTCAAATTTTATTTATATCTAAAAAAAAACAAAAAAACAAACAAAGACGGAAAGGGTCGATAATTTCCGGTTCTAATATTTGACAACCTGTCCGTGGATATGATAAAAGACTGTACAATGATGCAAATGAGCTAAAGATGCAGTATGATGCTCTTGGCATTATGTTTTTAAAGAAAAAAATGGCGCCAAATTTATTTTTACTTTCTAAAAAACAAAGACGGAAAGGGTCGATAATTTCCGGTTCTAATATTGACAACCTGTCCGTGGATGTGATAAAGTTCGAGCAACACGAACTGACGAAGATGCAATATAATGCTCTTGACATTTTGTTTTTTAAAGAAAAAATGGCGCCAAATATTTTTCTTATTTTTAGAAAACTAAGACGGAAAGAGTCGATACTTTCCGGTTATAATATTGACAACCTGTCCGTGGATGTGATAAAAAGACTACAATAGTTTGTCAATGTGTGTCACTCTAATTATACGACATACAACAAATTACATTGAGCGAACAGCAACAATAAGGTCAAGGTCCATTGAAACTGACCATCTGTTTGCAGACCAATCTAAATTTTTAGTTACAGTGACCTCTCGGTCTCGACTTCAACAATAAACGGACGATTTGTACAATAATTTAATGCTGGAATGTTTAAAAGAAAAAAAATTGGTGAGATTTTTGTTACATAATGGATCATGGATCGACAATTTTTGTTATCTTATCATATCTGGGAGGGACGGGGCTGTTATTGAAAAAAATGTCTGATTTTGCCAAAAATTTCAACAAATCTTTTTGTTAAAATCGAATGTTTGGAGAAAATGTAAAGAAAAAAAATCCCATAGAAAACTTATCTACTACACAGTTATGTATGTTAAACAGGAAAACATACAAAACATTGTAACTCCCACCAACACGAAATACCAAAAAAAAATTCGCGCCTCCCTCCGCTCGGCGCAATTTTTTTAAGTGCGCCCCCCCCTAACTTGAAATCCTGGATCCGTCCCTGATTACAGTGACCATCCAAAAAAATTGTTCTATCCATGTTTTGCAGGTTGTTCGACGACACGTAATTTTATCAATTTCATTGTCATATAAGCATCTAAGACAGCTTGTGACAAAGCATACAATGAACTTATAAAGAAATAGAACAAATGTAAGGAGCTGGTATTAATTGTTAATCTGAGAGTCCACTGTCTCCAATTCCACTAAACGCTTTAAAAAAAAGAGCAATGACTTTGAACCTGCCGAAAATCTGTTGTTTCAGATTTTTGTTGATGTCAATTTCAGATAATTGAATCAATGTCGAAAAGTTTTTTTCTAACATACAGTTTCTTTCACAATGGAAAAAGAAATGAAATTCATCATCAATACTGTTACATTTACAAAAATTACAAGTTCTAAGATTCCGAGGCACGTTTTTTTTATTATATCTACCCAAATCGATTTCTAAAATATGATCATATATTCTGAACTTTGTGAAAATGTTGCGGAATTCAAAATGTATAGGTGACAAATAATGTTCCCTGACAACATTAATTTTTAAATTGCACTGTGAAAAAAAAATCGCTTCATCGGCCAATCAATCGGCTTCATTTCTTTATCCTACGTCCCATGAGACGTCGCCAATAAAATAGTAATAAAAAACTATTATATTGTCTATAGAAAATTGTAACAATTCTCTAATTCCTTTCAATTACTTGCTAAATAATTTCCAATTAAATAACAATATTCGTTTCACCCCGCTAAGCACATGTCGATCACCTTTTTAATGGATGCTTTAAAAAAAAAAAACTTAATATTGCCAAATAGTGACGTTCATTTGCGTTAAAATAAAAACCATTGTTAAATTAAAAAGTCACATATATTGACATTAAAAAATAACACTATTTTATTTCCGAGATCCGTACAGCTTATAGGTAATACCATCATTACATCTTGTAATAATATTACATATAAATATAATCAGTGATTATATATATGTGTGTGTGTGTGTGATTCAAAATAAAATTAGATTGTCGAATTATTACATAATCATGACCATGTTAGGATTAAGGCGGGTGTCGCCCACTAAAAATAGCACAGTTATGAAAAGAGAGTCTTAAACTAGGGTTAGGGGTTAGAGTTATGGTGTTTAATGCCACTTTCAACAAAATTTCTGTTATTTGGTAGCGGACAGTTTTATTGGTAGAGGAAATCGGAGAAAAACGCAGACCAGTTGCAAGTCACTGACAAACGAGTCTTAAACTATGGTGTTCAACAATTCCACACATTTATATATATCTAAATGAACAATTACCTCTAGCTCATCTCAAATCATTGAACATAAACAAAAGACAAGGACATATGACGCTGGAAATCTAGGTCTTTGCATGGGACAGGCGCAAAAGGGTGACAGGGTTAAACAGGTTAATGGGTTCACAATCCCACCCACGCCACCCACCCACACCCTCTCTTGATGAGTATGCATACATTTTGATCAACTGATTACTCGTAAACACAATTCGCCTTCGTTCACACACTCGCCACAACTCGACCAGTTCCGAACAGCGGATTCACCCGATATTGGCCGAAGGTCCCTAACTAGGATCTAGGAAAGGACATAAACAAGTGTTTCATATATGGAGAATAACACGCTCCTTAAGCATAAAAGACAACTTGCAGTAACCCATAATAATCACCATAGACTTTGGAAAATGTCAGGTTTCTTGTACTTAAAACATATCTTGCAGCATCTCCCAGTGTGCAATAGTTGCTAGGAATGATGACTTGCTAACTCCTTGCAAGTAGAAATTTGCAGACCCTATCCATGCATACCCACTGTTTCTATGGCAATCAAAACAACAAGGGAGTAATTGGTTAGCTATATCATGACGAGAACAAGTTGATGATGATGCCTTTTTTGTATTAGACCAAAACGCTTTGTTGGATCTTTATAGTGCCAGCTTGAACCGAAACAACAATCCTCGGCCGTGGACAAGTCGCTCCACCCGGGCACATTACCATGATTCCAGGCCATGTTGTTTTGTACTGATTTTATAGTCTTAGGTTTGACCCGACTAGGACTCGAACCCACGATCTACCACATTCGAGGTGAGCACGTTATTCATTATACACCAATGATGTGGTCCAAGCGTCACAAGCTTAACACAATTATATGTCCAACAAATTTGTCCTTACGCGAAAAAGGAATTATCTCTAATGCAGCTATAATTTTACATAGTGGATTTGGCAAATGTGGCCCTAAAGTCATTATGCTAAAGGAATCGGTGCTGCAGTGTGCTGGTCAACGGTGTTGGTTCAAATACTGTCGAGGGAAGAACCAAAATATTAAAAAAGTCAGCTAAAAAATCTAAACCTAACACTGTTGAGGTGAAAGTGCAATGGTATATGTATATTTATAGCCTAAGTATTATATTTTCATCCTCACTACCGTGTATTTTCTTTATGTAAGAAACAATCACTTAATCTTTATGGGGGAACTGTGTTTTCATTTTCATTTTCGACGATAAATTATGGTAAAATTTGAAGAAGAAAAAAACAAATACTGATTTTTCTTTTAAAAAAAAATAAAATAATTAAAATTAATAAATAAGTATCTGAAATTCAAGCTCAATGTAAAAACATATAGCCCCTCACCCTAAAAGGTAAATAGTTGGGCCCTTACGATGTTTTGCCATTAAAATCGAAGTGAGGTGAAACTAAATTTTACTGGTAAATCAAATATTTACCTGACAACCAGCCTATATCATTTTATTGACCTTACCAGACCCGACAAGTTAAATCTTTTCAATAATGGCGGGACATTGTTGTATAGTAGTTAGTGATAATGTCGTAATGATGACTATGCAAATATTGATTACGTAATACACAAACAATACGGCGTATTGACATTCGTAATCGATCGATCCGAATGTCAATAATTCTCCACAAAAATCGAGAAGTTTATGTCTTAATCCGCCTGAGAAAATAATTGAGTTGTTAACATAACACACTCATATCATAACCGTCTGGTTCTACCCCCTGTCTGAATTAAATGTCGTAATTGTTTGTGGTGGGAATTTTTATTACATAACCAGTTTTAATCGACTTTTTTTTAATGGGGAGGGGTATATGTAGGGATTTCTCAAACGAAGCTATTTAAAATATTAAATTCCATATCTATTTTTAGATATACAGAAAAAAAAATCCAAATAGAATAGTCACCTTGAAGATGAGGAGTGGTGATCTAGAATTCTATATCGAGGGAGGCACTTTTCAAAACATCTGTACATAGGAAGCGTTTGAAGATACCAAAGGGGTAATCAGAATCCGTATATCGAAGAAGAACAGACAACACAATGAACATAAGCTGCATCCCAGTGCTACCTTCTACATCGTTTATTATTAATAAATGTTAGACAAAACCGAAGGCACAATCCAGAGACATTGGCAAGATTGGGTACACAAGACACAGAACACAAGACACAGAACACAAGACACAGAACACAAGACACAGAACACAAGACACAGAACACTAGACACAGAACACAAGACACAGAACACAAGACACAGAACACAAGACACAGAACACAAGACACAGAACACAAGACACAGAACACTAGACACAGAACACAAGACACAGAACACAAGACACAGAACACAAGACACAGAAAACAAGACACAGAACACAAGACACAGAACACAAGACACAGAACGAAACACAAACAAAACAACAACAACACAACATAACACAGAAAGCTAAAACACAAGATTGGGTACACAAGACACAGAACGAAACACAAACAAAACAACAACAACACAACATAACACAGAAAGCTAAAACAACAGCACAACATAGCACAGAAAGCTAAAACAACAACACAACATAACACAGAAAGCTAAAGCAACAACACAACATAACACAGAAAGCTAAAACAACAACACCATATAACACAGAAAGCTAAAATAACAACACAACATAACACAGAAAGCTAAAACAACAACACAACATAACACAGAAAGCTAAAATAACAACACAACATAACACAGAAAGCTAAAACAACAACACAACATAACACAGAAAGCTAAAACAACAACACAACATAACACAGAAAACTAAAACAACAACACAACATAACACAGAAAGCTAAAGCAACAACACAACATAACACAGAAAACTAAAACAACAACACAACATAACACAGAAAACTAAAACAACAACACAACATAACACAGAAAGCTAAAACAACAACACAACATAACACAGAAAGCTAAAACAACAACACAACATAACACAGAAAGCTAAAGCAACAACACAATATAACACAGAAAGCTAAACAAAAAACACAACATAACACAGAAAGCTAAAACAACAACACAACATAACACCGAAAGCTAAAGCAACAACACAACATAACACAGAAAGCTAAAACAACAACACAACATAACACAGAAAGCTAAAACAACAACACAATATAACACAGAAAGCTAAACAAAAACACAACATAACACAGAAAGCTAAAACAACAACACAACATAACACAGAAAGGTAAACAAAAACACAACATAACACAGAAAGCTAAAACAACAACACAACATAACACAGAAAACTAAAACAACAACACAACATAACACAGAAAGGTAAACAAAAACACAACATAACACAGAAAGCTAAAACAACAACACAACATAACACAGAAAGGTAAACAAAAAACACAACATAACACAGAAAGCTAAAACAACAACACAACATAACACAGAAAACTAAAACAACAACACAACATAACACAGAAAGCTAAAACAACAACACAACATAACACAGAAAGCTAAAACAACAACACAACATAACACAGAAAGCTAAAACAACAACACAACATAACACAGAAAGCTAAAATAACAACACAACATAACACAGAAAGCTAAAACAACACCACAACATAACACAGAAAGCTAAAACAACAACACAACATAACACAGAAAACTAAAACAACAACACAACATAACACAGAAAGCTAAAGCAACAACACAACATAACACAGAAAACTAAAACAACAACACAACATAACACAGAAAACTAAAACAACAACACAACATAACACAGAAAGCTAAAACAACAACACAACATAACACAGAAAGCTAAAATAACAACACAACATAACACAGAAAGCTAAAACAACAACACAACATAACACAGAAAGCTAAAACAACAACACAACATAACACAGAAAACTAAAACAACAACACAACATAACACAGAAAGCTAAAGCAACAACACAACATAACACAGAAAGCTAAAACAACAACACAACATAACACAGAAAGCTAAAACAACAACACAACATAACACAGAAAACTAAAACAACAACACAACATAACACAGAAAGCTAAAGCAACAACACAACATAACACAGAAAGCTAAAGCAACAACACAACATAACACAGAAAGCTAAAACAACAACACAACATAACACAGAAAGCTAAAACAACAACACAATATAACACAGAAAGCTAAACAAAAACACAACATAACACAGAAAGCTAAAACAACAACACAACATAACACAGAAAGGTAAACAAAAACACAACATAACACAGAAAGCTAAAACAACAACACAACATAACACAGAAAACTAAAACAACAACACAACATAACACAGAAAGGTAAACAAAAACACAACATAACACAGAAAGCTAAAACAACAACACAACATAACACAGAAAGGTAAACAAAAAACACAACATAACACAGAAAGCTAAAACAACAACACAACATAACACAGAAAACTAAAACAACAACACAACATAACACAGAAAGCTAAAACAACAACACAACATAACACAGAAAGCTAAAACAACAACACAACATAACACAGAAAGCTAAAACAACAACACAACATAACACAGAAAGCTAAAATAACAACACAACATAACACAGAAAGCTAAAACAACACCACAACATAACACAGAAAGCTAAAACAACAACACAACATAACACAGAAAACTAAAACAACAACACAACATAACACAGAAAGCTAAAGCAACAACACAACATAACACAGAAAACTAAAACAACAACACAACATAACACAGAAAACTAAAACAACAACACAACATAACACAGAAAGCTAAAACAACAACACAACATAACACAGAAAGCTAAAATAACAACACAACATAACACAGAAAGCTAAAACAACAACACAACATAACACAGAAAGCTAAAACAACAACACAACATAACACAGAAAACTAAAACAACAACACAACATAACACAGAAAGCTAAAGCAACAACACAACATAACACAGAAAGCTAAAACAACAACACAACATAACACAGAAAGCTAAAACAACAACACAACATAACACAGAAAACTAAAACAACAACACAACATAACACAGAAAGCTAAAGCAACAACACAACATAACACAGAAAGCTAAAACAACAACACAACATAACACAAAAAGCTAAAACAACAACACAACATAACACAGAAAGCTAAAACAACAACACAACATAACACAGAAAACTAAAACAACAACACAACATAACACAGAAAGCTAAAACAACAACACAACATAACACAGAAAGCTAAAACAACAACGCAACATAACACAGAAAGCTAAAACAACAACACAACATAACACAGAAAGCTAAAACAACAACACAACATAACACAGAAAGCTAAAACAACAACACAACATAACACAGAAAGCTAAAACAACAACACAACATAACACAGAAAACTAAAACAACAACACAACATAACACAGAAAGCTAAAGCAACAACACAACATAACACAGAAAACTAAAACAACAACACAACATAACACAGAAAGCTAAAACAACAACACAACATAACACAGAAAGCTAAAGCAACAACACAACATAACACAGAAAGCTAAAGCAACAACACAATATAACACAGAAAGCTAAACAAAAACCACAACATAACACAGAAAGCTAAAACAACAACACAACATAACACCGAAAGCTAAAGCAACAACACAACATAACACAGAAAGCTAAAACAACAACACAACATAACACAGAAAGCTAAAACAACAACACAACATAACACAGAAAGCTAAACAAAAAACACAACATAACACAGAAAGCTAAAACAACAACACAACATAACACAGAAAGCTAAAACAACAACACAATATAACACAGAAAGCTAAACAAAAACACAACATAACACAGAAAGCTAAAATAACAACACAACATAACACAGAAAGCTAAAACAACAACACAATATAACACAGAAAGCTAAACAAAAACACAACATAACACAGAAAGCTAAAACAACAACACAACATAACACAGAAAGGTAAACAAAAACACAACATAACACAGAAAGCTAAAACAACAACACAACATAACACAGAAAACTAAAACAACAACACAACATAACACAGAAAGGTAAACAAAAACACAACATAACACAGAAAGCTAAAACAACAACACAACATAACACAGAAAGGTAAACAAAAAACACAACATAACACAGAAAGCTAAAACAACAACACAACATAACACAGAAAACTAAAACAACAACACAACATAACACAGAAAGCTAAAACAACAACACAACATAACACAGAAAGCTAAAACAACAACACAACATAACACAGAAAGCTAAAACAACAACACAACATAACACAGAAAGCTAAAACAACAACACAACATAACACAGAAAGCTAAAACAACAACACAACATAACACAGAAAGCTAAAACAATGAGCAACACGGATTCAACCAACTACCGAGAGTGAATACAGATCATACACAGAGTAAGACATCAGCGCTCCTATTGAAACACTTGGGTGTAAAGACGAACCGAACATCGTTTTAATGTGAAAATTGTTCTCTACATGAATATAGCTGGGAAAACTGCTCATCTGACGTTAAATAACAACAACCAACAATTAACACACATTTGTACTGCATTGGTTCTATTTAAGCAGTCAAATTGTATCGACTACATGGATACATTTGTATTGTATACGGTCACTGACCGAAATAAGGTTATTTTGGTACCTTATTCTTGTAGAGCAACGGTAACAGTATAAGCGCGGACTTCATAGAGGACACCATCAAAAACGATTAGAACGACGCTTGCTTCTGCTCTTTTAGACAATTTGGCAGTTGTTTTGGTGCTTTTTGACATATCAGGATAAACACAATATACTGTATGTACAACAGTATGAAAATACAATGTTCATGATCCTGCACTGGTTCTTTTAGATTAGTCAGATTGCATTGACTATATAGCAAATAGTTCATGGCACTGAGGGTCATATGGCAGTATATGGACCGGTCCGTCACCAAAAAAATATTATATGGACCGAAGCTTGTCCATATAATATTTTTTTGGTGACGGACCGGTCCATATACTGCCATATGACCCGAAGTGACATGAACTATTTGCTATATTATACTTTTTATCTAATATAATAATGCAGGTACCGTTCCGGAACCAAATCGAAAACGAGGCAGTCCAGTCCCGGTCCATATAACGTTATACTGACCGGCTGTGCTAACAAAGACAAATAGGGAAAATAAAAACGTATATATATATATACTTTACGTTTTTATTTATACTTTACGTTTTTATTTTCCCTATTTGTCTTTGTTAGCGCAGCCGGTCAATATTATATACTTATTGACTGGGTATAAGGGAATAGAAAGTTTGTTGTCCCCGAGACCACTGACTATTGACCGAGGCGGAGCCGAGGTCAATAGTCAGAGTCGAGGGGACAACACACTTGCTATTCCCGAATACACAGTCTATAAGTATTTTATTATACCGAAAAACATTACACTCATAGCTGAATGATCACCTCAAAATGATAAAGACCAATAAAATCACGCATCTTTTGCCAGTATTTGCATTATAAATTTGAATATTGTCTCATGGACATTTTTATGCTATTTCCCCAGTCATTCATAAGAGTTTGATTCTTTTGAGAAAGTAGACTTCAACATATATTTGCATGGTGACTACAAGTCTTATGAAAATTTTGAATTTTTTTGAAATTTTTGAAATTTTGAAATTTTGAGAAAAAAAATTAAATTTCTGAGTTTTCGTAAATAGACGATGAAGTCTGAGTGTTGCGAATAAATATAAAACTTTTATCCAATCCGGTCGCGGAACTAAAAATCCGGGAAAACGATTCACATTGCCGGTCCATAGTCTTCAAAACTATGGACCGCTCAATAGTCAAACAATTGGAAAAGGAGAAAAATAGCAATTTCATTGGAGAAAATTTTGTAGTGATGTTCATATACTGAGGTACAATAAAACGTTATATGGACCGGGACTGGACTGCCTCGTTTTCGATTCGGTTCCGGAACGGTACCTGCATTATTATTTTAGATAAAAAGTATAATATAGCAAATAGTTCATGTCACTTCGGGTCATATGGCAGTATATGGACCGGTCCGTCACCAAAAAAATATGGACCGGTCCGTCACCAAACAAATAGTATATGCCATATACTGCCATATGACCCTCAGTGCTATGAACTATTTGCTATATATTTGAGTTATACGGTCACTGACCGACATATGACTCTTCTGGTACCTGATTCGTGCAGAGCAACGAAAAGTAAACGGCAACAGAATAAACACCGACGTGATTGAGGACACCACTGAAAACGATTAAGAACGACGCTTGCTCCTGCTCTTTTAGACAATTTGGCAGCTGTTTTGGGGCTTTTTGTCATTTCATGATAAATACAAAATTGTGTACATAGTATGAAAATATAAAGCTCAGTATACAGCACTGATTCGATTGCAATGTCTGCATGGATACATTTATGTTATATACGATCACTGACTAAAATATAGCTTTTCTGATACCTGATACGTGTAGAGCAGCGGAAAATAACAGAAACAGTATAAGCATTGACGTGATAGAGGACATCATTGAAAACTATTAAGTATGACGCCTGTTTCTGCTCTTTTTAGACAATTTGGCAGTTAATTTGGACTTTTGACAGCGTACATTGTAGGGAAATACAGGGGGTAGATAAAAGTATTTGTTCTCGCCTCGAAACACGAAAGAAAAGCTCACAAGGGATGGTTTTTCTACCTGTTTCTAAAGCTCGTACAAATAAATTTCATATTTGCCGTCAATGTACATATATTGTCTACATATGTGTAGGACTCCGGAATTTCTGTAAATTCTTTTAAACAATGGCGATATTCTTTTAATTTAAATCTGTGCAGGTGTGAGAATATATTATTGCACAGCACTCCCATGGAATTTTTTTTACAATTATTTATAAATAAAATATCAGTAAAATACTCAATAGGGGATATTTTTAACAAATAAATCTTTTCAATGGCGGAGACCTTGACATGAAAAGCCGGATAATATAACATGTAACAAATTTCTATTAAATCATATGCCCTCCACTACACGCGAACGTCTTTCTTTAGAATTTAGGGTCAGGGGTCAGGTTCGACTCATCGGTCAGGTTTTCATATTAAAAACTTGAAACCATCTATTTTCCACTTCGCTTGAGTAAGAGCGGTGATTCAATTCACATTTTATGTGACAGGTCAAACTGACCTAACAATAATTGATACCGGTTGACTTTGTTTAATTTTCTGGTGCGCTTCGTTATTGTATGAAGTTCGTTTTGTTAAAACGTAGTCATTTTTTTCAAACAAAGAGAAAATTGGGGGTTGTCAGGATGCTGTAACAGATAATGAGCATGTACTTCAAATAAAACAGACAGATGACTGCGATGACAGAATGAAGAAAATTACGTCATATTTAGATCGATTTCAAATTAATATTGTACAAAAATCTGAGAGAAATAAAAACGGCAGACGATTACGATTTTTGTTAATTATGAATTACAACTAATTTGTTATACATGCATTTGGTTCTTTAGCATGGGTTACTATAGTTTTATTTTAGGTAAAATGTACCTATTAGCAGAAGTCGGTGGATTTTCATTTAAAAAAAAATAGCGCGAAGATGCATAACGAAAAAATCTTTGCAGCGTAAGCAATAAAAATGTAGATATATTACGCCTTTCAGAATTAACCTTCATCAGATACGATCATAGTCGAAATGTTGGAAAGTCAAATAATTTAAGTATTTGAGAGCGTCTAAACCAAAGGGTCTAATACAAGATAGCCAAAATTGGCTCATGTCACGTTTGCCTGGGGGAAGAGAACCTCAGATTTAAAATGTTACATTATTTATAGGACAATGTTAGTGTCGAAACACTGACTACTGGGAGGATGATGCAGTCGGGGATTAATAGTCCACCAGCAGAGGTATCGACCCAGTGATAGTAATAAAATTTAGTGTGCATGATCGCGCTTCTGAAATAACCTTCACCATCATGTACGCTGATGATCAAACGATTAGGGACCGACAATTTAACTTGCAGGGAGGGGGGGGGGGGGGGGGTTATGGTTTTTTGTTTCGTTCAGAAATTTGTTTTCGGACAACACGGGAGTTATAAAAAAAAAAATTCCAGAATACAATATTAGGTTATATGACAAAAACTTTGAATCAGATAAAAAAAAATTTCCTCCACCAAAATCAGAATATTTTTTTCAGCAACATTGGGAATCAGAATATTTTTTTAGAAAAAAACCATAAACCCCACCCCCTTCAAGTTAAATGGTCGTTCCCTTAGATGAAATGATTTTAAAATAATACTTCATACAAAAGAATTAAATGGTTTTTTTTAATATCTCTTGGGACATCAAAACATCTTTCTCTGTCTATGGTTAGTGTGGTGTGTGTGCACTTATATGAATCTTGCATTTTGTTTGTTTGTTTGATTTTGGGGGGGGGGGGGGGGGGGGAGGGGGGCATTATATTTTTATTAATTTATCATATGAACTTTGAAAATACGAAATATCAAATCTTTATTAAACAACTATAAAACACAAAACACAATTTAGTTTGTGACAAACAAGTGCCAAATATAGTTTTCTTAGTCTGCAGACAGTTCTAAAAAAAACTGTTTTATGTAATAACCTGTTTTTTCTACCCGTCTAAGTGTTCATGTGGTTCAATATTGAAAATGTTGCTAATCTCTTCTGGTTTTTTTCAGAAACATAAAGGTCAAAACAATTACATGTATGTACTATCGTTATGATTTATTAGCAGTGACAGGAAATAGCTACATATAATTAGATACATATTATTTTGACTGATGAAGATAGCGAGAAAACAACTTTTACCGAATACAAAGGAAAACGTTTACCGTTTAACATTTATTTGACCCACTTAAAAAATGTAGGTCAGGTTACAAACCAATATGTTTTTATCAAGTGAAAAACTAAAATTACTACACTGTCGGAATAGTTCCAAAATCCAATTGAAAAATCGTAGAAAGAGTCAATATGTATACCCCTAACACATATACATGACCCCTAACACATATACATGACCCCTAACACAAATACATGACTTGTATGGGTTGTAATGATGTTAAAATTATATTGGAATGATTAATAAAGCTGTTTAACCTTAAGTATGTGACACAGAGACATGGTTTTTTTTTAAATCTAGACATGTTTTTTTTTTAATCTAAATGGAATTTAATCTTCAATTGCTCCCACCGCCACGATATAACTGAAATATAGTAAAAGTGGCGTTAAACACCATTACCCTAACCCTCAATCGCTCCCTTTTCTGGTATGTCGCGGTATAAAGTTTATGAAAATAATTGACATATAAACACAAAATATCAGGGGCCGTGTTCTCGAAAGTATCCTAAGATTTGTCCTAAGATATGTCTTAGGACGATTTTTAGGATGGTCTTAGGACATGTCCTAGGAGTGATCTCGAAGCTGTCTTAAGACTATCCTAACTTAGGATGTCTTAACTATGTCATAAGTGTCAACACAATTATTAGAAAAATAGAAATATTGTGTACAACAACTATTTCCAATATTTTTTTTATAATTTATTTTTTTTATTTTCTACTTTCAAATTATGCATATAATACATTACAGATATATTTAGCAGGACAGTGTCAGTCATTACCTATTAGCATTACAAAAACATTGTCATACGGTGTTCTTTACTTGTGTTACCATCATGTTAGTTAATTACCTAATAAAAAATAGATTCATTTTCAAAAATATAGTTTTTAATATTAATATATAGCAAACCCTTGATAAAAATACTCATAATAGAATATAAGATGTAAATAAAGATTTTTTTTTTTTCAATTTCATTTATTTTTTACGCTGCATCCCATGAGTCTGTTTCTTGTTTTCTTTACTTTGCAGTTATCTATATACGTAGTTCTGCATACGATATATAACTAATGTGTAACAGTTTTTTATAATGAAGTGCAGTCATTACCGTTATTTTTTGTGTGGTTACTTTCGAGTGAACTGATTTCAAATTTTCAATGAATTACTGATTAAAGATGAACAAAAGATATCTCGTGCGCCGTTTAAATTATGATATAAAAATCATTATTAATTTACTTATTTAGATTTAAAAACGGGATAAAGATGTATATCAATCATGTTCTACAACTTAAAGTCCGTTTTTGATACAAAATATCAAATTATATTACAATTTCGGGGTTAGAACCATCTTAAGACACCGCCATAAATGTCCTAAAGTTAAGACAAATTTTGCGACATGTCCTAAGTTAGGACATGGTCGAGAACACGACTTAGGACTAAGATTTGTCCTAAGACATGTCTTATTCCTAAGACACTTTCGAGAACATGGCCCCTGAATTGATTTTAAAAATGCAACGATAAACCGACAGCGACAAGCAGAACACGGCGTGTTAAATGACAACCACGGAAAGTGTTAAATCTGAGATAGAGGTTTTTGCTAGCTTGATATTCTAAAATTTAGTCGGTCCAAAACGCGATTAATTAAAAAAATTAATTGATCGAAGAAAAGCAAAAAAAATATTGTAAAATTCACTTTACCCCAACATATTCAAATTGACAATCTCCGTTACTATCATTAACCAGAAACTATGTGTATGCTGCAATTGAAGGGAAGGGGCCGTCGTGGCCATGATCGTATGGTAGTTGGATTTACAACTACCTATGCAATCAGTACCTATCACCACTGATGTTGTGAGTTCGAATCTCGATCAGGGCGAGGTGTACATTATGTGATAAAGTTTATCAGTGACTTGCGACAGATCGGTGGTTTTCTCCGGGTACTCCGGTTTCCTCCTCCAATAAAACTGACCGCCACTGTATAGCTGAAATATTGTTGAAAGTAGCGTTTTACACAATTAACCCAAACCCGTTTCTATCGTTAACCAGGAGCAATTTGTATACTGCAATTGGAGGTTGTAACATAGATTAGAAACATTGCGTAAAATTTCAAGAAATGTGTGAAAAGGGAGACAACTCAATTAGAGAAAATAGTATTATATTTATCTCCTGAAATGTGTGAAAAGGGAGACAAATCAATTAGAGAAAACAGTATTATGCTTATCTCTTGAAATGTGTGAAAAGGGAGGCAACTCAAATAGAGAAAATAGTATTATGTTTATTTCCTGAAATGTGTGAAAAGAGAGACAACTCAATTAGAGAAAACAGTATTATGTTTATCTCAAGAAATGTGGGAAAAGGGAGATAACTCAATTAGAGAAAATAGTTGTATGTTTATCTCCTGAAATGTGTGAAAAGGGAGACAACTCAATTAGAGAAAATAGCATTATGTTTATCTCCTGAAATGTGTGAGGGAGACAACTAAATTAGAGAAAATAGTATTATGTGTATCTCATGAAATGTGTCAAAAGGGACACAACTCAATTAGAGAAAAAAGTATTGTGCTTATCTCTTGAAATGTGTGAAAATGGAAACAACTCAATAAGAGAAAATAGTATTATGTTTATCTCATGAAATGTGTCAAAAGGGACACAACTCAATTAAAGAAAATAGTATTATGTTTATCTCCTGAAATGTGTAAAAAGAGAGACAACTCAATTAGAGAAAATAGTATTATGTTTATCTCAAGAAATGTGTGAAAATGGAAACAACTCAATAAGAGAAAATAGTATTATGTTTATCTCAAGAAATGTGGGAAAAGGGAGATAACTCAATAAGAGAAAAGAGTATTATGTTTATCTCAAGAAATGTGGGGAAAGGGAGACAACTCAATTAGAGAAAATATGCATTATGTTTAACTCCTGAAATGTGTGAAAAGGGAGACAACTAAATTAGAGAAAATAGTATTATATTTATCTCCTGAAATGTGTGAAAATGGAAACAACTCAATAAGAGAAAATAGTATTGTGCTTATCTCTTGAAATGTGTGAAAAGGGAGACAACTAATTAGAGAAAATAGTATTATGGTAATCTCAAGAAATGTGGGGAAATGGAGAAAACTCAATTAGAGAAAATAGTATTGTGCTTATCTCTTGAAATGTGTGAAAAGGGAGGCAACTCAAATAGAGAAAATAGTGTTGTTTATTTCCTGAAATTTAGGAAAAGGGAGACAACTCAATTAGAGAAAATAGTATTATGTTTATCTCAAGAAATGTGTGAAAAGGGAGACAACTCAATTAGAGAAAATAGTAGTATGTTTATCTCCAATCGTAGCTACTCGGCCATTCTCGCTACCCTGCAAATAACCTCGTATGCATTAGGCGTATAAATCGCACTACTTTTCACATGTCAGTTACATGAAAGTTTGATAAAGTTTTATTTTAAACAATTTTCTATATTTCAATTAAAGTTTTAATTAGTTTTGCATGATTAGATTTTACTTAGTATTTTTTCCATATTGGATTTTCGTGGACTATATTTTTGTGTGGCTTAACTTAACTTCCGGCAAACAATTTAAGAAGAATTTCTACTATGTACGTACGAGGTTATTTGCAGGGTAGCGAGAATAGCCGAGTAGTTACGATTATGTTTATCTCCTGAAATGTGTGAAAAGGTAGACAACTCAATTAGAGAAAATAGCATTATGTTTATCTCCTGAAATGTGTGAAAAGGGAAACAACTCAATAAGAGAAAATAGTATTATGTTAATCACAAGAAATATGGGGAAAGGGAGACAACTAAATTAGGGAAAATAGTATTATGTTTATCTCCTGAAATGTGGGGAAAGGGAGACAACTCAATTAGAGAAAATAGCATTATGTTTATCTCCTGAAATGTGTGAGAAGGGAAACAACTCAATAAGAGAAAAGAGTATTATGTAAAAATAATCTCAAGAAATGTGGGGGAAAGGGAGACAACTCAATTAGAGAAAATAGTATTATGTGTATCTCCTGAAATGTGTCAAAAGGGACACAACTCGATTAGAGAAAATGGTATTATGTTTATTTCCTGAAATGTGTGAAAAGGGAGATAGCTCAATTAAAGAAAATAGTGTTATGTTTATTTTCTGAAATTTGTGTAAAGGGAGATAGCTTAATTAGAGAAAATAGTATTATGCTTATTTCAAGATATGTGTGAGAAGGGAGACAACTCAATTAGACCCTGGCAATCAGTCTTACAAAAGAGGTTTGATTTGCATAGATAAAGTAAGAGTTGTGATCTTACAAAAGAAGTTGGTCTGTCTCACAAGACTGTTTTATGTGTATGTTTTGTAGATCGTTGTTTGTCCTTTTGTCCTTTTTCTTTTGGCCATGGGGTTGTCTGTTCTTGTTCGATTTACAGATTCTTATTACCCCTTTGGTATCTTTATATTGTGTTAGTTTTAGTTTTATATGTATATTTTGTAGATCGTTGTTTGTCCTTTTGTACTTTTTCTTTTGGCTATTGTGTTGTCTGTTCTTCGATATACGCATTCTGAATACCCCTTTGGCATCTTCAAACTCTTCTTTTAACTGTATCTGATGTGTCTGATTGGAGGCGAGTTCTAAACTATCCTTACACAACATGCAACCATTCGGTTTTTCTCTAAGGTTTAATTATTATGTACCTATAAATGTAGTCATGATTTTATTTCAATGATGATATGATCTAGAACCATCATACGTTTCGTCATTGTTTTTCTTCTTAACCAGGCAAGAGGTACACCTTGTCCTAAAAATAGTGGTCTATAACAGACAGCTTCTATCTTCTTAGGGGCCGTCGTGACCGTGGTCGTATGGTAGTTGGACTTACAACTACCTATGCAATCACCACTGATATTGTGAGTTCGAAACTTGATCAGGGCGAGGTGTACAACATTATATGATAAAGTTTTTCAGTGACTTGTGACAGGTCAGTGGTTTTCTCCTGGTGCTCCGGTTTCCTCCACCAATAAAACGAACCGCCACGATATAACTGAAATATTGCTGAAAGTGGCGTTAAACACCATCAAACAAACAAACAATCTACATTCTTAGATAGTAGTCAGTTAACGTAGTAAGAGGTTCACTTTGTCTTAAGAAAGGTGGTATACAACAGAGATTCTACATTCTTACCCAGTACTAGTGGTCAGCTAACACAGTTAAAGGCATACTAATGCAGTGACAGGTACACATTGTCCTAAGAATAGTGCTCTATAACAGAGAGATTCTACATTCTTACCCAGTACTAGTTGTCAGTTAATTGCGAGCATTCACCATGACCTTTCTTTTGTAATCTTAACGTGTATGTTGTCATTCATATTCGTGATATTGTGCGGTGCTTTGGGGATGTTTGTTAACGTTTGTTGACATCTGTATTGTTGCTGGACATGAACTTGCCATGGGGTATTCGTGGTCGTGATCGTATGGTAGCCGAATCAGTGGAGATTTGTTAGTGTTTGTTGACATCTGTATTGTTGCTGGACATGAACTTGCCATGGGGTATTCGTGGTCGTGATCGTGTGGTAGCCGAATCAGTGGAGATTTGTTAGTGTTTGTTTACATCTGTATTGTTGCTGGACATGAACTTGCCATGGGGTATTCGTGGTCGTGATCGTATGGTAGCCGAATCAGTGGAGATTTGTTAGTGTTTGTTGACATCTGTATTGTTGCTGGACATGAACTTGCCATGGGGTATTCGTGGTCATGATCGTATGGTAGCCGAATCAGTGGAGATTTGTTAGTGTTTGTTGACATCTGTATTGTTGCTGGACATGAACTTGCCATGGGGTATTCGTGGTCGTGATCGTATGGTAGCCGAATCAGTGGAGATTTGTTAGTGTTTGTTTACATCTGTATTGTTGCTGGACATGAACTTGCCATGGGGTATTCGTGGTCGTGATCGTATGGTAGCCGAATCAGTGGAGATTTGTTAGTGTTTGTTGACATCTGTATTGTTGCTGGACATGAACTTGCCATGGGGTATTCGTGGTCGTGATCGTGTGGTAGCCGAATCAGTGGAGATTTGTTAGTGTTTGTTGACATCTGTATTGTTGCTGGACATGAACTTGCCATGGGGTATTCATGGTCGTGATCGTGTGGTAGCCGAATCAGTGGAGATTTGTTAGTGTTTGTTGACATCTGTATTGTTGCTGGACATGAACTTGCCATGGGGTATTCGTGGTCGTGATCGTATGGTAGCCGAATCAGTGGAGATTTGTTAGTGTTTGTTGACATCTGTATTGTTGCTGGACATGAACTTGCCATGGGGTATTCGTGGTCGTGATCGTATGGTAGCCGAATCAGTGGAGATTTGTTAGTGTTTGTTGACATCTGTATTGTTGCTGGACATGAACTTGCCATGGGGTATTCGTGGTCATGATCGTATGGTAGCCGAATCAGTGGAGATTTGTTAGTGTTTGTTGACATCTGTATTGTTGCTGGACATGAACTTGCCATGGGGTATTCGTGGTCGTGATCGTATGGTAGCCGAATCAGTGGAGATTTGTTAGTGTTTGTTTACATCTGTATTGTTGCTGGACATGAACTTGCCATGGGGTATTCGTGGTCGTGATCGTATGGTAGCCGAATCAGTGGAGATTTGTTAGTGTTTGTTGACATCTGTATTGTTGCTGGACATGAACTTGCCATGGGGTATTCGTGGTCATGATCGTATGGTAGCCGAATCAGTGGAGATTTGTTAGTGTTTGTTGACATCTGTATTGTTGCTGGACATGAACTTGCCATGGGGTATTCGTGGTCATGATCGTATGGTAGCCGAATCAGTGGAGATTTGTTAGTGTTTGTTGACATCTGTATTGTTGCTGGACATGAACTTGCCATGGGGTATTCGTGGTCGTGATCGTATGGTAGCCGAATCAGTGGAGATTTGTTAGTGTTTGTTGACATCTGTATTGTTGCTGGACATGAACTTGCCATGGGGTATTCGTGGTCGTGATCGTGTGGTAGCCGAATCAGTGGAGATTTGTTAGTGTTTGTTTACATCTGTATTGTTGCTGGACATGAACTTGCCATGGGGTATTCGTGGTCGTGATCGTATGGTAGCCGAATCAGTGGAGATTTGTTAGTGTTTGTTGACATCTGTATTGTTGCTGGACATGAACTTGCCATGGGGTATTCGTGGTCATGATCGTATGGTAGCCGAATCAGTGGAGATTTGTTAGTGTTTGTTGACATCTGTATTGTTGCTGGACATGAACTTGCCATGGGGTATTCGTGGTCGTGATCGTATGGTAGCCGAATCAGTGGAGATTTGTTAGTGTTTGTTTACATCTGTATTGTTGCTGGACATGAACTTGCCATGGGGTATTCGTGGTCGTGATCGTATGGTAGCCGAATCAGTGGAGATTTGTTAGTGTTTGTTGACATCTGTATTGTTGCTGGACATGAACTTGCCATGGGGTATTCGTGGTCGTGATCGTGTGGTAGCCGAATCAGTGGAGATTTGTTAGTGTTTGTTGACATCTGTATTGTTGCTGGACATGAACTTGCCATGGGGTATTCATGGTCGTGATCGTGTGGTAGCCGAATCAGTGGAGATTTGTTAGTGTTTGTTGACATCTGTATTGTTGCTGGACATGAACTTGCCATGGGGTATTCGTGGTCGTGATCGTGTGGTAGCCGAATCAGTGGAGATTTGTTAGTGTTTGTTGACATCTGTATTGTTGCTGGACATGAACTTGCCATGGGGTATTCGTGGTCGTGATCGTATGGTAGCCGAATCAGTGGAGATTTGTTAGTGTTTGTTGACATCTGTATTGTTGCTGGACATGAACTTGCCATGGGGTATTCATGGTCGTGATCGTATGGTAGCCGAATCAGTGGAGATTTGTTAGTGTTTGTTGACATCTGTATTGTTGCTGGACATGAACTTGCCATGGGGTATTCGTGGTCGTGATCGTGTGGTAGCCGAATCAGTGGAGATTTGTTAGTGTTTGTTTACATCTGTATTGTTGCTGGACATGAACTTGCCATGGGGTATTCGTGGTCGTGATCGTGTGGTAGCCGAATCAGTGGAGATTTGTTAGTGTTTGTTGACATCTGTATTGTTGCTGGACATGAACTTGCCATGGGGTATTCGTGGTCGTGATCGTATGGTAGCCGAATCAGTGGAGATTTGTTAGTGTTTGTTGACATCTGTATTGTTGCTGGACATGAACTTGCCATGGGGTATTCGTGGTCGTGATCGTATGGTAGCCGAATCAGTTGAGATTTGTTAGTGTTTGTTGACATCTGTATTGTTGCTGGACATGAACTTGCCATGGGGTATTCGTGGTCGTGATCGTATGGTAGCCGAATCAGTGGAGATTTGTTAGTGTTTGTTGACATCTGTATTGTTGCTGGACATGAACTTGCCATGGGGTATTCGTGGTCATGATCGTATGGTAGCCGAATCAGTGGAGATTTGTTAGTGTTTGTTGACATCTGTATTGTTGCTGGACATGAACTTGCCATGGGGTATTCGTGGTCGTGATCGTATGGTAGCCGAATCAGTGGAGATTTGTTAGTGTTTGTTTACATCTGTATTGTTGCTGGACATGAACTTGCCATGGGGTATTCGTGGTCGTGATCGTATGGTAGCCGAATCAGTGGAGATTTGTTAGTGTTTGTTGACATCTGTATTGTTGCTGGACATGAACTTGCCATGGGGTATTCGTGGTCATGATCGTATGGTAGCCGAATCAGTGGAGATTTGTTAGTGTTTGTTGACATCTGTATTGTTGCTGGACATGAACTTGCCATGGGGTATTCGTGGTCATGATCGTATGGTAGCCGAATCAGTGGAGATTTGTTAGTGTTTGTTGACATCTGTATTGTTGCTGGACATGAACTTGCCATGGGGTATTCGTGGTCGTGATCGTATGGTAGCCGAATCAGTGGAGATTTGTTAGTGTTTGTTGACATCTGTATTGTTGCTGGACATGAACTTGCCATGGGGTATTCGTGGTCATGATCGTATGGTAGCCGAATCAGTGGAGATTTGTTAGTGTTTGTTGACATCTGTATTGTTGCTGGACATGAACTTGCTATGGGGTATTCGTGGTCGTGATCGTATGGTAGCCGAATCAGTGGAGATTTGTTAGTGTTTGTTGACATCTGTATTGTTGCTGGACATGAACTTGCCATGGGGTATTCGTGGTCGTGATCGTGTGGTAGCCGAATCAGTGGAGATTTGTTAGTGTTTGTTGACATCTGTATTGTTGCTGGACATGAACTTGCCATGGGGTATTCGTGGTCGTGATCGTGTGGTAGCCGAATCAGTGGAGATTTGTTAGTGTTTGTTGACATCTGTATTGTTGCTGGACATGAACTTGCCATGGGGTATTCGTGGTCATGATCGTATGGTAGCCGAATCAGTGGAGATTTGTTAGTGTTTGTTGACATCTGTATTGTTGCTGGACATGAACTTGCCATGGGGTATTCGTGGTCGTGATCGTATGGTAGCCGAATCAGTGGAGATTTGTTAGTGTTTGTTGACATCTGTATTGTTGCTGGACATGAACTTGCCATGGGGTATTCGTGGTCGTGATCGTATGGTAGCCGAATCAGTGGAGATTTGTTAGTGTTTGTTGACATCTGTATTGTTGCTGGACATGAACTTGCCATGGGGTATTCATGGTCGTGATCGTGTGGTAGCCGAATCAGTGGAGATTTGTTAGTGTTTGTTGACATCTGTATTGTTGCTGGACATGAACTTGCCATGGGGTATTCGTGGTCATGATCGTATGGTAGCCGAATCAGTGGAGATTTGTTAGTGTTTGTTGACATCTGTATTGTTGCTGGACATGAACTTGCCATGGGGTATTCGTGGTCATGATCGTATGGTAGCCGAATCAGTGGAGATTTGTTAGTGTTTGTTGACATCTGTATTGTTGCTGGACATGAACTTGCCATGGGGTATTCGTGGTCATGATCGTATGGTAGCCGAATCAGTGGAGATTTGTTAGTGTTTGTTGACATCTGTATTGTTGCTGGACATGAACTTGCCATGGGGTATTCGTGATCGTGTGGTAGCCGAATCAGTGGAGATTTGTTAGTGTTTGTTGACATCTGTATTGTTGCTGGACATGAACTTGCCATGGGGTATTCGTGGTCGTGTGGTAGCCGAATCAGTGGAGATTTGTTAGTGTTTGTTTACATCAGTATTGTTGCTGTATATACAATTAACTACCTATGTAATCAGTGCCTAACAACACTAAAGTTTCGAGTTCCAAACCCGTTCATGGCAAGATGTACTCCATAAAGCATTATGTGATAAAGTTTGTCAGTGACTCGCGCCAGGTCGATGGTTTAATCCGGATACTGTGGAATCCTCCTCCAATAAAACTGACTACCACGATATAGCTGAAATATTGTTGAATGTGGCGTTAAACACCATGATCCCCTCTAATTATCAGAGAGGGACAGTTTGGATCCAATTAACTGGTTTAGCACTGCCAAATATGTGTGCATGTCTGCAGTCAGACCTGGGTTTTTTTGTGTTCAATGGTTTGAGATGAGAAATTGGTCGTTTTGTTGATATTGGTGGATTAACGTTTAATCAATCGTTTCGTATTGTGTAAACAACAAATAACAACTCAATAAAGCATTACATATTTATAAAGTAAACAACATAATAAATAATAAGTTAATAATCCTGAACAAACATAATGTTTGGAAAGAACTTTGGTATAACTGACCAATCAGAAATCCAACTTTAGTTATAATTGACCAATCGGAAATCCAACATCGTCCTCGTACATTATACAACAGACCTTATTCAGAGTTGTCCTAAATTTCAAATTAACCAATCACAAATGTTGATACATATTAATACCCATAATTCAGTTGGAGTTGTTATAATTATTCAGTATTGTGTTAAATTTTGAATTAACCCATCACAAATGTTGAAATGCTTTATGTCCCATCGGGGATGAAGAGGATAAGTAAGTAAGTAAATGTTGAAACATATTAAATATTCATAACTAAATTGGATTTCTGACTTGTTCCACTGAAATGTTCAAAATAATGAAAATAACAAACAAAACAAACAATCCCTATAAATTGTAACGAAAAAAACTGGCATACAAGAACAAGCATATCCCTTAAACACTGTGGATTTCATTTTTAACATTAAGATAACATAACGTTACAAACTATTTGATTTTTAACATTAACTAACATAATGGTACCAACGATTTGATTTTTAACATTAAAATAACATAACGTTACTCACGATTTGATTTTTAACATTAAATAACATAATTTTACGAACAATTTCATTTTTAACATTAAAATAACATAATGTTACCAACGATTTGATATTTATTGGTAGTTAATCTTATTTAAGAATTTTTGTGTGCTGTAGAACATTGGTTCGATTTCCCGTCGAGTCAAACCAAAGACTATGAAATTAACAGTGGCTGTTTTCACCACTAAACATGCAGCATTAAAGAATAAGAGCAAATGCTTATTGACTCGGTGTATTGATAATGTATTCAATACGGCTATTTCGAATCATTTCCATTCCGTCAAAATTTTATTGTTATCGTCCGCCAGATCACGTGATTTCGATGGAACTCCTGGCACTGAACTTCCGGTGTCAATGTACACAACAAAAACTCCAATCGATATGTGCAGTTTTAACGTTCGATCCTCAACTTTAAAAAAATCTTAACATTTTCTGCAAAAGACAGATATCAATTAAATTATTTTATTTGTATCAAAGACTTCAATGCAGAGACAAATACTTCTTTAAAATTAAATTTGTTTTCTTTCTTTATTTACGGCTGTCAGCATCATCAAAGGAAAACGATCTGCCTTTATGTATATATTTCTGATATCAGACAGATAGTGGGGTACAGAACACCAGTATTTATTCAGCGATTTCCTTGGCGTCTCCATATTACAATTACTTATAATCTACCGCATCTACGACTATGATATGCTGACGTTGTCACAGTAATAGCGTAAACACCGGAAGTCGCCTGCCGAATTGTTCAGACGTCAAGACAAGAAAAAGACGGAACGTGGTCGGAATTGACATGATTCGAAACAACCGTATTAGAGTGACATGTCTACCTCTCCACTATCGCTTCAGTGATCTAACAAAATAAACTACAAACATGTTGGTCAAGTACAACAGACAACATCATTTTCTCATACAAAGAAACTAGTTCTCATCATGATATAGCTGAAAATAAATCCCTTCCTTGTGTTAAACAAAAATCACTAACTGACTTAGTAGTAACTTAATTCACCATAATATCATTGTTTCCTTTAATTTATTATATTATTATATATCTATTATATAAATTATTATGTCAGTTATCACCCTTTAAATGTAGTGAGTAATAGGGTAGGGTAATAATGAATTTTAGCCTGATTTAATCTAAAAGAATAGTTGTACCTGATGAGCGTACCTGATGAAAATTATTCCCGAAACGTGTCGTGTGCACTAAATTACATATCTACGTTTTAATTTTATACATTTAATTGTTGAGTGAGTGAATGGGTTATAGCTTAACGTCAAATGAGAAATTTCTTATCTATAACTGCACCATTTACAAAACATACACATAAAACTAAAAGTTGTTTTTTAAGCCTGTTCATATATTGTTCATATTAAGCTTTCTAAGTATATCACTGTTAATTGTGAATTTGAATTTGAATTTTGGTGTTTAACGCCACTTTCAGCAATATTTCAGCTATATCATGGCGACCAGTTTTAGTGGTGGAGGAAGCCGGAGTGCCCGGAGAGAACCACCGACCATGGGCAAGCAACTGGTAAACTTTATCACTTGAGGCTGCGAGTCGAGTGCACCCTTCTGTGTTGTATGTCCTTCAGTTTAAGGATTTTGATTACCTCTTCCGTATCTTCAAACTCTCCTTAGAAGTGTTGTAAATGTAGCTTAATTGTTCAATGTGTAAATCACTGAGGTGTATATGACTTGGTGAGTAAATTTAGGAGTGAACGAATCTCCAGTCCTTGTACAAAATATTTAATTAAAATTACATTCCCAAAGAAAAAATAATCTATTGTTTTTTTTCATATTAAACAAACAACAATGTTTCCAATTTATCATAAATAATCAAATGAAATAATAAAAAATATCTCACTGTCAGAACTGTTCTTAAATATAATCAAAAAATCGTAGAAATAGTTGCAAAAATAGTGCATATGAATTTATAAAGCAAGAAATATGTAAACTTTTAAAAATAGCATCCAATAAAATTGGAGTAAATTGTAACATGAAAGTTATAAATAGGATTTTAAATAAATCATTGCCAGTGTGTAACCCGTATGTTACTTTGAAAAAAATTCAAAGTAGGTATTAAGAACATAAAACATCGGTGTTAAACACCAATCAACCAACCAATCAATCAATCAATCAATCAATCATAAAAACGTCTTGTTTATACCTGAAATAAATTAAGATACACAATTGTTTGCAAATCAGTTACAGAGTTTTAATTAAAACACAAACACGGGAAGCACACGTATTATTTCACCGGAATATCATACTGGCCATAAGTAATATCATTGCACATAAAAGACAGGAATTACAAATGTTGAGCTGGACGGAATCTTGACTAGAATGTTCCTACATCATCGTAACGGACATTCTTCTTTGAGTACACATTTTTTGTTCAGTAAGACATGTCCTTTCGGACAGAGACATTCTGGGGCACATCTATCTCTACAAACTTTTCTCCTAGTATATGGATTATCACATGTCCTTTCACATCGCCGCGTGCACTTCTTAAATCTAGCGCCATCTGGACATTGATCTGAAATAGGAAAACAAAGTATAAAAAAGTACCGTTCAACTCCAGGACTGGGCCATTTCACATTCATTTTAAAGCATGGGTTATGTCCATTGTTGTAGAGGCTAGTTTGACTGTGAACAGTAGAGCAGCTATTTATTTATTTACGTCAATTTGTGTCTAAGTGTAAAATTTGATAGTCTCATGTTCATTTACATCCGCATCTTTTAATACTAATTAAATATTTGTCTATATTCTATAAATAGGGAAATAATTAATAGAGATTCTCTGCAACTTGTTAATTTGATTTGATTTGATTTGATTGTTGGTGTTTAACGCCACTTTCAGCAATATTTCAGCTATTTCATGGTGACCAGTTTTAGTGGTGGAAGAAGCCGGAGTACCCGGAGAGAACCACCGACCATGGGCAAGCAACTGGTAAACTTTATCACTTGCGGCTGCGAGTCGAGTGCACCCTTTTTGTAATTTACAAAGCCGGGCGCGAACCCACGCCGTATTGGTGATAGGCTTGTATGAGTTGTTAGGTAATCCAACTACCTAACTCATTGAGCCACCCGGGCCCTGCAACTTGTTGAAGACAGTCGTTATTTAATTGAAGTAAAAAAAAACATGTACATTTTGTACATGAACATTACAAAAATCATACACAGGACATACAAAATAACACCAGTGAAATGAACAAAAATGGTCAGCTACAGATGGTCCGTTGGTCGTAACCCCAATGCGGTCCTTTCCTCATTCATGTCTTATCACCGGGTTTATAGCAAGAGTAACACAACAGGTGTCACGTATGGAGCAGGAACATCACACCCCTCTGGAGCACCTGTATTCACTCCCGATTTTAGTAGGGTTCGCATTGCTCTATCTTTAGTTTCTGTGCAGTATGTGTAGTGTTTTGTAGACCATTGTTGCCTTTTGTCCTTTTTATTTTTGGACATTGTAATGTACCGGTATGTCCTTACAACTTCTAATTACCCCTTTTGTATCTTCAAACCTTTCTCACAGGGAACAAAACAAGATGTTGCACGCTACGTCGTGCTAAGAATACCCCCACTCGGTCATTTGTAAGTCGCACGGTAAACAGGAAGTAGATGTGCGGTAAACCTGGAAAGGGGAGACACGGTACAAGTCAACATGCCAAAACCATATATCAAATATAAAATCATTTCTTCCAGTAGAAGTTGAGATAACTGTTACGAAAGTTTTCATTACGGCAAACATGAAAAATTCTAAGTCGCACTGTAAACAGGAAGTAGATGTGCGGTAAACCTGGAAAGGGGAGAAACGGTACAAGTCACCATACCAAAGCCATATATCAAATATAAAATCATTTCTTCCAATAGAAGCTGAGATATCTGTTACGAAAGTGTGAACGGACGGACGGATAAACGGACGGACGGACAGACGGACGGACGGACGGACAAGGTGATTGCAATATAGCCCCCACTCTATGAGTGGGGGTATAATATCACAGAACATGTGAAACTTAAAATAAAGATCTGCTTACGTGGACAAACAATTTCCTCTTCCCATCTCGTTGATATCCCAATCTGTTTACAAGCATGCGCATATGCCTTAAAAGATTCGCATGCGCATTCGTGGTCATTTGGACAGTCACACATGTCTGTTATACAGGATCTGAACGAAGTAAATATAATTAATTCATGTCAGGTTATTAGAAACATAATGATATAATGTCAGTGCTAACATAATAATATAAGGTCACAATAAATAAAAATAATGTATGTGTTATTACATCTTAAACATACAAATAAATCAGTAATCTTTAACTGCTAGCAACCAGCTAAGCTCCACTAAGGCCTTAGTTTTCGGATCATTAGTGTGTCCTATATACGATACATCCATGTGTTATAAAGTAAATTCAGTATTCCTGAATGTCGATGCATTTCCTGGATTACTCCAGTTTTCTCCATAAATTAAAACTAACTGTCACAATATAATGGAATTATTGTCTATCTAAATTCACCTTTAACAGCCATAATCCATTCAAAAATGTTTATTAAGATGCATATCGGCAATCATGTGGGGAGTGGGGGTGGGGGGGTGAGTAGGTGATTGCAAGCAATTTTTCAGATGTATAATGGAGACAACAATACAATTTTTGATGAGATGATAATGATGTCTGCTTTATACTAGACTAACATGTTACTATGGATACTTAGAAGGGTAGTCAACTGAAAAATAGCAATCCATAGTTAGATACGTACTCGGATTTACACTCCTGGTTCTGAGCTAACCAGCCACCTTTGATCTTTCTCTTTTGTCATGTTAATGTGTTGTGCGAACCAGAGAAGCAGCAAAATATCTTTTTGTCTGATCAAACTACGAATTTAACACACCATATACCGCACACGAGGCAAGATCTTGAACCTTTCCAACACCATAGTGCTTTTTTAATCTTTTAAGCATATCTTGACATAAATGAATAGCTTACCTGTAGTATGGCCCTACATCAACCATACGACGACACTTTGTAAACATACTGCCTAATATGGTACTACACTCAGTCTTAGCTCTCTTGTTAGCACGTTTATCAGTATCACATAACGTGATTTCAGTCTTGTGTTTGTCTACAATGGCACAAGCGGCTTTGCTTCCTACCCGCCATGTGTCACCGAATTGTTCACTATCTTTGTACATTCTCTGATCTCTTCCAAGCATATCATCCTCCGAATTTCCATTATAATTACCACACAATCCTGTCATTTTTGTCCTATATCGACTAGCGACTGACACTTCTACATAACTATGTCCATCCCAGACTACTTTAAGTCCTATTTTTGATTGAAAGACTACAGATTGTCCATCTCGAAAAAGCTTAAAATGAGAGATGCGCATGTACGGAAGTCTTACTCTCTTCCGGTTAACCTTAACAACACTCTTCTGATGAAAGCCCACTTTGTGTCCTGCTATAAAAATTGATAGCATCTTTGTCCATGTAAACCATGGTGAGGTTCGAGCCTCGTTTCTAACCCGTATTGTGAACGCTTTACCCGTTTCGTCTTCAGCCAAGAGGTATTTACATGGTCCCTGGAAATTATAGATCTTCCCATCAAATGTTCGGTAGTGTGGATCTCCGAATACCGTGCACACACCTTCAACTGAAATGAACAAAAACCGTTTTCAATAGAATGAAACTTGGCATATTTCACTATTTCACATGAAGGCGAGATAAGGCTATCTCATCCATCCCATGAGGGTTCAATATTTCTTTTCTAACTCTTAAGTAATACAACTATGTGAGCCCGAGGGTGTAAGATAGCCTTTTCTCAATTTTGAGACAGACGTGCGTTTTACCCACAGGGGCTCGCTGTTATATTTTCACATCACCAGGTATGTATTAAAAAGAAGAAGGGATGACACTTTTGGGGGGGGGGGGGCCAAAAGTGAAAGTAGAGTTTCGGCACGCTTCAAAAACGGTTCAGTCTTTGTTCTTCCCATAAAATTAATGCAAATATCGATGTTTTTTGCTGATTGACTGGTTTACAGTGGAATAACACTTGTTTTTAAATTCCAAGCGGTTTGGACAACTTCTTAGCATACTCAATTCCGGTTTATACGGACTAAATATCAAGGTGAGTTTTCATTGGTCGAAGGATTTAAACTGGCATTTTTGCGGGAAATTATTTACTCATCTTGTCAAAAAGATATTCTTAAAATGCTGTCTTCCTATATTTCCAGATTGATTGAGACAAGGAAAAAATATATTTTAATGCAAGAGATTTAAGTTTACTTTTTTCCTACTTTTTAAAATTATATTTCGATTTTTTTATTTCTATCAATATTATTAAGTCCGTATAAACTTTAAAAACGAGTGTTATTCCACTGTAAACCAGGTCAATCAGCAAAAAACAACGATATTTGCATTAATATTATGGTAAGAACAAAGACTAAACCGTTTTTGAAGCGAAAAAATGTGCCGAAATTCTACTTTCACTTTGGGCAGCAAGAAAAATGTCCTCCCTTCTCTTTTAACATATACCTAAATCTTTGTTTTGTTTACATTCCATCGAGCGTTTTCCTGCATAATTGTTTTCCGTTGGTGAAGTTAATTGTCGATTTATCAATATACATCCGTGTATTGGCAGCATTTTAATTGTATTTCATAATCAAATACAATGTATTTAATAAATATATTATATATGCTACTACAACAGCGATAAATACCTGTAAAAATTATTTGACTTTGGTCAAAGGGAGGTAATTTCTTTCTTTATGTTAGTTACTAACAAGGGAGAGCACTCTATTTTTTGCTCAAAGGAAACAAACATTGACACGGTAGAAAGGGGTGAGAAAAAGTCAAGCGCAGTGAAAGGTGCAATATCGTTAAATCGTTAGAAAGCAGAATAGTATACATAGATTAATATGAAACCGGCACGGCCATGAATGCTCGCGCATCTGAAAATTATCTGGCAATTTCACGCTCATCCAGTGCATCAAAAAGTGTCGAGATTTTTTGGGCAGAGATATATTGACGACTTTTTTTAGGGCCGAATCTAGTCTCATTCAATCGAACTGTCGTTCCTTTATTTGAGCTATAGTTCCTTACGAAATCTCAAAAGTTAACTTCCGCGTAGAAACAAAAATTCTTGTCAGTATGTCAGAAGAGATTTAATAAATTAAAAAATATCAATATAAGTAAAACAAGCTAACAAAATGACTTTTATTACACACGGGTTCCGGGTTTCAGTGGTATCGGACGTACGAGAGAGGGTACGAGACTTCAGGATCACATTTGCGCTTTATGCTAAGAAGATCTTCATTAGTTGAGTGTGTTAGTGTGTTACACGGAACCGGTGTTTACAAAGCGTCGAATTTTTTTTTATTCGTCAATATGTACAGCCATGTTTGTCAAAAAATCCTAAGTACACATTTTATACCATAAAGAGCTCGCTGACGCTCGCATAATAAATAAATACTTATGTGGTAGAATTGTGGTTTTATTGATGAGAATAAAGAAGGAACCGTGGTGAAGAGCTATTTTGCGAAACGTAACATTTTTACGGGAAAAGTAGCGTGAAATTCTTATCTCACCCACGGGTTGAGACAAAGATATCTCACACGGCTAAAAATAGGAACTGTGCTGTCTCATTAGTGAGAAATCCCTGTCTTGCACTTTTGCCGGTGTTAGATTCTATACGTCACACTAAAATAAGTGTGACTGGTATTTTTTCTCACATATAACACTTGTAAATTAATTGTAATCAGAATCTATAAATAGAAGAAAGACAGACAATTGCCAAAACAAAAAAGACAAAAAGACAAACAACGATCTACAAAACATACACATAAAGCTAAAGATCGAGTAACACGAACCCCACTAAATACCCGGGGTTGAATCAAGGTTCTCCAAAAGGGCAAGCGCTTCCTGCTCCACTAGTGACACCCGTCGTGCTAATCTAGTTACAAACCCGGTGATAAGTCATGAATGAAGAAAGGACCGGGAAAGGCTTACGACAAGTGGAACATATCCATCGTTATTGGTGACATAGATAACGGTCAATCAAGGTCATGATGACAGTAGTCTTCCTTTTGTAAACACTTTCTAGGTTTATAACGTAGCTTAAAGTAGACATACCTTGCACACACCGAGGACAACATTCCCCCTTCACATACTGTAACTTGTATCCCTGTTAAAAGAAATAAAAGATTTTTCATTAATAATAAAAATGAAAAACAAAAAAATACCACACTATCAGAACAATACCGAAATCACTTACTTTCCTGGCTTGGTACAGGCACTTCAATAAAAACAATTCTAACAGACGGCTGCCACTAATAGAGCAGAATATTACCCGCCCTGTCAATCTGGTATCATGCTTCTTGAAATCAGATATTTTGTTCTTTAGCTATACCTTTTAAGAATTATGGCTATTATCAACTGTCATTGGTTGGTTTAACCTTAACGTAAAATAGGCAAGTTGCAGAAAACCACCGACAGGTTCGCAAGTCACTGACCAGGGGCGGATCCGGGATTTCAAGTTAGGGGGCGGGGGCGCACTTAAAGAAATTGCGCCGAGCGGAGAGAGGGTATTTCGTGTGAAAAATCACGATTTTACGCAAAAAAATCATATTTTTTCCAATTTTAGGGGGAGGGGGGCGCGCGCCGGGTGCGCCCCCCCCCCCCCCCCCCCCCTGGATCCGCCTCTGCTGTCTAACTTTATCATATAATGTTGTATCATCTTGTCAAGTGTCATTGGTTGGCTTAACCTTGATGTAAAAATAGATTTTGTTTTAAACACCCATGTTATAGAAGCATTAAAATCGTAAAGGTTCCACTCATCTTGCAGAACATTAGTTGGTAAATAAAAAGCCTACCATAGGACACCATAGAGTATTTTTGCAGTTTTCCATTCGACATCTTGTAGCTCCGTCATCACAATTACAAGACATGCACACGTGAGGCTGCCATTTCTGTCCATCCTGGAAAAGAGAGAGAAAACACTACTTAGAGCAAATGAATACAGGGGCGGATCCAGGAGGGGGAGGGGGCGCGCGCCGGGAAAAAATATGATTTTTTGGCGTAAAATCGTGATTTTTCACACGAAATACCTCAAAATTTTCGCGCCTCCCTCCGCTCGGCGAAATTTTTTTAACTGCGTCCTCCCCTAACTTGAAATCCTGGATCCGCCCCTGTAATATATTTGTTTTTGGTAAGATGATAAGGACACATGCTAAGATAAGTTTAAACTAGTGGCACAATGAAACAACAGTTCACAAATAGACATGTCAGACTCATGTTTATCCAATTATGCCATTTAGCTTGGTTATTGCTTAACACCCAGCAAACAGTATTACAGCTATTTCCAGGACAAGAACAAGTTCAATAATATAAAAAAAAACTATAGAAATAAGGGAAGAGATGAGTGTATCAGATCAACGACTTTTACCTGCAACTGTAAAGTACAATGATTTCAGTTATATAGTCAGGACAAGTATATAAAAACTTTTTTTTTCTTTTTTTTTTCCAATTAAAATCTTTATTCGAAATCTTTACATTTGTTAGTGAGAGAAACATAAAATACCAGTACCTTATCCTGGCCTCGTTAATATTAGTAGCATGTATAGGAATTGTGTTAGTCTTTTTAGTACAATAGTAATACAATTAAGATAGATCAATAAATTCAGTACGTATTTTGAGAGTTATTTCATGATTGTTTCTAATTTTTGTTTATTTATTTACTTCCGATATACTCTCGTTTTGACCCACGTGTTGGGAGATATGAAAAATCTAAATAAGTATATAAAAATTATATAGAAATAAGGGAAGGGATGTGTTAATTATGACACTACTGATATATCTTCAGATGTAAAAACTGTATATTAACTTTTGATTTGAACTCGTGTTCTTGATCTCAATCACGTACCTGTTTAAATGATCCATCGTATTCACAGGAATCTTTACTGGGGCAAATTTTACAACACGAATCCTTTGGTTGTAAAGCTCTATCTGGGTAGCATGTCAAAGGCGGGCATGATTCTCTGTCGCAGATAGCAGTCCCATCCTACAAAACAGACAAAAAAATGTCACTGACAACAAAACATGCTTATATAAGATTTTTATTTTTGACATTTATAATACATCGTAAAGACTTCAAAAGTAATTAAGGGGCCATCGTGGTCGTGATCGTGATCGTGATCTATACAAACAATGCATACCACCACTAAAGCATGGCGAGGTAGACACGAGATACAACATTATGTGATAAAGTTTGTCAGTGACTTGCGACAGGTCGGTGGTTTTCTTTGTGTATTCGGTTTCCTCCACAAATAAAACTAACCACAACTATATAACTGAAATATTGTTGAAAGTGGCGTTAAACACCATAACCCCCTTAAATGTACGCTTAATTCACATCTGTTTTACAAAAAAACAAAGAAAATGACAACACAAATGCTACTACATGTATCTTGGAAATATCAGTGTCTATACGTTTTACAAAAATAAACTTAAAACTTGTATTTCTAATGTTTAGGGACCGACCATTTATCTTGCAGGGGGGGCTATGGGTTTTTTTTCGTTCAGAAAAATTTTTTTTCGGACAACACGACAGAGAGAAAAAAAAATTATCCAGAATTTAACATTAGGTTATATGACAAAAACTCTGGATCAGATTTTTTTTTTTTCCTCCACCAAAATCAGAATATTTTTTCAGCAACATTGGGAATCAGAATATTTTTTTAGAAAAAAAACCATAGCCCCTCCCCCCTGGAAGTTAAATGGTCCGTCCCTTATATACACTTGTTGAAAAGTGTTCTGCCACTTGAGTACAGATGACCAGAGACGGTATTGACAATTAAATTTGGTTCAAAGTTTACCATTGTTTCCCTATTATATCTTCCGATCACCTTGTGTACTATTTAACATGTAAATGATGGCTAAGACCATATTAGTGTCTCTTTTTAACATGTAAATGATGGCTAAGACCATATTAGTGTCTCTATTTAACATGTAAATGATGGCTAAGACCATATTAGTGTCTCTTTTTATAGAAGTAGTTATTATAAAAATGACAACTTCTGGGAACAACGAGGAAACGACTTTTGACTGCTACAAGAAAAGTATAAAGAATTGGAAAGGGACGAAATATTTCTCTGTGGGTTAAGCCCTCGGAGCAGTCGCAAAGAATCCAGTTAAAGTTTGTGAGTTTGGTGCACTCGATACAATTTTATGTGCAGTTATTTCCAGTAGTTCCTACACCAATTAAACTTGCTAAAATATTTTTGAAAGTGACTTTTTATTGTTATATTTTTATAAGTAAATAAAATAAAGAATAAATAAAAAGTAAAAATAAATATAATACAAAAAAAATGTATAACGAAAATGAGTTACTAAGTATTATATTCCTTATAGAGCCAGAAGACTTCTGTCTAACAACAAACACTAATAATCTGTGAACACATTAACTTCCTATACACAAACGAATTGATGTAATGACCATGTGATAAAATGATGTCATCCTCTACTGATGATTTTAAACAGATAGAAAACATGCATGAGTCAATTTTACATACCTTTTTAGACAGGTGTTTTTCTAACATTTGTTTTTGATGTGGTGTAATTATGTATGTTTCATATATCAGGTGTCTGCTCGTCATCAACAAATATGTAGACGAAATACATATGTACCTATATTGATCCACAAATATAAAATTTAACAGTACCAGTTTTAGAAACAGGAAGAAAGGCGACCTTCTAGCTTTTATTTCCTGTTTTGAGACGAGTACAGAACTTCTTTTGTAACCTGTTTGCATGTTTACTGCCTGTCTATATATGTAGTTGACACATTTCAACATTTAAAAAATTTACAAATGTGTTCTGAATTCTAGCTTATAATGGTACACAAATGTAATAATGGCCAAAAGACTCTATAAAGGGACATTATTCTATGTTACGTACACCTACATTTGTATCACAATAATAGATACCTCTGTCATAAAATGCAATTTGAGGTTAATTAGCATAAACAGCCTACTAATTTTATGATTTCTTGATAAAAATCGCTATTTTCATATTGTTACAATAAATTTTCATTTTTGATCATTTTAAAGTCTTACCACACATGTACATTTTGTACAGTTTCCTGGCATAAAGATCTGTCCAGTTTTATAAATCTTATTTTGAAAGAAACACCTTCCACCAGGTAAGTTAAATATTCTTCTTTCACCTGTAAACAAGAAGATGAAAGTTAAATAATTACCAATTAGAAGTAACCATAAACAAAAATTAAAATCAGAATAGATAAAACTACAGTCATACTTGCCAATGCAGTCTCGTGTGTTAAAAGGTCATCTTTTTCTTGTCTTGTCTCATAAAAAATTTCATATGAATTGAGCCTCTTTTAAGAGGTTACCTGTATTAAAAGGCAACTTTTTCTTTGTCCCAAATGTGACCTCTTAATACAGGTTTGACTATTCATAATAAAAGTTTGAAGATGCCAAAGGCATAATCAGAAGCCGTAAATTGAAGAATAGACAATACAATGGCGAAAGGAAAAATGGTTTGATTTGGTTGGTTTGGTTTATGGTGCTTAACGCCACTTTCAACAATATTTCAGTTATATCGTGGCGGTCAGTTTTATTGGTTGAGGAAGTCGGAGTATCTGGAGAAAACCACCGACCTGTCGCAAGTCACTGACAAACTTTATCACATAATGTTGTATCGAGTACAGGTCGCCAAAGCGGGGTTCAAACTCACAATATTAGTGGTGATAGGCACTGATTACACAGGAAGTTGGAAAGCTAACTACTATGCAATCATGACCACGACGGCCCCGCAAAATGACAAAAGGACAAACAGTTATCTAGAAAACACTACACAGAAACCTATGATATCACTGATGTTCATGTTGTTCGACACTACACAGAAACCTATGATGTCACTGATGTTCATGTTGTTCGACACTACACAGAAACCTATGATATCACTGATGTTCATGTTGTTTGACACTACACAGAAACCTATGATGTCACTGATGTTCATGTTGTTTGACACTACACAGAAACCTATGATGTCACTGATGTTCATGTTGTTCGATCTTTAGATTTATATGTAGTGTTTTGTAGATTATTGTTTGTCCTTTTGTCTTTTTTTCTTTTGACTATTGTGTGTGTATTATCTGTCCTTTCTGAAAATTTAACCCAACAACGCTAGAATTCTCACTCGACTGGATTTGAACTCACACCATTGATACACTGCAGCACCAATCGCACTTAGCAGTATGTCCACCGTTACACACCATAACCCTAATCAAATTCTATGAACAGCTAATAAAGAAATATGACCTAGATTCCGCAGGTTACATGTAACAGGAGAGTCGTCCATTATTTGTAGCTTTACGAATACATAATAAACAGAGAGCTAGGATTTTAATGGATGTCTGGTATTTTGAATGGATGTCTGGTATTTTAATGGATGTCTGGTATTTTGAGAATACTGTGCTTTTTGGTAGTAAACGAAAAATCAACAAGGGATAAATTTCTATGGGTGATGGGTAGTGGACAAAATTATCTACCACTATTCATTACCTCCCCTACTTTTACTTATGACAATACAGTGGTTATTGTTAAGGGTTATGGTGTTTAATGCCACTTTCAACAATGTTTTAGCTATATCGTGTCGGTCATTGACAAACTTTGTCATATAATGCTGTATTTAGTACACCTCGCCATGAGCGGGATTCGAACGCTGTAACGTTAGTGATGAAAGGCACTGATTTCATAGGTAGTTGTAAATCCAACTACCATGCGATCATGACAATGATGGCCCCTTATGATAATACATATTGTCAGGAGAACGAATTTATAAAATAAAATAGCATAAAATAAAATAAATTTAATATCTTACCCGAACAAACGGCACAACAGGTACCGTTTGGTGTGTAAATGACATCCTTAGGACAGTTAAGAACAGGACATGCCTGTTTTTGACACACAATACTCCCTTTCTGGAAAAGAATATATTGGCTATTAATAAAAAAAATAGTGCTTTTAAATACAAATGTTCATGTTTCTATTGGCTTAGAACATGTCATGTGACATTCGGTTAATTCTGATATTGTCTTAATAAAAGTAATTTTGATTTGCTTTCATTTCATTCTTAGCAGCATTTATCATTGGCAGTCTTTTGTGTTGGTTAAAAACTCATATTAATTTCTTGTGTCCATAAAAACTCATATCAAATTATTCAAAAGACTATAATTGTATAATATCAAAACATTTATTACAGTGAGTGAATGTTGTTAACGCCAAATTAGCATTTTATACCAGATATATCACGTCAAGAACACGTTGATAAAATGATGATTTCCGCCTTGTAGTAGACCAACAAGCTTAGTTGGATTTCTAAAATGCTAGCTAACTGAAACAACAGTCCGCAGGTAGACATGTCTCTTCACTCGGGGCACATTATCCTGATTCCGAGACAACCGGTATTTGCTCTTACTCCTTAATGCTGTGTGCTAAGCGGAGTATCAGCAAACTATGAAATGAGTTAAATACATTTAGTAGTTTCATGTACGATCTTTAATAATATCGGTTGCCAATAGATACTGTATCCATGTTATATATATATTACCTGACATAGACATTTGGTACAGGGATCTGTATCCAAAGTAAATGATTCACCATCACTCAATTGTTTTCCTTTGAAAGTACAACCTAAAATACATCGTTGGAAATAATAATAATAATGATAATAATAATAATAATAATCAGGTCCATTGAAATGTTAATTATCTAACTGGTTTATATTTCCAAATATCTTTCCTTTTAATTATTTTGAAAATCGGAGAGAGAAAAACGCAATTTATTTTTGAGTTGTCGTTCTTACCTCAATGGTGAAAACAATTATATCGAGTCTTGTTTTACACAAACTGAGGAAACGACCATTTAACTTATATAAGGGAAGTGGGCTATCTTTTATTCTGACAAAAAAATATATTGTCTAATTTCATAGAAAAAAAATGATCTGAAAGATGCTAAAAATAAATAATTTTACCAAGCAGCTTTCTTGGGGATTTTGTTTTGTAAAATTTGAAGAAAAATTACCGACTTTTCATGTCAAAAATAATTTTCTTCCACTTCGTATGAAGACCATTGCTACCACTATATTTGTGTTTTCGTATTCGAAGCTTTTCTATGGAAACAGTGGCCATCTTGAAAATTCCAAGACTTAAGTATACAATATCATCTAGGTAAAGGGTCTACAATCCCACAAAAGTACCAGTAGGCCCAGGGTAATAAAATTCAAAGTTAAATAACTTCCGATCTTTGAGATTTGCTTCGGATAAGTCAATATGGAGAAGAAGAAAGAAAGAAATATTTATAAAAAGGAAACCGAACGGGAACAATAAGTCTCCAAAATCACTTGATGGATTGAAAAATTAGTTTTACTTGTCATATATATAAGCAAGTTATACAGCTTGTGACAAAAAACATACAATGAATTCAAAAAGAAAAACAACAAATTTGGGAGCTGGTTTGTCAGTCTGAGAGTCCGATGTCCCCAGTTCCATTGAATGCATCAAAAAGGAGCCAAGCCGAATATCTGTTCGGATATGATTTTTTTTTTTTTTTTCATAATAGCGAAAATTCAATTATTCAAGAACAATGAAAGGTCTTTCTACTGATGTATTGTGTATGGACTATTACACATGATGAAGAAGTCATAAAATAGTTTGATAATAAGATATCAAATATGCAGTATCAAAAAAAAAACCTTTTACATCTTTTTTCAATAGTTTGATAATAAGATATCAAATATGCAGTATCAAACAAACAAACGTTTTACATCTTTTTTCATGTTTATGTATATCGATCTTGATTCTGAGTTCAAGCACAAATTAGGATAAAGGTCAAGGTCTATGTATATTGAGTTTTTACAAACAACGGCATCCATCAACTTTTCGAAGGACTCGTCGAAATCTGTGGCTATGTAGTTTCGAATATGTACCAATAATTCATGTTGAAATCAGATTATCTATTATTTTCATCTTTGGGAACATTTTTTTCTGTAATATCGGACGACATGAAATTTTTTAAGACCCTTTTTTTATTTTCAAATAATATTGTGTCAAGAAATAACTGATCGCTCAAAAACGTCCATCAATGTTGAATAAAGTCATTTAAAAACTTTTTTTCACTAACCCGTCGACCACGACAAAAGGCGTCTAACATATATGAGAACCTATATAAATATTTATTTTAAACAGACTCGTTGATGTAAAGTTTTATATCATTGTTGTAATATACATGTTAAAATGATTATCTCAAAAGTATCAATAACTCTCTCCGTGTGTCTACTCTGAGCTAGACCCAGATTAAGCAGAAAATAGTCTTTGAAATTCCACGTTCATATTTGTATATCATGTTGTTTGCTTTTTATGCGACTCTTGTTTGCAAAGTAAATGAGACTTTCGTCTCCATGTCATTCAAGCTTTCAAGGAGATCCATCTTATCACTAATGCTGTTTAATTATTTAAATTGGTATAACTTTTTTTTCTTGTCTTTCACTAGTGAAGAACAAATGATTGTATGTTATCTTGATTAATTGACTATTTAATATTTCAGTTGGTTGTCGTCAGCTTAAATGATATTGGAAACCAGTACAACTTCGGACAGGGGAACAGCACAGAATGTGCTCCCCGTAACATAAAATCATGCATCCACACTAGCGGACACGGGTTACCCGCGGTGCAAAACCACCAACCTTTCCTAAGTTACTAACCAACTTTATTATAAAAGGTTATACTTTTGACGGATGACTGTTTTGTATATTATTATTTCTGTTTGCGGTGTATTTTATAATGATTAAACACGTATTTAAGCAAACAACTGTTTTATGTGCTCGTTTTCCAGTTTCCTTTTGTATATGTACGTGTAAGTTATTAGAGAGTGTATTTCTTGACAATGTTAAAATCAGACACATGGGTTCTTTTTCATTCTTAATTTCATAGTCTAATTTTTTTACCATATTGATTAGTGTGGTGCTTACCTTCACATGATCCACAGCACATCCCAGGGGTAGAGACATGATTTGTACAGGGGGTGTAGCACTTCATCTCAGATCTAGTTACAACTCCAGCCTGTGAGAAAAAAGGGAACAATTTTATGAAAAAAGGTTCCAAAATTTTCTCTTTTTTTTTGTCTGTTTTTGCAACAGAACTGAATTTACATATTATCAAAACTAAGGTACATCACCCTCGGGAATAATAGGCAACCATCTCCGATTTTGGCAATCATGTGTATACCCTTTGGTTTTGGTTTTTTTGCTCCCAAAACTTTTAAAGTATCTGGCTTTCCAAGTTATTCCAGAAAAGGGTCGTGTGCAATAGATTAGCTATCTTCATGCATATTAGGGATAGATTTGTGAACAATAGAGAACAGAGAAAATTTGAAAACTTGAAAAATGATGTTTATAAAATGAGATTCAAGTGATAGTTTAAAAACATGACGAGGAGAGGATATATAAAGGCTTGTCCTGCTATCTAATCCTTTTCAGTACTTTTCTGAATAAAATACGTTAAATTAAATTAAAAATATGATAACAATCCAGAATATATTAACCTCTGTTTTTACTAGTTTTTTTTAAAGGGGTAGGTTAACTAACTACAAAAAATGGCCCCATGTTATAATTAAATAATAGTGCAATTTGTCACTATCACAGAGATCAAATGTTTTACCAAGCAAACACTACCAAAGTGTTTCTTCGTATTAATAGTGTTCATACATTTCCATGTTTTCGAGATATTAAATATACAGTGATGTTCCAAATGCATAAAATCTCATTCGGGATAGACTTATCCTTAAATGTGACTTTTCTCCTAAGACCCATCAGAAGTCTTATATATTATATTACCATCAATACCTTTCCATGTTAAAACGATATTTAGAATATTATAACCTTTGTTTATTAAATAATAATATAACTAGTTTCATAATTATATAATTGCTTCGTGTGAGAAAAAAATTCTGGTTCGGGGGAAAAACATACCTCCCCCCTTTTCCACTCCCTCGAAATTAAATGATTGGTCCCATCCGAGCGCATTTGGTTTGGACGCCTTGCTAAAAATGAAAAGTTCTCTCCTTAAAAATGATACAAATGAAACTTGAAGGAACAAGAGACAAATTGCTATTTAAGAATGTCAATCTTTTAAACACAAATACTTTTAACAATTTTAATTAAGTTTAAATTGCAAGTCCTCAGCCTTTTCAAGCTTAAAAGATCTCTTAAATGACGAGAGAAAGAAAGGAAAACAATAACTTTAAAGTGTTGCTAACCTCTAAATTGACAGGGGGTGTTTTGTCAAGTCAAACAGTAGTTATTAATAGGAGGGTCAGTGAAAGTAATTTTCACGAAGTTTGATTTTTCAGTAATTAAACTGAATGGGATTATAAAGAGGGCTTTGGTCTTGTGCACGGTTAATTAAGAATGGGATATGTCCAGTTTGAAAGCCTTTTGTTAAAGACCTGATGTTAAAGGGGGTTTGACTCATAGACTAGCTATGTGTCATTAACTTTGTGTCCTTCAAATGGCAAAACAAATTACATTCTAGATTTCTGAGATAAGCTGCTTGTTAATTTCAGACACACTTTTAAATTTTGTTAAAAATAAAGGGGGGGGGGGGGGTGAACGTGAAACAAAATATATCTGATGCGCGGGTAAATGTCAACAGGAGAAAATTACAAATGTTTTATAACATACAAAATAATAATGCACCCATGTATCTTTGTGACTTAATTCCACCATCAATTCAAAGTACAACCGTTTATCCATTGCGTAATGGAAGTGATATTATAATGCCATTTTGTAGACTATCGAATACTTATGATTCATTTATTCCTTCAACTATACGTCAATGGAATAGCTTAGATCCATCTCTTCGAAATGTGGATTCTATTGCAAAATTTAAAGCTGAATTAAGAAAGCGGAAAGATATTAGCCAAGTTCCTAAACATTACGAAATTGAACCTCGAAAACTGAATATTATTTTAACCCAGCTTCGATGTTTTGCTTCTTTTTTGAATTACGATTTGTTCCAAGTAAATATAGTCTCAGATCCGTCTTGTCGTTGTGGTGCCAATCGCGAAGACTCCTATCATTTCTTCTTCGATTGTTCCCATTATTCAAATATAAGACATACATTGTTTCAAAATCTCAACTGGCTACCTAATTATTGTGCTTTAGACCTTACACTTTTGACCTGTGGTAATCCTACACTCCCGTATGAACAGAACGAAATTATTTTTAAGCATGTGTTTGAATATATAAAGAGGTCTGAAAGGTTTCTTATTGTCTAGTTGTTCACCAAAACAACAATCGCACACATCACCACCACTAACCCTCTCTCTCTCATTCCTTTCTTCATTCTCTGTTTTAGTTCAATCTACACATATTAATGTAAGAAATATTTATATACATGCATGCTCTATCAAATAATGTTGTAACTTATTGTATATAGGAGAAGACTTCATAAGTTTGTTTAACTTGTGTCTTATCCTTTTTGCACATTTGAGCAAATAACATATGTTTAAACTAATATCAACAGGTATGGAACTTGGCTTCGGCTAGGAACATTAGAATCTATCATATTTGAATGGTGGCAAAATATCGAAAGAAACAATAGGAGATGCCTCCTTTGTGAAACAAATGACATCGGAAATGAATTCCATTATATTTTACAATGCCAATACTTTTGAGCAAATCATTAAGAACCTCATCCCAAGATACTTTAGAAAAAAGGACAAATATTTTTAAAATTTAAACACATTATGACTGTAAGCTAAAAAACAGATATTTGAAAATTATGTAAAATGATGAAAGTCATAAATGAAGGTGTGCGTGTTCCATTTATATTTCCCTGTAGCGTATATACATTTTTTTCAATTGTTTTTGTAATGGTTTATTATCAAAATGCACCCATGTATCTTTGTGACTTAATTCCACCATCAATTCAAAGTACAACCGTTTATCCATTGCGTAATGGAAGTGATATTATAATGCCATTTTGTAGACTATCGAATACTTATGATTCATTTATTCCTTCAACTATACGTCAATGGAATAGCTTAGATCCATCTCTTCGAAATGTGGATTCTATTGCAAAATTTAAAGCTGAATTAAGAATGCGGAAAGATATTAGCCAAGTTCCTAAACATTACGAAATTGAACCTCGAAAACTGAATATTATTTTAACCCAGCTTCGATGTTTTGCTTCTTTTTTGAATTACGATTTGTTCCAAGTAAATATAGTCTCAGATCCGTCTTGTCGTTGTGGTGCCAATCGCGAAGACTCCTATCATTTCTTCTTCGATTGTTCCCATTATTCAAATATAAGACATACATTGTTTCAAAATCTCAACTGGCTACCTAATTATTGTGCTTTAGACCTTACACTTATATTCTTATATTTTCTATTCTTTGCAATATTCTAAATATGAGGAAACCTGATGAAAGTCAGAGCAGAAACGCGCCGTGCGCACTAAATTATATCTCTACGTTTATTTTTACTATCAAATTCAAATTCAAATTCAAAATTGTATTGTCATTAAACAATACAGTTTGTGACAATTATACAAATTATACAAAGAGAACCTAAAATCGACATTTTCAAGTAAACATGTTAGGAGTCCTCTGTCCTCAGTTCTAATGACTTTTTTAAAAAGGAACCCAGTTTATTTACTTGAGATGGTGTTGATGGGTTTAAAATATATGAAAGTTTTTCTGATTCTGATAAGTTATTAAAAATTTGATTTTCGTTGTTCAAAATGTTTAAAAAAGAAGACCTCAATTCAGAATTTATCGTGAAATGTAAAAGAAAATGTTTCTCGTTATCTATACACTTACAGTGTGAGCATAAACGTTGCTCTCTCGGAATATTTAAATGTCTCCCCTTTTCTATTAATAAGTTGTGTTCACTAATTCTAAGCTTTGTTATTAGCTTTCTGTATTCAAAATTAGATATAGATAAGTAACTTTCCACTGATAAATTTTGTTTTAAATTTGAGAATAAATATAATTTACTTTTTTGGTATTATCACTTGGTCGATGCATCTGCTGGTGGACTTATTAGTCCCCAAAGGAGGTCAAATAATTTTACGTCTTACTTGGATAAAAAAAAGCTAAGGGCTTAAAAATTCTAAATCTTACCCTACAGTGCAGTGTTACACAAGGATCATCGGCTTCGACCCAAGTCTGACCACTGTCAAAAGTTTTCCCTTGATACTGACAACGCTTGCACACTTCACAACACTGTTTTGTTTGCCACGGATTATCAAACAATATCATATAACAACCTTCTAGACTTCTACAAACTTCTCGTTCACAAGCCACTTCACCGTTCTGAAAATAAACAACATATAAAATTAAGAATCAGGACCTAAAATGCACAGTACAATAAGGGTTAGGGTTATGGTGTTTAACGTCACTTTCAACAATATTTCATTTATATCGTGACGTTCAGTTTTATTTGTGGAGGAAACTGGAGTACCCGGAGAAAACCACCGACCTGTCGCAAGTCACTGACAAACTTTATCACAGCCTTGTATCGAGTACACCTCGCCATGATCGGGATTCGAACTCACAACTTTAGTGGTGATAGGCACTGATTGTACAGGTAGTAACTGACTGTTGTAAATCCAACTACCATACGATAACGACCACGAGGACCCCTGTACAATAAGGCCCTAAAATACACAGTAACGATAACGACCACGAGGACCCCTGTACAATAAGGCCCTAAAATACACAGTAACGATAACGACCACGAGGACCCCTGTACAATAAGGTCCTAAAATACACAGTAACGATAACGACCACGAGGACCCCTGTACAATAAGGCCCTAAAATACACAGTAACGATAACGACCACGAGGACCCCTGTACAATAAGGCCCTAAAATACACAGTAACGATAACGACCACGAGGACCCCTGTACAATAAGGTCCTAAAATACACAGTAACGATAACGACCACGAGGACCCCTGTACAATAAGGCCCTAAAATACACAGTAACGATAACGACCACGAGGACCCCTGTACAATAAGGGCCTAAAATACACAGTAACGATAACGACCACGAGGATCCCTGTACAATAAGGGCCTAAAATACACAGTAACGATAAAGACCACGAGGACCCCTGTACAATAAGGCCCTAAAATACACAGTAACGATAACGACCACGAGGACCCCTGTACAATAAGGCCCTTAAATACACAGTAACGATAACGACCACGAGGACCCCTGTACAATAAGGCCCTAAAATACACAGTAACGATAACGACCACGAGGACCCCTGTACAATAAGGGCCTAAAATACACAGTAACGATAACGACCACGAGGACCCCTGTACAATAAGGGCCTAAAATACACAGTAACGATAACGACCACGAGGACCCCTGTACAATAAGGCCCTAAAATACACAGTAACGATAACGACCACGAGGATCCCTGTACAATAAGGCCCTAAAATACACAGTAACGATAACGACCACGAGGACCCCTGTACAATAAGGACCTAAAATACACAGTAACGATAACGACCACGAGGACCCCTGTACAATAAGGACCTAAAATACACAGTAACGATAACGACCACGAGGACCCCTGTACAATAAGGACCTAAAATACACAGTAACGATAACGACCACGAGGACCCCTGTACAATAAGGACATAAAATACACAGTAACGATAACGACCACGAGGATCCCTGTACAATAAGGGCCTAAAATACACAGTAACGATAACGACCACGAGGACTCCTGTACAATAAGGACCTAAAATACACAGTAACGATAACGACTACGAGGACCCCTGTACAATAAGGGCCTAAAATACACAGTAATGATAACGACCACGAGGACCCCTGTACAATAAGGGCCTAAAATACACAGTAACGATAACGACCACGAGGACCCCTGTACAATAAGGTCCTAAAATACACAGTAACGATAACGACCACGAGGACCCCTGTACAATAAGGGCCTAAAATACACAGTAACGATAACGACCACGAGGACCCCTGTACAATAAGGCCCTAAAATACACAGTAACGATAACGACCACGAGGACCCCTGTACAATAAGGCCCTAAAATACACAGTAACGATAACGACCACGAGGACCCCTGTACAATAAGGTCCTAAAATACACAGTAACGATAACGACCACGAGGACCCCTGTACAATAAGGGCCTAAAATACACAGTAACGATAACGACCACGAGGACCCCTGTACAATAAGGCCCTAAAATACACAGTAACGATAACGACCACGAGGACCCCTGTACAATAAGGGCCTAAAATACACAGTAACGATAACGACCACGAGGACCCCTGTACAATAAGGCCCTAAAATACACAGTAACGATAACGACCACGAGGACCCCTGTACAATAAGGGCCTAAAATACACAGTAACGATAACGACCACGAGGACCCCTGTACAATAAGGCCCTAAAATACACAGTAACGATAACAACCACGAGGACCCCTGTACAATAAGGCCCTAAAATACACAGTAACGATAACGACCACGAGGACCCCTGTACAATAAGGGCCTAAAATACACAGTAACGATAACGACTACGAGGACCCCTGTACAATAAGGGCCTAAAATACACAGTCACGATAACGACCACGAGGACCCCTGTACAATAAGGCCCTAAAATACACAGTAACGATAACGACTACGAGGACCCCTGTACAATAAGGCCCTAAAATACACAGTAACGATAACGACCACGAGGACCCCTGTACAATAAGGGCCTAAAATACACAGTAACGATAACGACCACGAGGACCCCTGTACAATAAGGCCCTAAAATACACAGTAACGATAACGACCACGAGGACCCCTGTACAATAAGGCCCTAAAATACACAGTAACGATAACGACCACGAAGACCCCTGTACAATAAGGTCCTAAAATACACAGTAACGATAACGACCACGAGGACCCCTGTACAATAAGGCCCTAAAATACACAGTAACGATAACGACCACGAGGACCCCTGTACAATAAGGGCCTAAAATACACAGTAACGATAACGACCACGAGGACCCCTGTACAATAAGGGCCTAAAATACACAGTAACGATAACGACCACGAGGACCCCTGTACAATAAGGGCCTAAAATACACAGTAACGATAACGACCACGAGGACCCCTGTACAATAAGGTCCTAAAATACACAGTAACGATAACGACTACGAGGACCCCTGTACAATAAGGTCCTAAAATACACAGTAACGATAACGACCACGAGGACCCCTGTACAATAAGGCCCTAAAATACACAGTAACGATAACGACCACGAGGACCCCTGTACAATAAGGGCCTAAAATACACAGTAACGATAACGACCACGAGGACCCCTGTACAATAAGGCCCTAAAATACACAGTAACGATAACGACCACGAGGACCCCTGTACAATAAGGGCCTAAAATACACAGTAACGATAACGACCACGAGGACCCCTGTACAATAAGGGCCTAAAATACACAGTAACGATAACGACCACGAGGACCCCTGTACAATAAGGGCCTAAAATACACAGTAACGATAACGACCACGAGGACCCCTGTACAATAAGGCCCTAAAATACACAGTAACGATAACGACCACGAGGACCCCTGTACAATAAGGTCCTAAAATACACAGTAACGATAACGACCACGAGGACCCCTGTACAATAAGGGCCTAAAATACACAGTGAAACTAAGGAACTCAAATACACAGTATAATTAAGGAACTCAAATACACAGTAAAACTAGGGACCTGAATTACACAGTAAAAATAGCAACGTGAAATACAAAGTATAAATAAGGATCTGAATTACACCGTAAAAAATAGGCCCAAAATAATTTAGAAAAAAACATTAAAAAAAAGCAGATCTTACATCTACATTTTACAACAATAGAGGGTTTTCTGGAAAATACACAGAAAATGAGGACTCCTAACCGCCCCCTTAATTCAATACTGTTAATTTATTAATGTAAAATTAGCTTTACGAGAAGTTTGGAAAATAGTCAAAATTCCCTCTAGATAGATTTTGGTATAGATTTATTTCGACTTTATTATAAACCCTAACACTCTCCCATCCCATCCCGTCCAACCCCATCCCCCTACCCACCCCCACACACCTTTTTAGTAATACATTGTGATAAGTGAGTGAAATGTAGTTTAACGCCCAACTCCATCATGGGCAGGTTTGACTAATGGAATGTTTCAATAAATATATAATATTGATGAAGTCACTATGTAAGGAGTTTATTTAATGTCTAGTAACCTGCATGGCGAATTCAGCAAGAATAATTTAAAGATTTCAAAGGGAGGTAATATGAAGACGTAAACATTAAAGAAGGACAGACAATGCAACATTTGGCCAAAAGATAAAGGACAAAAAGATAAACAATGATCTACAAAATGCTACACAGAAAACTAAACATTGAGCAACGCGAATCTGAATGGAAAATTTAGTAACCTGGTATGATGGATTTAATGGGTTTAGTAACATTATTTTCATGTATTTGCGAGTGAGTGAGTGAGTGAGTGAGTGAGTGAGGTTTATTTCAGCTATATCATGGCGAGAACAAGTTAATTTTCAATGTGATAATGATGGTATCCGCTTAGTACTAGACCAACACGCTTAGTTGGATTTTTACTTACTGACCACTTTTGTCAAAGTTTGGACTGAAACAACAGTCCGCGGATAGACATGTTTCCCCACTCGGACACTTTAGCCTGATTCCGAGCCAACCAGTTTTTGCTCTTTCTCCTTAGTGCTGCCTGCTTATCGGAGAAACAACAAATACTAATGTTATAGTCTTTGGTTTGACTCTATCGGGGCTCGAACCCACGATCTACTGCACTCTAGGCGAGCACACTAACCATTACACAACCGACGCGGTTACAATGCGATTATACAATCGTTTGACATCAAATATCATAGCTATTAAAGGATATCCTATAAGTACACGTAATATTAAACCTTTTGTGAAATATTTTATCGTAATTATGCAAATTATCAAAAAATGTGTCATAAAATATTTGACAATCTATTCATGTATGTTAATTTTTTAAACATTTCACATCTTACAATAAGTAGAAAATGTAAACTCTTTTATTCAAACAGGCTTTTTAGAGTGTTAGTTTCGAATAAAATATAATGGACGCTTCATCTTGATTATACAAAGTGTACATTAATAAGCACACATAATAATAATAAATGACAAAAATATTACCAACAATTTATGAACGCATAAAATTAAGAGTATTTATTAGACACTAATGCTTATATTTCTGAGTTTTCATCAAAAAAATTGTCGTAAATTAAGACATTTATAAAAATAAATATGGTTATTAATTCAGAATTTCAAAATGGACCTTACTAATAATAAATCATGAAGACGAGAATAAATGGACGAGACTGAACCGGGTATTTGAAGATTAATTATGGACGTAACAATGAAACTGTATCTTATATTTGTATCAAGTCTTTGGTGGTCTTTTGTCATATAGTCTCTGTCTGTAGGGTAAGGGGGCGGAGTCGGGGTATTCATCTCACAGAACGATTAACGGTTTTGACATATTTGGTATGAAAGCTTTAGACATTTACAATGCAATGTTTGAAGAATAAAATAATTGGAGGTACTGTGCAAATCTAAATTAGCTTTTCAGATAAGTACATATAAAAATATATGTTTGGTAAAATTGTATAAATTTGCGTTGAATTGAAATGGAGTTACCAAAAAAGGGCGTAAAATGATGTTCTTATCGTCACTCCCATTTGTTTTATGTCAGTGTATTTATTTTTGTTAATGTTTGGGAGTTTAAGCCAAACTTCATAATGCATATCACAGTTTTAAGTATAATGATGCCGTTATTATACATGACGGGTGAAATAATTGGAGCAGAAGACGCTGACCTTATAGCACCTGTCTTACGTCATAAAACTTTCAAGTATGAGTTTCGTATTCCAGAATCATCCAATCAGAATATTGTATATACAGGATTAAACGTTTGATTGGCCGTTATTTCCAGTGCGAGTACAAAATCGTACTCGGAAAGTTTAATGCCGGAAATGTCTTGCTTCAACGGTCATCATTTTTTTCGAGTGCTTGAAGAAGAAAAAAACCAATCAGAGCACTGTATTCAATATATAAATTGTTCTGCTTTGACGATTTTGGAGTACAAGTACGAATTTTGTTCTTAAAGGGTTTATGACCAATTCAATATATAAATTGTTCTGCTTTGACGATTTTGGAGTACAAGTACGAATTTTGTTCTTAAAGGGTTTATGACCAATTCAATATATAAATTGTTCTGCTTTGACGATTTTGGAGTACAAGTACGAATTTTGTTCTTAAAGGGTTTATGACCAAAAGGTCTCACTCCCTTTTCCGACAGTGTGGTATTTTGGGGTTTTTTCATCTTATTATTCTATACATGTAGTTATGAAAAGAAAGTTCCAAGTCCAATTTCAGCAAAACGAGCAACGACCTCTCACCTCTCACCTCTCATCTCTCACCTCAAATCATTGAACACAAAAAAACTACTACATGACAGTTGGAAATCCATGTCCTTGCTTGGTACAGTCACAAAAATGTGACGGGTTAAACTAGGAAATATGAACACAACCCTATAATTTGACTGATTGATTGATTGATTGATTGATTGATTGATTGATTGATTGATTGATTGATTGATTGATTGATTGATTGATTGATTGATTGATTGATTGATTGATTGATTGATTGATTGATTGATTGATTGATTGATTGATTGATTGATTGATTGATTGATTGATTGATTGATTGATTGATTGATTGATTGATTGATTGATTGATTGATTGATGCGTGAACAAATTTTGATAACAACATATAGGGGGTGTTAAGTCATTTTTTAGTCTTTTTTTAAGCTCCTGTGTTGACGATCTTGGAGTTTGAGTACAAAAAACGTACTCGAAAGTCTCACAAACTGTTTTTGTTGAGGTTGGTTCTGTAAGATCTTTTTTATTTTCATTTCTGTTTTCATTAATATTATCGTTCAGTTGTTTTGTTTTGTCCATCCGGATTAACATTTTTCAAGTTTTACTGTTCCCTCCCGCGGTTATCCTAAAGGTTTTTTGTCTGTAAAATTGGTCTCCTCGTTTAAAAAACTGTCAATTTCAGCAATATTTCAGCTACACGGTGGCGTCAATACAATAATTTATTAACAATTTATTATTTTTTTAAATACAAATTAAAATATAATAAACCACTGATGCAAATCGTAAATAAAAAATATTAAATATAATTAATAAATAGACATTACAAACAGGAATATAAATAATAAAAACAAACTAATTTGTCTATAGACATTACATTTGTCAAGACAATCATTAAAGTTTAGTCAAGAGGGCGGTATTTTATTTTTTATAGATTATTTAATGGCCGTTATAGTCTTACAACAGTCTGTACTCAATAAAACTTCTTTAAACGGTTTGTGTAAGTACTTAATCAGTGTATTGACATCGTAATATATGTTAAGATAGAAAAAAAAGCTAAGACGAGGCACCAAAATAGTTAGAAATATAAAACGCCCATTAAAATAAATAGATTAGGTTGGATTTTTTACTAAATACCAGTTATTTATAATTGTGTTATCTACGGGAAATATACTGTAAATGTACTACGGTTTAGCTTAATCTGAATGAAAGCATGATTTAGTTCTCCCCAGCAGAGCCTCGATCTGAGGTTAGACAAGGACGTCGACTTGCTTGTTTACTCTCTGTCATTTAATAGTTTTTAAACTAGTTATCAATGGCAATATAATGGCTTTGTCAGGCGCTGGTCGACGGGTCGCTATTATACATGGAAAGGTTTAGCCGTCGTACAGTCTGGACACAGAGAAAAAATAACTTCTCTTAATATTTATGATACAACTTTCACATAATTCGGTAGTTCAGGTAATTGTATGAACGTTACGTGTATATAAACTTTATAGCCCCCCAAAAATTTGTGTGGTTCAATATTGAAAAATTTTATTTGATAAAAATAACATATTCTCCAATAAATTTCAGAATATGGACTAAATTGAACTGAGTTTTATTTATAATTTCTATAATGAAACGCGTCGTGGACAAAAAGGGACTGCCATTTCACTTTTATGGTGTGTGGAGAGGGGTATGTTTTATTTTGGTTTTTTTTTATTTCGCCGCATTATTTAAAAAAATATAAATTGTCCTGAAAGATGCCCAAAAAATAATTAATACATTTGATCATGCAGTTTGCAATGAGAAATTTTTGGCATAATTTGAAAAATTACTGATTTTTCATGACAAGAATTTCTGGGTATTCGGGAGAAAACAAAAACATATCCCCCGCCACCTCCCCCCTCCCCCCCCCCCCCCCCCATAAGTTAAATGGTCGGTCCCTTAATTACGATATCTTTATTCATAATGGTGTTTAGTTGTCAATTAATGAAAGTAAATAGAAATTCAAACCTTGATATGATTTATAAATATTTATGTAATTTTCATTGTTTTTAACATAATATTCACGCTTAACATTAAAATGCGTGAACGTTTACGAACAAGAACAAAACAAACAAAAACACCGGGCACTCGGATATATCAAAGGTGAACGCTTGATTGATTGATTGATTTATTTATTCGTTGATTGGCGTTTAACGCCAACTTTAGCAGTGAACGAACGAACAATTGTTTTATGTAGATGTTTTAGAGAACGACAACTTGTTTTTAGGAAGAGGTGGATGGTAGTGCTGTGTTGTTGTTTTTTTTAATTTCTGTCGCTAAATTTTGTATTTTTTTTAATTAATTAACCTGAAAGATGCAAAAATGTATAATCTGACCCTGTAGACTAAAGGAGATATGTTGGTAGAACAAAATTGACCGATTTTTCATGTCCAATAAAGAAATAATCCTATTCTTATTTCGTGTGAAAATAAATCTGGCTCGGCGGGGCAAATATACCCTCTAAAAGTTACATGGTCGGGTCTTATATCTCACATTTCAAAGGGTAAATAATAGAAGTAAATTTTTAACATTGTTGATGGTCTTCTTGGTGGTACCAGTCTATTTTATAATACTTGATGGTACCAGTCTATTCTATAATACTTGATGGTACCAGTCTATTCTATAATACTTGATGGTACCAGTCTATTTTATAATAGAAGGTTTCTAGTACGTCTTAAATTTCAAAGAATGTCGTCTTATAACAAGAGCCATACAACCAGATTAAATATATACATCTTGTATACAATACCGAGAAAGTGACTACAAATTAATGGATAAAGGTCTAAACAATTTATAACCCTGTCCTTATCATTTGTAAACATTCTTCTGTAAATTTACACAAATAATTTTGTTTACTTTCATATTAAAACGATCATTTATAACTGAACAACGACCTAAAATAAACAAAATGGCGGAGTATCAAACATGTAATCCGACTCGTGCCGGAGATTAACGATTACTTACGATTGTTGTCAGAGCAGACGTAAAGATAACAATGAAAACAAAAATTCTCATCATAACTAAATTAATGTACATTTTACAATTTTATTTTTATAAGTCAATTTTAAATTAACACGAAATTTTCTCAATTTGTTGTTAATTGCAGAAAAAAATGCATTCAAATTTACAAGAATTATTAAAAGAAAGTTTATACAGTGATGGCCAGCAATTTCACTAACATCAACAAAACGAACAATCGCCTCTCATCAAAACTGACTGAACACAAGACAAGACCACGATATATGACGTTGCAAATCCAAGTCTTGTCTTATGACAGGCACAAAAATGTGACAGGGTTAAACCTGTTAATGGAACCCCAACTTTCACCTTTTGATAACGGCTGGATCAAGAAGTTGTTTCAAAAATAGGCACGTTAATTTGATTTTCAAATAACGATATTAACTGCAAACATATAAAGTTTTATCTTTAATAGAGATAATAAATCTATAATTCATAATGCATATCATAAAATACAATGCTGTTAATTTTTATTTTTATTATAGTTAAAGAAGCCCTTGCGTTTGTCCATATTATTATTTTTTTTATTGTTGCCCATTTTAATAACAACATACAATACACCCATCATTTCATTGAAAATTAACTTGTTCTCGCCATGATATAGCTGAAAACTGAAATTGCTGAGTTGGCGTTAAACAACAATCACTAACTCACTCACATTTACCTCCATCTAAGAATGCCATGCTAATTTTACCAAGCGAAGCCTTTGCGTTTGTCCATAGCACTTTTTTTGAAAATTTTCACACAGTTTAATGATTTAAGATGCAAACATTTTAATTGTATATTAGGTGTCGCCGTGGTCATGATCGTAAAGCAGTTTGATTTACAACTACCTGTGCAATTAGTCCCTATTACCACTAAAGTTGTGAGTTCGAGTCTCGATCATGGTGTGATGTACTCGATACAACTAATGTGATCAAGTTTGTCAGTGACTTGCAGAAGGTCGGTGGTTTTCTCCGGGTATTCCGGATTTTTCAACCAATAAAACTGACCATCACGATAGAACTGAAATATTGTTGAAAGTGGCGTTAAACACCATACCCCTAGCACTAACCCAAACATATGTGACCGAGTCAAGTTCATCAGTGATAAAAATAAAAAACAAAAAATACTACACTGTCCACTGGGGTAAAGCTGATGCCCGTAAATGTAATTACGATCATCCCAAGATGGCGGACATGGAATCAGGTAAGAATCTTTTTTGTCGATTAAATTGTTTCTATAATGTATTTTAAATGGCACATGCATTGGTACGATAGTAATCTATGAACTTATCACAGGGAAATCACAAATTACGACTGAAAAATGTATATGAAAGAGAAAATCCGATTTTAAAAAATCGCTAAGATGACCGTAACTGAAAACTGAAATGACCGTAATTGCACCGCCGAATTATGATCAGTTCCGGTCATCTTAGCGATTTTTTAAAATCGGATTTTCTCTTTCATATACATTTTTCAGTCATAATTTGTGATTTCCTTGTGAAAAGTTCATAGATTACTATCGTACCAATGCATGTGTCATTTAAAATACATTATAGAAACAATTTAATCGACAAAAAAGATTCTTACCTAATTCCATGTCCGCCATCTTGGGATGACCGTAATTACAGTTACGGTCATCAGCTTTACCCCAGTGACTGTCGCAACAATTCCACAATAATAGAAAAATGCTTGGTACAGGCACTCCAATTAAAAAAAAGTGGCGGGGTTAAACTAGTTTAATGAATCCAAATATCCCCTCTTATTGAAATGATGCAGAGCATGCAAGCGTGTTCCACACGTGTGAGTAAATTGACAATCTTTACATATAACTGATACCCAGCTGTCTAACCGATATTTTATTACCAAAATAGTCTTGGCATTGAAAAGCCATAATCATTATAATAATAATAAAAACACATTAAATATCTAACGACAGTATGTATATATACAGTTTTGGAGAACGCTGAGGATATCGACGTCGCTACAATGGACAATGGAATAATTTTATGAAGTTTTACAGAGAAAAATAAAACTGCAAATTATAATTTAAACAATTCATGCGTAAATTCATCACTTAAAAATCCGTTTAAGACGCATACCTAGATAACTGTGAAATTACCTATTTAGAAATTCAGCTATTTGACTAGGATCGGCTAATATATGTTAGAAACTATCTCATTCTATATACTTAAAACTAACCACATCGGTAGTGCAATGACTTTAGTGTCCTCTCCTTCGGTTCGGGTCAAACCTATGACTAACAAAATGGCATTAGCTGCTTTTCTGCTAAATACGCGGCATTAAGGAGTAACAGCAATGACAGGTTGACTCCGGAATTCAGATAACATGTTCGAGTGAAGCGACATGTCTATTGTTTCAGTAAGCTAGCACTGTAGAAATTAAACTAAGGATGTGTTGTTCTAGTACAAAGCAATAATCATCATCATCATCTCATTGAAATATAACTTGCTCTCGCCGTGATATAACAGAAGCATTGCTGAGTTGCCGCTAGACAACAACCGCTCCTCACCCACTCACTTTACTTCAATCTTTTCATTTAGGAAAGGAAAGCCCACCGGACAGTTATAAGAAACGGATCAGTATTAACCTCGACATTGGGTTTTGATTGATTGATTGATGTTTAACGCCAACTGAAACAGTATTTCAGCTATATCGTGGCGTTCCCTGACATTGAGTAAATGCCTAAAAGCATTAACAATTAAATGGTGTATTGAGGGCGCGAACCCATGGTAATGTTGTTAGGCTTACGGCCAGAGCTCAACGACCTGAACCAATCGGTCACCGTGGCCCTAAAAATGGTGGATATGTCCCATGGCAACTAGACATTTATTAATACCTATATTGATCCTACAGATTTAATTTACTATTTACATATGTAATATATATTTATTATTTATTTATTATGTCCAATCTCAATTGTATATATGATCTGCACATTTAATAAAATTCGTCGTCGTGGCCGCGATCCTATGCTAATTAAATCAAAATCAATTCCATATCGTCTAAACTTGCTACAAGTCCTTTTCTTATTAATAACCTCTTTAATAAATTGTTGCTATGAAAGTTGAAATCTTGACTGACCTATTAAATTTACAATCCACATATAATCAGTAAAGAAATGTTGTTGGTAAATACAAGTAGTCAGTCAAGATTTGAGTTTTCATAGTAGCATTTTTTAAGAGAAGGGGACTTGTAACAAATCTACGTATCACGTTCAAGATGTGACTTCAATTTTAGCACATGGCGATGTGTACTCGAAACAGGTTTAAGTTTTGTGAGAAAGATTATCTGTGACTTGGTAATTTTGTATTCCCAACTGTTTCGTTCACAAATAAAAGTGACGCTCACGATAAAACTGAAAAATTGTTGAAAGTGGCCTTAAACATCAATCCATAAAATTAGTAAAAATAAATAAATGTCATACATTTTGTATTGAGGAGAGCGAGTGATTGTTGCTAAACGACAATTGAGCAATTTTCAGCTATATCATGGCGAGACCAAGATACATTTTGATGAGACGATGATGAGGTCCGCAAATGTCCTAGACAACACGCTAAGCATGGATCTTTATAGTGCTAGCTCACTGATACAACAGTCCGCGAGTGGACATGTCACTCCACTCGGACACATTATCCTGATTTCGAGCCAACCAGTCTTTACTCTTATGTGCTTCGCGGGGAAGAAACAAATATACCAGGTTTGATCCGAACCCACAATCAACCGCAAACAATGCGAGCGCGTTAACCATTATACCACAGATCTGGTTCTTTTTAATCTATTTTTTACCTCTTTAAAATATTGAGCTCTCATTCAATTCAATCTCTTTTGTCAAAATATATAAGAGGAATAAAAATAATTATATTAAGTCACTTTAAAAAGTCAACTTCATACAAAGTACACCCTTTCTACCTTTACAATACCATTACGTAAATACCACAGCCATTTTATTTTAATCCATTTCAAAACAATTTTCCATCTTTTCGTTAATGCACGACTCTTTTTTGTCTTTGAAATAGTTTTCTCAGTGTATAAACATAAAAACTTTTAGATAGCTCAAGTGGTACTTTAACTTACTGAAGAACTTTCATGCCGTTTAAATAAATAACTTAAAGATAAACGTAGGTAGCATTTGTTATTCGTCTCAAGTAAACAATTATCCCTTTAAGAAAATTTAAAAGCTATTGACATTGTTCCATAAACAATGAGTTTTTTGTATTATCTGTGTTGAGAAGGGATATGTGTTTTTATTTAGAGGCTATTCGTGGTTAACTGGTTCCCTGTTTCTCTTCTCACTGGTACGATAGGAAAACCAAATAATTCTAAAATTCTTTAGGAGGGAGATAGTCAAAGGGTCTAAACTGGATAGCAAAAATCTTTAAGGTTAACTATGCCCAAGGGAAATGTACTTTTAGGTTTAATCATATTTATCATTTCACTAAGAGAGATTTAATTGGGGGAAATGTGTGTGTGTAATTTAAGCGGGCGGGGTGTGGTTTTCTTCGACCATGTTGTACGTTAATGTTGGATAACATAGTTAAGTGAGTCTTTCAATGACAAAATATTTTATTTAGCTGTGGGTCTGAGAAAAGCAATATAGGTTTTGGCCAGTAAAACTAGTTTAACCACGCCACTTTTTTATTGAGATGCCTGTATCAAGCATGGAAAGGGTACATGTATCGATTTTGACACTGTATCTACCACTTTTCTGTTAGATTTTGAAACTGTCCCATTTAACATTATGTGATAAATTTTGTCAGTGACTTGCGACAGATTGGTGGTTTTTCTCCGGTTTCCTCCATCAACAAAACTGACCGCCACGATATAGCTGAAATATTGTTGAAAGTGACGTTAAACACCGGCCATAAACCTAAACCAATCTCGGAAGGTTTAAAATGCTGGTATCAGTTATGGTCATTCTGGATTCAAGAAACACATGTTACAAGTAGTACCACGTCAAGATGTTAAAAGTTCGTATGACACTTTATTCAAAGCGTGAAAAAGACAGATCGTTAGACATATATCATCATTAGCCGTCAAGATTAATTGTCATCAAATTAATGTAACGATTTGTAAATATATTATACCTATAAAATGTCATCTAATTAACTTAGACATACACGCGTAAATAAACAGCTTCGTTTACTTTGCTTATGTTTCTAATAAAAAAAAACGTAGATATCAAATTTAGTGCGCACGACGCTAAAAATCAAAACATTGTAAAGGCATATAATGTAATAGTCTTTGTGTACAAGAAAACCAAAGGGCCTAAACAGTATAACCAAGGCCTGACGGACTTGATTAGGGAACTCAGAATTTGCAACACAGCAGATCTTGGAGATGAGTTCCATTATCTATTAAAATGTGCCGGACTATTTCAGTGAAAAAAGAAAGACTTATATAGATAAAAAAAAAAAATACTTTAAAAATTGTAATATCCTGAAATTTGGTACCTTGATGAATCAGACAAAAAAATAAAAAATAAAAAAACTTTGCACATTTATAAGATATATTAATGAAAATGTCTACCCTCATGGCTGAAAAATGTAACTCTCTCTCTCATTTTGTAGATATTGTATATAGCTGTTTTCTTATTATGTATTGTATTGTATCTTATTGTGTATTATGTTTGTATTTAATTTGTTATCTGTATACCAATGTATCAACAAAGGTTACCAGAAATAAAGATATATATATATTTCTACAAAGGAAATCTATTTTCCTCAATAATAACGTAGATACTAGTATCTAATTTAGTGCGCATGACGCGTTTCTGAAATAGTTTGCATCAGGTACGCTCATAGTCAAATATTGGAAAGCCAAATAAATAAGAAGTATTTGGAAGCTAGTAAACAAAAGGGCCTAAGCACCATAATCGTTTCCATAAAATGGTTGTTCCCTAACATTCAAATATTTGTTCCTGTCGTATCCACATAATAAAATGAAAACCCAAAAATACCACACCGTCGGAACATTTCTAAAAATACCACACCGTCGGAACATTTCTAAAAATACCACACCGTCGGAACATTTCTAAAAATACCACACCGTCGGAACATTTCTAAAAATACCACACCGTCGGAACATTTCCAAAATCCAACAGAAAAATCGACACCCCTTAACATCCAATTACATGACCGTTCACTTTCCTGTGATGGTACAAGCACTTCAATAAAAAAGAAATGGCGGTGATAAACTAGTTTCATTTGACCAAATCTCCCCATAGCGCGTCTTTAAGTGTCGGTCAATCTATGTTATTTCCGGTGTCATAGAGTAAACCTTCCCCCATAGTAGATTAAACCCCCGGAAGATTTACTATATAGCAACCTTCCCCCATGGGGGAACGTTTACTATATAGTATTTATTCCGCATAGTAAACCTTCCTACCTACTCAAATACTGCAAAATGGCTCCGTACATTTTTTTTTACCTTTTAATCATAACCGGATATAATTAATGGTATATAAAAATTAAAATTAACACGATTAAGGTGCTAAATTCCGAATCAATAGTAATTATCCGGATTAAGGGGGAACATTTACTATATAGCAAAAAATGATCGGCTATGGATGGGGGAATGTTTGCTATATAGTAAATTTTCTCTCGGGGGAATATTTACTATATAGTAAAGTATCCGGGGGGAAGGTTTACTATATAGTAAACATTCCAGGGGAAGGATAGTAAACATTCCGGGGGAAGGTTTGCTATGCGGAAGGTTTACTATACGACACCGGTGTTGATGAAAACGATCAGTTAATATACATTTGAACTACATACAAATTTGCAAGGGTATAGATTTTATATTGATAAATATCAGAAAATTCGTTGTCCCTGAGTCATATATTGTTAATAGCCCTGTCTTACGAACCAATACGTGATGGAGTGTAAATTTCATTTTAACTGATGCCACTTTCTGTCGATCAAATAAATGTGCTATGGTGCTAATAAAATATTAAATGTCTTGGCTAAGGGTAGGGGTAAATATCCCCAAAACCTTTCGTGTCAAAGTATCAAGGGTTATGAATTTTATTTATGGAGTCGTGTTAAATTAAATACTGCTCAAAACTCACACCATGGGAAAATAATTAAAATTAATGTTTTGGAAGCAACCATTTGACTCTTACATGGAAGTTGGCTAAGAAGGCGTTTCAACATATAAATATTATGTCCAGTCTCAGTATAAGCTGAAAAAAATATGCAGGAATACCGAAAGACCTGCTAAGGGAAAAAACCGCATGCTGCTACAGTTCGGTGGGTTTTCACCTTGTACTTCCGGTTTTTTCCGCTTATTACACTGCCTTCTACGTTGTTATTTTTGTCCGGACACTTCTGGTGTCCTCCACCGATCAAGCTGAGAGCCATGATATAACTGAAATACTGTTGATAGTGACGTTAAATACCCTTGTAACTCAACCATCACAAAATATGATTTAACTGTGCGGTTCCAATATGCATATTTTTCTTGTTGAATAATTTGAATTGTGGTATAAAAATTGAATGCACTTTCTTCTGTTTCAAATTACAGGTCTCTCAAGTGGATCTGACTTGAGGACAACTATATGTCTTGTCTCATTTGATTCGATTCCTAAATACAGCAAAATTATATCCGTTTTGCATGATTTGTGCCATGGATTAATTACGCTAAATTTGTTCTGAAAGCCAGATTTAAATGTCTGATGTCAGATTTAGTCTACTAAGAATGGGATACTTATTTATTTTTTCTATCCTGACGCTGTGTGGTTAGACATATACAAAATCGAACTGACCACATCAGATGTTTACCCGCAGTGTAATTCCATTTCTGAATCAGTTCGTTTATTATTTTGTTTATTTCATTTATTATGTCTGTCTGGACTAATATCTCGCATAATTAGGTTAACCCCTGAGGAACAGAAATGGAACTTAATTCTTCATCTGTGCGGTATAATCCCTCCAACAGGTGTGACCACCGGCTTTGGTTTGCGAATCAATTACATTTATAAGGATGAGATTTAAATGGCTGCCATTTGTTTGAAAAAAATACGATCCTTACATGTTTATGTACAGCTTGCAGTGGTACCTAATTAGCCAAGTTTGTGGAGTGTTGTCATTCTCTGGCCGTACCAAACAAACAAACCTATCGTTTACCTCTCTTTATAATTGTGACAAATAAATACTAGTATACATGTATATCCAAAGACCCACAACAGTGCTACCTTTTTAAGATTTCCTTTATAATTTATAATTGTATGAAAAAATAAAAGTTTGATGATATGAAAGGGGTAATCTGAGGGACAAACAATTCAATGGCGAAAGAGCTGTTGGGTTCGCGCCCGGCTTCGTAAATTACAAAAAATGGTATACTCGACTCGCAGCCGAAGGTGATAAAGTTTACCAGTTGCTTGCCCATGGTCGGTGGTTCTCTCCGGGTACTCCGGCTTCTTCCACCACTAAAACTGGTCGCCATGAAATAGGTGAAGTATTGCTGAAAGTGGCGCTAAACACAATAAATCAACCAAAGAGCGATCGACATAATAAAACACAGAAAACTAGAGATTGAGCAACACGAATACCACAAAAATGGTGGTAGGCTCAGGTATTTCGTAAGGATAAGTAATTCCTGCTCCACCAGTTGCCCCCTTCGTGTTACTCCTATTACAAACATGGTGATAGACGTCATGAACGAGGATATTTTTATTAGTTGTGTATGGCATAAATAATACACACTTGGTTTGATCTGAAATGGGGTATTGTCTTGTTTAATTAGGTCATGTATTGCAAATGGAGGCTCATTTGTGACACAGATATAACCTACCATCATGGATTACTATTTCAAACTAATGATTTGTAGTGACCATTTCAAACTCGAAATGGAATGAAAACAAAATCTTGAATTTCATCCACCCATATAAGTAGTTACTGATAGATATATATTGTGAAACTTTTTGTACAGTTAAACCTGTATTAAGAGGCCACCTTTGGGACAAAAAAAGAGTGTCCTTTATAAGACAGATGACCTCTTAAAAGAGGTTCAATTCATACGGAAATTTCTATGACAGGGCAAGAAAATGTTATCTTTTTTTTATGACTGAAGCATGGTAAAATTAAATCAATAAAGGAATAATGACGAATACCATTTACTTTAACTAGAATACCATTTACTTTGACTAAAACAGAAATCCTTATCATCCATACACTATGCCTATTAAAGAGACACGAAAGGTATCGAAGAGCAGAGCATCCAGTCCAATCGTAACTACTCGGCCATTCTCGCTACGCCTAGTGTAGCGGAAATTGCCGAGTAGTCACGATTGATACAGGTTTCGCGAGCTTTTCAGGCGGTGCCTGTTTCATAGTACAAGTGACTGCTTAATATGGGACGAAGTCCCAACTATGGTAGAAATAGCAATATTTTGATTCCAGATCCATATCACTAATGGATTAAATTCCTTGCACCGGAAATGACACACCGGAAACCAATACATGGTTAAATCTGCAGAAAATCGGATGCACAGTAATCTGGAACTACTTCCGGTTATGAATGTTAAAAAATGACTCAAAATCGCAGTGTGTTCTAGCCCATTAAGCATATACCATGGGACTGACAATATCGTTAAACAGAGTTTCATTTCTTCCTCCTCCTGTCCGAAATAATATTTTCTATGAAATTGAGACGTCGAGTACCGGATTATATAACACCGGACTGGGTGCACAGTCTGTAGGAGGGGGCATGGCAGGTCCCCGTTTTGGCGAAAAACCTTTAAAAACGACGGAAGGTTTGGGTTCCCCTATTTGCCACTTCTTTTGGGGAAGTCTGGATCCGCCCCCGGTCTACTTTGAAAAAAAATTATAGGTCCATATATCTGAGTTAATATTGTTTATAAAAATTTATTGGACTTCGTCCCTAGTTATGTAACACTTATTACCATATTAGAGGTGACAGTAAGGACATGTTTGACTGTACGATTCTATTAATACCTGTAAATCGACCTAGTAGGCCTAATGAAAGTATCAATATTTGTTTTCAACTTAAATTCTCAAGTATTACTTAATTTCAAAATAATTAAAATACTTTCATCATGACTTTTTGAAAATATCAAATAAAAATTCCAGTCAATCAAAATACGACATTTTAATAATTTCAATACAAGAGGTACTCATAATTTATATTAAAATTGATTGTTTTTCTTCAAACAATTGGGTTTCTCGCAGAATAAAAAAAGATTATCTATTAAATGTTGATACAGATTGCGTTTATACTAAAAAAAGTTGATAATCTTGAACTAGTTCAGTTTGTGGTATTTACCGCGATCAACACATTGTAAAGATAACTACACAAGTACCATTCTATCCAAATTTAGGAGGTAATATGACCCAATGATGATTTTTTTTATGATAAGATTTTATATGTTTCTTTGCTATAATAAGACTGATTTTTATAATTGCTAATTCGAAAAAAAAGTACGAATATAGCAGAAAAAAATTGAAATCACAAATATACGATATTTATACAATAATATTGTGTTGTCCATGTTATATGTCGAAATATGTCCCAAGGTTAGAAGGCATAATAGGGAGTGCATTATGCCTTCTAACCTTGGGACATATTTCGGCATATAACATGGACAACACAATATTATTGTTATTATTACTCTGAATGTCTTTGGTGATTTAAAAAAAATGAAATTTGTCTAAAATGTATTGATAGTATAAAGATTGGCAAATAATATTCATTCAAATTCAAGAAATATTTAATTTCAACAATAACAATGAACTGTCAAATATTGAATTCCCAAACCTGGAACTGGCCATTGTTTTGACAGACGACAGCATCAACGTTATAGAAAAACATATAAAACTTTGTAATTTGTACACTGTTATCAATATTTCTAACATAAGTGCTGGCATAATATATAATGAAAGTTTCTTACATGAAGAGTAATTAAGAAATAATTCATGGAAGCCATATGTATATATTGTTTTTACCATGGGTAGGCCTTTATGTCACGAAGTTTTACCCCGAGCGTTAGCGAGGGGTAAAAAGCTGACATAAAGGCCTACCCGTGGTAAAAACAATATATACATATGGTTTCCATGAATTATTTCGATTCTAATATGTAAAAATTGGTAAAATATCGTTATAAATTGTCGATGACGTCATAAATTTAATCGGTCATAGATTAATATTATTTTTACCACGGGTTTGGACTCAAAGCGTTTGAAGGACGTGATATTAGAATAATACATAATATCATCAGAGATTACAGATGGACATTCAATGTGACCATCAGATGTACAGATGTTCCTCCCCTCCCCTCTAAAGAGCACAAAAACACACATACAAACAAAGGTTTGGTTTATGGTGTTTAACGCCACTTTCAACAGTCAGTTTTATTGACGGAGGAAACCAAAGTACCCGAAGAGAAAACCACCGACCTGTCACAAGTCATTGACAAACTTTATCACATAATGTTGTATCGAGTACACCTCGCTACAAAAATCTCATTCCACCATTGACAGGATATACAGTTTTCAAAATGCCCATCCTGTGCTATTATACCGAACCATAAGTTCCTATTGGTGAATACAAGTCAATGCTTTGAAAGTTTTATAGTCGCCTTCATGACCTGGTTATAATAACTCAGTCACAGATGATCAGAGATAGGTTCACAATCCCGTTATTCTTTCCTCAATCGTGACTTATCGTCGATTTCTTAACGCGAGTAACACGACGGGAGCTATTAGTGGAGCAGGAACTGTTTGCTCTTCCGGGAGCACATGAATTCACCACCGGTTTTAAGTGGGTTCGTGTTGTTCAATCTTCAGTTCTTCGTGTAGTGCTTTGCAGACATTTTTTCTTCTCTTTGTTTATTTTTCTTTTGGTCATTGCATTATTTGTTCTTCTTCAATTTACAGCTTCTGATCACATCTTTGTATCTACAATCTTTTTTTTAAACTTCGTTAATATTACACAGTTTCTTGTTAAGTGTAAATTACTCCATGTCAGATTTTCTATATTGGTGAAATTTATGATTAAAGTAAAGTCATATTCATTCTTATTTTTAGAAGATATATATTTTCAGGTTAAACAGTTCAAATTAATTTTCATAACTTAAATATGCGTGTGAAAATTATAAGGACAATTTTCTTTCATTCATTGTCAGTTACGAGGTTTTATTAAGGACTTAATACACCAATGTTTATTTTATCATAATGTCACACTATCGTGTTACATAAAATATATTTAGTGGTATAATCTTTTGTAATGGTATTATCATATCGAGTTCACCGCGTTTGAATTAATTCATATTTTTATTGACCTAATGGTACCATCTTAATTTGATATTAGATTAAATAAATTGTGTTTTTTGATTGCGGTGTCTGGTTTGTTGATACCGGTGCACTAACTGAAGGCGGTTTATTGTATAAGAAAGAATAAACCCGTAGTTAAGATCATACAAGATTAAAATATAGGCTATCTTTATTGTGATATATTTTTTTTTTTGCAGAAAACTGTAAAATGTCAAGTGCGTTTTGATAATAGGATCAAAATAGGTAGAGAAAAGAGTATATTACGGGGAAAATAAAATAAAATGAAAATAAAAACTTCAATTCCAAAATCAAATATCAAAATCGTAGAAAGAAGCAAACATCGATACACATGACCGCTCACTTTCCAGGCTTGGTACAGGCACTTCAATAAAAAGTGGCGGAGTTGAATTAGTTTTATGGACCCAAACCTGTATGGCTTTTCTAAGACCCATAGCTACATAAAATATTTTGCTATTGAAAGACTCGCTTAACTATGTTACCTAACCTTAATGTACAACATGGTCTAGGAAAAAAACATCCATCCCACTTTTACACACACATTTCCAATGGGCTTCATCAGTTCCTCCATTTTAGTAAGAAATAGTAGGTTTTCGTACAAATACAAGATGGTCCTATATAGAAAACTTGTGATATTTTCACAAACAGCTCAAGAAGATTTCTAAATAGCTATTGTGTTTATTACACACCTTGATAAATCTCGTACAACACGGGATTTTGTAAAAGAGTGTGCGCATTGCAGCCCTTGCAAAAAGCTAGATTTATCGCCCCTATCCAGCTCTCAATACTTTTTCAGTGGCAGTCAATAGTCCCTTCAATGACTTTTAACCTTCCTCTCTCATTTCTGAATAGTTTTTGGATATTGTTGCAGAATATGAAAACAATATTTGCTGCTGAACGCTAAGCAAACAACAATCGATCAATCAATCAATCATACGCAGTGCCGGATTTAGATAAAGAGAGGCCCTAGGCTATTCCACTCGTGAGGTTCCTCCCTATTCCTCACCGTCACGACTGGAGGAATATGGAAGTGTGGCTAATCAATTTCAATAAAGGCGAAGATGATGAAGGTTGTTTAAAATTCAGCAATATTCTGAAACAGAAAAATTACTGAAGGGTTGTTTAGAAAGTACAGTACGTTATGGCAGCATAAGTGTGAAATTCAAATAACAGTGTTAAAAATATTATACACCTTGACCAGAGGCCCCCTAAATGTTGAGGCCCTAGGCTTCAGCCTATCGAGCCTATAGGTAAATCCGGCACTGATCATACGTCATGGTTAATATAAATCACTACAGTGTTTTAATACATACCTTACAAAAACAACTAATACAAGGTCCTGTAATACCCGGAATATAATAATCTTCTCCTTCCTTGTCACATTGTTTTATTGTCCCTAAAATAAAGAAGATAAATATAGAGTGAGTGATTGTTGTTGAACGCCAACTCAGATATTTTTCAGCTATATCATGGTGAAAACAAGTTTATTTTCAATGAGATGATGAGGTCCGCTTTGTACTAGACCAACACGCTTAGTGGGGTCTTTATAGTGTTAGCCCACTGAGCCAACCGTCTTTGGTCTTTGGTCTTTCTTGTTAATGCTGTGTATTTAGTAAAGAAGCAACAGATACCAATTTTATAGTCTTTGGTTTGATTCTATCTGGGCTCGAACCATCTACCGGACTCGCGGCGAGCACGCTAACCATTACACAACCGATGCGGCTTAGATAAATATATATATTATGGAATGTTTCAAGATATATTTGTATATATAATATTGATGAAGTAACTATCAGAATCGTCTTAACAGCATTATAGGCCCCTGTATAAGTAAACCACTTTTTTTTTACAAGGATGCAAAATTGACCTTGATCGGAAATCGTAACTGGTTCCTGAAATAAACCACGCTAAGCCATACGAGAGATGCGATCACGCTAAACCAGTATGCAAAACAAAGCCGTATTTTACTTTCACTTTGACGTTTTCATTTTTGACAACAAAGTAGCCGGGGGATGCAATTAGACGGACAATTTGCCCGTGCTCGGCTGCTGTGGAGTGCCATGGTTTACCAGCATGGCGAATTCAGTAAGAATAATTTACAGATTTCAAAGGGGATAATTTGAAGACGTAATTAAAGAAGGACAGACAATACAATGGTCAATAGATAACAGACAAAAGGATAAGCAACTATCTATAAAACACTACACAGAAAACTGAAGATTGAGCAACGAGAATCTGAATGGAGGATTTAGTAACCTGGTATGACGGTCATTACGGTTTTCACAGTTTTCCGGTTGTTGACTGATTTTGTTATATAATAATGAGGTGATTTTATTGTATTTGCAGTCTTAAATAAAAGTGGATGGGGGCAATTGTAATTACATATTAGATAAAACTAACAAACGGTTCCTTTAAATCTGATTACATATCAAACACACACAAAAACGGACAGAGCAATATTTATTACATGTGAACGAATTTTGTAATTTTAATTACCGATAAAAACATGAGCGGATTTGGTAATTTTAATTACCGATAAAACAAAAACTGATTTAGTCATTTTAATTACCGATAAGATATAAACGGAATTGGTAATTTTAATTACCGATAAAACAAAAACTGATTTAGTCATTTTAATTACCGATAAGATATAAACGGAATTGGTAATTTTAATTACCGATAAAACAAAAACTGATTTAGTATTCTTAATTACCGATAAAACATAAAGAGTTTGTTCATTTGAATTACATATAAAACATAAATAATTCTAATTACCGGACTGGGTAAATTGTATTACCGATAAAACAAAGCGAACGGGTTGGCTAATTTTAGTAACTGATAAAACATAACAAATAGATGGGGTAATTTTAATTACCAATAAAACATAACAAACGTAATTACACATTAGAAATAAATTACTAACGGAGTAATTTAATTCAATTTAAAACGAAAATAACAAAAGGGCTATTTTTAAATCGTATGTAAATATCGAGAAATATTCAATAATCGATACATTAGCATTGGTTTGGTTTATGGTGTTTAACGCCACTTTCAACAATATTTCAGTTATATCGTGGCGGACAGTTTTATCGGTGGAGGAAACCGTAGTACCAGGAGAAAACCATCGATCTGTCGCAAGTCACTGACAAACTTTATCACATAATGTTGTATCGAGTACACCTCGCCTGAGTGTGATCACGACCACGAAGGCCCCTGAATTAGCATTGGTGCCATATAATTGCACGTTGTGTATTAATATGTGTATTACATTTTTGTGTTTAATGAAACTTTGTAAGTTAATGTATTTTTGTGTATTTAACGACCTTATAGGGATGAAAAGAGCCGGTATGATAATCGATTTAAGTTATTATCATTGGGTGTTGTAATCTTAATTACCGATCAAACATAACAAACAGATTGGGTAATTTTAATTACTGATAAAACATAACAAATGGATGGGGTAATTTTAATTACTGATAAAGCATAACAAACAGATGGGGTAATTTTAATTTCTGATAAAACATAACAAACAGATGGGGTAATTTTAATTACTGATAAAACATAACAAACAGATGGGGTAATTTTAATTACTGTTAAAACATAACAAACGGATGGGGTAATTTTAATTACTGATAAAACATAACAAAGAGATGGGGTAATTTTAATTACTGATTAAAAAAATAACAAACGGATGGGGTAATTTTAGTTACTGATCAAACATAACAAAGAGATGGGGTAATTTTAATTACTGATAAAAAAAATAACAAACGGATGGGGTAATTTTATTTACTGATAAAACATAACAAGCGGATGGGGTAATTTTAATTACTGATAAAACATAACAAACAGATGGGGTAATTTTAATTACTGATAAAGCATAACAAAGAGATGGGGTAATTTTAATTACTGATAAAACATAACAAATGGATGGGGTAATTTTAATTACTGATAAAGCATAACAAAGAGACGGGGTAATTTTAATTACTGATAAAACATAACAAACAGATGGGGTAATTTTAATTACTGTTAAAACATAACAAAGAGATGGGGTAATTTTAATTACTGATAAAACATAACAAATGGATGGGGTAATTTTAATTACTGATAAAGCATAACAAACGAATGGGGTCATTTTGATTACTGATAAAACAAACCAAACAGATGGGGTAATTTTAACTACTGATGAAACATATCGAACAGATGGGGTAATTTTAATTACCAATAAAACATAACAAACGGATGGGGTAATTTTAATTACTGATGAAACATAGCGAACAGATGGGGTAATTTTAATTACCGACAAAACATAGCAAACGGATGGAGTAATTTAAATTACTGATAAAACATAACAAACAGATGGGGTAATTTTAATTACTGATAAAACAAATCAAACAGATGGGGTAATTTTAACTACTGATGAAAAATAGCGAACAGATGGGGTAATTTTAATTTCTGATAAAATATAACAAACAGATGGGGTAATTTTAATTACTGATAAAACATAACAAACAGATGGGGTAATTTTAATTACTGATGAAACATAGCGAACAGATGGGGTAATTTTAATTACCGATAAAACATAACAAACGGATGGGGTAATTTTAATTACTGATAAAACATAACAAACAGATGGGGTAATTTTAATTACTGATGAAACATAACAAACAGATGGCGTATTTTTAATTAGGTATCGATAAAACATAGCAAGCAGATGGGGTAATTTTAATTACCAATAAAGCATGACAAACGGATGGAGTCATTTTAATTACCGATAAAACATAACAAGCAGATGGCATAATTTTAATAACTGATAAAACATAACAAACGGATGGGGTAATTTTAATTACACATTAGAAATAAATTACTAACGGAGTAATTTAATTCAATTTAAAACGAAAATAACAAATAACAAATAACAAAAGGGCTATTTTTAAATCGTATGTAAATATCGAGAAATATTCAATAATCGATCATTAGCATTGGTTTGGTTTATGGTGTTTAACGCCACTTTCAACAATATTTCAGTTATATCGTGGCGGACAGCTTTATTGGTGGAGGAAACCGTAGTACCTGGAGAAAACCATCGATCTGTCGCAAGTCACTGACAAACTTTATCACATAATGTTATATCGAGTACACCTCGCCTGAGTGTGATCATGACCACGAAGGCCCCTCAATTAGCGTTGGTGCCATATAATTGTACGTTGTGTGTTAATATGTGTATTACATTTTTGTGCTTAATGAAACTTTGTAAGTTAATGTATTTTTGTGTATTTAACGACCTTCTAGGGATGAAAAGAGCCGGTATGATAATCAATTCAAGTTATTATCATTTTATTTCATGAATCAGCAAATTCAAAAACACCCTTTTCATGAATGTTCACAGTCAAAATGATCGAAAACTTATAATTTTCTCAAATTGCTTCTTTAATTTACCCACAGTCAAAAATCTTTGAATGAAATATTTAAAATTTTGAATAACACATTAAAATATCGTGACGCAACCCAGCGGGTTTAAAATATATTTAAACCTATTATCTCTTATAGAAAAAAAATGGAAAAATGTCTCTTTTTGCACCTGACTATTACACCGAGGGTCACTGACGAGGTAATATTTTAAATTTTAATAGTTGGATTGTGCTTTTCTTTTGGGGAGAAATACGTTGATTTTTATACAAATGTCACATTTTTTTCCGTTCATAGTTCGAGATTTTTTTTTGTTCCAAGACTCTAAAGGAGTATCGATACACAATGATTGAACTATCAAACTGTTAAAGCAAAATTTAGAAACCAGCTGAGATGATTAAAACGTAGATATCAAATTTAGTGCGCACGACGCCTTTCTGGAATAACCTTCATCAGGCACACTCAAAGTCTACATATTTGAAAGCCAAATAAATTTTTTTAATCTTTGGGAGCAAGAAAACCAAAGGGCCTAAACAGAATAGCGGAGGAGTGCCATAATTTTAATCATAATTAGATGATTTAGGAATTGTAAAATTGAAGAACAAATGCAGTGTTGGAACTTTGGACCATGACCCGTCAGTCATGAGGGCAGGAACCGAGTACCAAGAACGCGTTGTCAACTCCCGCTACTTTAGGAGGCATCGGTTTCCTCTAAAGGAATAATATTACAATAACGAAGAATTCTAGTGTAACAAACTGTCTGAAAGCAACTGTCACTTACGCCGTATTTTATTTGATAATGATTGGTGCTTGCTTTATTTATCTTATTTAAAAGAGGTCGTGGTCTAATATTTATTATAGAGGCATTTTAAATATGCCTTTCAACAAAACTTTTTTTTAAATCGTGTAATATTTTATCAAATATCGAAAATCTACTGCAATATCCGTCCCTTTAACGCTTTTATTACGCTCAAGACTTTTAAAAGTTTATATTTTCGACCTAAATAAAAAAAAAATACCCCAAGGGTATAACTCGTCAACATTTTTTATGCAAGAAACAGACCACTTTTTCAAAAGTCAACAAAATATTTTAATAAAGTATAATATTCAGTCTATTAAATAGGATCTGAAATCTAATACATTACATTTGAAAGGTGTTAAATTCGTTTAAGATTTCATCAAAAGCATCGACAAAGTAGTTTGTCCCATTTCAATTTGCCTGTCCGGATAATGGGTTATCCTGATCGATTTGGTTTTTATGTTTGACATCGTGATGGAATAGGGTACATTCTCTGTCATTGAAACACCTGGTTATCAGATATGTCCATCTGATAAGTAATAAGCATGAGTAAAAATGGGATCTCAGGCTATGTAGTAAATCTTGTAAATTACTGAAAATGGTCATGATAAATTGTATTGTAGATTAGAAATATAATTTTAAGGTTGAAGAGTAACAAACAAAATTAATGTGTAAAAATTTCATATTAACGAAATGGGAGTATTGTATGGTTGGATAATCAATGGAACGACCATTTAACTTTACCAGGAGGGACTTTAAATAGCTATTTTTTTTCCCTTAATTTCTGTCGCGAAATTTTGTTGGGAAAACAATCTTGGCCTGAAAGGCAAAAAAGAAAAAAAAATATGATATAACCCTGTATATTTCAACAAGAAAATTTGGTAAAATATAAAGAAGAAAAAAATACTGATTTTTAATGTCAAACGAAAAAATAATCTGATTTTTATTTCGTGTAAATTTTCTTTTCTAAAAATCTAAAATTAAGATTATGTAATACATGTTGCGTTCTAGATAACGAATACCATTTCATTTTGTTCGGTAAAATTAATAATAAATTGTTGAAGACAACTTTTTTAATAACTTGCAATTCTAATAAAAAAGACAACAAAATAAAATATATCTAAATTCCGACTAACACCCACACAAGTGAAGTCTTTAAGCTCCCCCAGGGACGTAGCTACGCAGAGGTTTCGCCTTAAACTGGTCCAACTGGAGGGGGGGGGTCAAATCCTCCCGACCCCTCGCCCAATTTTATGCATCCAGATCAGCATTGCCATAGCTACATCCATGTCCTTTATTAAACAGTTTTTAGAACTGAGGACAGGAGAAACTGAGGATAGCAGGATCTTGACTCCATAAGGCTACATGTATAAGTTATGTTATTTTAGTATTATGTTTAAGATTAATTCCTTGTTTTATTTATGAAAGGTTCCATTTATTTGTGCATAGCCAATAACCATTACGGCTTAGCTAATAAAGTTATTATCTATAATACATTATAAGTTTTGTAAGTATTCCGATCTGATATAATTGTTGTTTAGAATATAGAATACATTTTTTGTACTGTTTTTATGTTTTAAAGAATGGCCTACTAATCTACATATCTTAAAAGAATTCCTCAACAACATGCTACAAAAAAAATTCAAGCTGCACATCACGGAATACGCCGTGGATGGTATGTCGTACCCACTCGGCACAACTCGGTTGATTCCGTTCCTCCGGCTAACCATAGAACTAGCCATAGACGGACAGCAGCGAATTCACACGAGGTTTACCGAATGATTTCACACCCACGTAGAAAGCGTCCACAAAGATTTCCTTTATGAAATTGAACAATCTCTTAACTTCAAAGAAATGGGACGAGAAATGGTGGTGAGGGGACACTTGTAAATGTTTAACGTCATGAAAAGGAGGGACATAATATATACATTGTATGTTGTTAACATTCAGCAAGGGTATCGAATACTTCCCGGTAACCTGCATAATTTCTGATAATTATTTCCCCTTAATGGGAATATTAGAGTGCATTCTTAGTATTTCTCCTACATGTATATATGGCCCTGTCTCTGAGAATAATTGGTCATTAAATGTGGATACAACTGAATTTTTGATATTGTAAAAAAAACAAGTGTAGATTTTCTGACCATGGATTACTCGTTGCATAATCATGAGAAAGACTAACACTTTAAAAGGATGCATTTAGCACGTGATTAAACACGTTTAATTTGTAGTAAATGTACATTTACTTATCAAAATTAAATTAATCCCAAGTCATAAAAAAAACCTTACAATAAGCCGAAGTTAATCAAATGCATAATAGAAGCGACAACTGATAACTAACTGATGACTACTTGACCCTGGAGAATCTGGTGTATCTAAAATCATATGTAATCTAAAACATGCAAAGTTTAATCAACATTTGTTCGCTTAAAGACCTTTATTGTATAAAAATCATTCTTTTATCCAAATTACATCAACGTTAATGGCGTCTCTCTAGTCAATAACACATCAATTTATGTTTGTTTTCGCTTGTCATGTGATCCATTCTCATTTACTTTCACCGTGTAGATTTAGAATATTATTTTATCCATTTTGCCGAGAAGCAAGTTTGAAATGCAATTTATTTCTCATATTAAAGTGTTGATTTATGACTCTTATTCTTTGACACTCGGAATCGATTTTCGTCTCGATTCCTAATTGTTTCCGACATTTACAGTAATATACGTTCGTTGTTCTGATCAGATATGAGAAAGACAACGATAATGCCTATTGTTCTTAAATCTGTCTTTATGTTTAGTTATTCCAACAACGAGAAGGGACCGTAATGGTCGTGATCGTATGGTAGTTGGATTTACAACTACATTTGTACCCATGCAATCATTGCCTATCACAACTAACGTTCGAAGCCCGCACACTTGAGGTGTTCTCGATATAACATTATGCGATAAAGATTGTCAAGTCGGTGGTTTTTACCGGGTACTTCGGTTTCCTCCAACAATAAAACTGACCGCTACGATATAACTGAAAAATTGTTGAACGTGGCGTTAAACACCATAACCCTAATCCCTAACACAACAACGAGAAATACAAGACAAAATATTGAAATATATAGAATCGACTTCGGACGGTACCTAAATTTGTACATGCATTTCCGGAAATTACTTGCCGGGTTTCGCCCGAGTTGTCTGAAGTTGACTCTACCGCGACGTCGCAAAAACAACATGCGGTATTCGGCGCAAAGTAATTATCTGCCCTTGCTACTGTATCGTATTCCCTTAATGTACGTGATCTCGAAATATGAAGACCGGACATAAAGGCGGGTTAAGAAAACGAGACATTTATCTCATTTATCTCATTAAAGGACGTAATTATAAATATGTTTATGTTATTAACCACGAAAGATTGTAGAAAAATATTTAACGAAACGATTTATGTCGGTTTTACAACTCAACGCGACCTCTAAACAATTCAAGTAATAACCAAACGTGCTTCTCAAGTTCAGGTCGATTTCACAACCATCGTGGTGATGGTCACTGATTACATAGGTAGATGAAAATCTAACTACCTAGTATGATTGTGGTCAAGATATTGGACCATACGAATAGTGTATAGATTGAAATTATATCCGGTTAGATTACACACAATTCTCTTTAATAAAGACTCAGCAACTTGCTCCTGGTCACTAAATTTGGCCCACTACTTTTTTTTTACTATCAATGCGTAGCCCACTGTGGGTTTTACATTGATAGTAAATTTAAAAGTCATCGGGAGAAACTTAGCCGCCGTTAGTAACTCTCTGTGACAAAGATAATCATTTACATTTGAGCATGAACGATTTTTTTTTTACTTTTGTCCTTGAAGATAAAATTCTAAAATAGATTGTTATTAGGGGGCCCTCGTGGTCGTGATCGTATGGTAGTTGGATTTACAACTACCTGTGTACAATCAGTGCCTATCACCACTAAAGTTGTGAGTTCGAACCCCGTTCATGGCGAGGTGTACTCGATATAACATTATGTGATAAAGTTTGTCAGTGACTTGCGACAAGTCGGTGGTTTTCTCCGGGTACTCCGGTTTTCTCCACCAATAAAACTGTTCACCACTATATAACTGAAATATTGCTGAAAGCGACGTTGCTAAATACCACAAACTAAACCAACCAGATTATTTTATCTTTAAAATGTCAATAAATACAAAAATTCTTGCTATCCATTTACAAATGTATGATGCAATGGGTTTCAAACATCTGGCATCCCGGCATGTTGTACTCTAAATAGTCATCTCTTTCAGAGATGTAGTCCTAATTTTTCCTATGAACATTTTTCAACAATGTTTTCAGTTTGAATAAAACAACCGACCAGACTGCCCAATGAAGCTACCAATTTTTGTCCGTCGCCTCTGCAGATGACATTGTACTTTCAGAACAGTCTCGGTTCTTTTCTTAAAGACAACGAACGTAAGTTGTGATAGTCACTGACTGAAAAGTGAACATGTTGCTCAAGTCGTTCAGCAACAGAAAAAGCTCGTGACAAATTCTGGACATCAGCACTTAATATATTTGGAATACAGAGTTATGTTTTATTGACAATCTATAAAAATTCTTCGTCTACTGAATAGTGGGGCGTGTTCTGAATTTAACGACAAACTGCACAGATACCCGGTATAGAAGATGTTGTAAAAGAAAAAAGTTTGAATATACCAAAGGTGTATTCATAATCCGTAAATTGAAGAAGGACAGACAACACAATGGCCAAAAGAAGGACAGACAACACAATGACCAAAAGAAGGACAGACAACACAATGGCCAAAAGACAGAAGAACAGACAACACAATGGCCAAAAGACAGAAGAACAGACAATACAATGGCCAAAAGACAGAAGAACAGACAACACAATGGCCAAAAGACAGAAGGACAGACAACACAATGGCCAAAAGACAGAAGGACAGACAACACAATGGCCAAAAGACAGAAGAACAGACAACAGAATGGCCAAAAGACAGAAGAACAGACAACACAATGGCCAAAAGACAGAAGGACAGACAACACAATGGCCAAAAGACAGAAGAACAGACAACACAATAGCCAAAAGACAGAAGAACAGACAACACAATGGCCAAAAGACAGAAGAACAGACAACACAATAGCCAAAAGACAGAAGAACAGACAACACAATGGCCAAAAGACAGAAGAACAGACAACACAATGGCCAAAAGACAGAAGAACAGACAACACAATAGCCAAAAGACAGAAGAACAGACAACACAATGGCCAAAAGACAGAAGAACAGACAACACAATGGCTAAAAGACAGAAGAACAGACAACACAATGGCTAAAAGACAGAAGAACAGACAACACAATGGCCAAAAGACAGAAGAACAGACAACACAATGGCCAAAAGACAGAAGAACAAACAACACAATGGCTAAAAGACAGAAGAACAAACAACACAATGGCTAAAAGACAGAAGAACAGACAACACAATGGCTAAAAGACAGAAGAACAGACAACACAATGGCCAAAAGACAGAAGAACAGACAACACAATGGCCAAAAGACAGAAGAACAGACAACACAATGGCCAAAAGACAGAAGAACAGACAACACAATGGCTAAAAGACAGAAGAACAGACAACACAATGGCTAAAAGACAGAAGGACAGACAACACAATGGCCAAAAGACAGAAGAACAGACAACACAATAGCCAAAAGACAGAAGAACAGACAACACAATGGCTAAAAGACAGAAGAACAGACAACACAATGGCTAAAAGACAGAAGGACAGACAACACAATGGCCAAAAGACAGAAGAACAGACAACACAATAGCCAAAAGACAGAAGAACAGACAACACAATGGTCAAAAGACAGAAGAACAGACAACACAATAGCCAAAAGACAGAAGAACAGACAACACAATGGCCAAAAGACAGAAGAACAGACAACACAATGGCCAAAAGACAGAAGAACAAACAACACAATGGCTAAAAGACAGAAGAACAGACAACACAATAGCCAAAAGACAGAAGAACAGACAACACAATGGCCAAAAGACAGAAGAACAGACAACACAATGGCCAAAAGACAGAAGAACAAACAACACAATGGCTAAAAGACAGAAGAACAAACAACACAATGGCTAAAAGACAGAAGAACAGACAACACAATGGCTAAAAGACAGAAGAACAGACAACACAATGGCCAAAAGACAGAAGAACAGACAACACAATGGCCAAAAGACAGAAGAACAGACAACACAATGGCCAAAAGACAGAAGAACAGACAACACAATGGCTAAAAGACAGAAGAACAGACAACACAATGGCTAAAAGACAGAAGGACAGACAACACAATGGCCAAAAGACAGAAGAACAGACAACACAATAGCCAAAAGACAGAAGAACAGACAACACAATAGCTAAAAGACAGAAGAACAGACAACACAATGGCTAAAAGACAGAAGGACAGACAACACAATGGCCAAAAGACAGAAGAACAGACAACACAATAGCCAAAAGACAGAAGAACAGACAACACAATGGTCAAAAGACAGAAGAACAGACAACACAATAGCCAAAAGACAGAAGAACAGACAACACAATGGCTAAAAGACAGAAGGACAGACAACACAATGGCCAAAAGACAGAAGAACAGACAACACAATAGCCAAAAGACAGAAGAACAGACAACACAATAGCCAAAAGACAGAAGGACAAAAGGACAACAACGATCTACACATAAAGCTAAAGATCAAACAACACGAATCCCACTAAAAACCGGGGATGACCTCAAGTGTTCCGGAAGGGTAATCCGTTCCTGCCCCACTAATGTTACCCGTCGTGTTGATCTAGTTACAAACCCGGTGATAAGTCTTGAATGAGGAAAGGACCAGGAAGTGCTTACAAACAAGTACAACATATCAGTGATCATTTGTGACACAGATATTCCGTAACGGTTAAATATAACCAAGTCATGGTGGTGACTGTAAAAACGTTTGACAATACCAATCGTGTAATCAGAAAACATAAAGCAAAGAAGGACGGGCAACATAATGCCCAATATAAAAAGGACAAAAGGACAAAAGGACAAAAGGACAAACAATTATCTACAAAACACTAAATATGTTAATAAACATTTGTACCAAATATTTACACGATACTGTAATTTATTTTTCTCAGAGGACGGTTAATTGTTTCAATTTTTTTTCTTTTTAGAACTATACGTTATATTAACCTCTAATTTTATTATTTATTATTGATGTTGGTTTGTCTGTTTGATGGTGTTTAACGCCACTTTCAACAATATTTCAGCTAAATCGTGGCGGTCAGTTTTATTGGTGGAGAAAACCGGAGTACCTGGAGAAAACATCGACCTGTCACAAGTCATTGACGAACTTTATCACATAAAGTTGTACACCTCGCCCTGATCGCGATTCGAACTCACAACATTTTTATATATATCTTTGTACGAGAGGAATGAAAGAATGTATTTAAATCTAGCGAGCCAGAAAAAATAAATTAATTAATAATATGCAAATTTTACAAATGTGCGATCATAACATTTCTTTCAAATTTTTTTTTGCAACTTTTGCAGGAACAGAGAATAAATATATATTTTCAAAATTGTCAAACTCCACGTCAGAGTCAAATTGTTATTTCTTTTATTTCAGTTTTTCTTTAAAAAAAGAAAGATTCAATGTAAGTTTGCTTCACATAAGGTTGTATATACTAGGATACAAAACCACAGTAAAACTCAAATTCTTTCATTGCTGCCTCTCAAAGTAACGGTTACGGCTAAAATTAACTTAAGATGACAGTTTCACACTAACTTCAGCGTAGGACAGTGCTATTCTCGATAACCCAAGGGTGAGGAGTGGAGAGTAATCGGGGCGTGATCAGCTGTGGGTTACCGAGGATGGGGGTAGTGCTAATTTCGACCATCTTACAGAAACTGTGATTTGAAACGCGACACTCAAAAACTTTCTATCTTTAAACAAATCTGTTTATACTGGTACTTAATTGCGAAAAGTGACATCCGGGTGTCCTGTTCAAATTGAAATAATGATTACAATTTATATATAATTGAACGCGCTTTAAGCTGTAATTGGAATAATTTCGTTATCGTTTGATACTTTTCAATAAACCATTATATCAAGATCTGAAATGTCTTGGATCCAAATTACATGATAAATATTTAAGTGTAGCAGCATAATTTCTTTTATATGAGGTTCCGGTTGCTCATTTTTAGTTGTTGTTGTTTGTTTGTTTGTTGTTTGTTTGTTTGTTTGTTGTTTGTTTGTTTACTTGCTTGTTTGTTTCTTTGTTGGGTAAGATTAGAAAATGCTGCCTTGTAACTACCACCAACGACTATTCTCCTAATATACCGTTTCTTATATGAGCTCAGGGGCGGATCCAGGGGGGGAGGCGCCCCCTAAAATTGGAAAAAATAAGATTTTTTGTCGTAAAATCGTGATTTTTCACACGAAATACCCCAAAAATGTTCGCGCCACCCTCCGCTCGGCGCAATTTTTTTAAGTGCGCCCCCCCCCCCCCTAACTTGAAATCCTGGATCCGCCACAGGAGCTGCTGGTAATTGTCAATAAAAAAAAACACAGCGTGGTATTATCCGGACACAAGACACTAAATTGTACGTATTTTCCTTATGGTGAGGTCTTTTTTAATCGTACCACTAGGGCCGGCCTTAGGAGGAGTGGACTCAATTGTTCTCCGTAAATCCTCCAGTGTGTTGTTGTGTGTACTTGAAAATCCGAGAGTGGATACGTCCAGCGAGTGGCCCATAAGCGTGGGGCCTTATTGGGATCAATTGGTCCTATTTACTTAAGGCTGGCCTTGCGTACCGCATAACCGTTGACACCCTTTCAGAGGGAGCCGTACCAGAAACTGAAAAATGGGTCATATCTCTAAACCCCAAAGGAAGTTGACATTCACTAGAAAATAATGTATGCTGCAATTAATGCTTGTTATGACTGCCATATACGGAAGTGATTTGAAAATATATTAAGCTTCTGACGATAATGAATGCGGAAGCTATTTCAATAATTTTCGTATTTATTTGAAATCGAACTGCTTACAGATAAATACTGCAGGCACTTTTTCCATGCTATTTGTGAAAGTATAACGGGGAAAAAAATGCTTCCATCCTAGAGAAATGTATTTAATCAACTGATATTCGGCACTTTTTCCATGTTATTTGTGAAAGTATAACGGAAAAAAAACTGCTTCCATCCTAGAGAAATGTATTTAATCAACTGATATTTATTTTCTGACAATGTTTGTTGTCATACGACGGAAGCCATTAAAACAATTTAGACATCAATCGTAGAAACAGCTCCCTGAAACCAAAAGAATGTTAGCAAAAATATTTATATCGTAACAAGTAGCGAAGCTATTTAACATTTCGCGTGAAAGTTGGACAAGAGAAAGGTATTCCTTGCAGCTGTTTTCAGTAATGACCCTTTAATGTGATTTTTATGATCAGAACGAGACAGGATCTTTGTGTGTTCATAATAATGTGATCAATAGTATTTATCTACAATTATGGAATACTAAGTTTAACTTGGATAAACGTCCTTTAAAGTACATCAACGGTGAAAAAATAGAAAACGACATTTATTAGCCTAGTTACCATTAAATAAGGGGGGCTTATGGTATTTTACGCCACTTTCAACAATATATCAGTTATATCGTCCGTAAGATAAAAATATAAACAATCTGCAATTATTTTTGAAAGTGACGTTAATCGCCATAAACCTAACACTAACCCTACAATTTTGAAAATAACTACATTCCATTAATTTAAGTTTTTAGTTTGGGTCCATAAAACTAGTTTGACCCCGGCACTTTTTAATGAAGTGCCTGTACTAAACCAGAAACGTTAGCAATTATGTATAGGTTTATGTTATTTAACTTTGGACAAAATAAACAATCATATAATACAAGCACTAAAATATGGCGGGGTTAAACCGGTTGATGGGATCTCACCTAACCATTTTTATATTGATTGATTGATTGATTGATTGATTGATTGATTGATTGATTGATTGATTGATTGATTGATTGATTGATTGATTGATTGATTGATTGATTGATTGATTGATTGATTGATTGATTGATTGATTGATTGATTGATTGACGTTAAGAGCATGAGTGGTATTTAATGATATATTCATGTCTAGAATATGTTTACAATCAAGACGTATTGTATGTTAGAGTGGCATCGTGGTGGCCCTTAATGGTGGATTGTGGTAGCTTTGATTGCTACGTGAAAACTATATGTATTAGTGTATGATAAAGAATCGGTGCATTGCATTTGACCACCTAATAACTTTATATGAAGAGAAAATTTTAAGAATCCCAACTTTTTGAAATTATTCTTATTCTTATTATTATGCTCGTCTTATGATAATCCTGCGCTCGTTCCGTGTGAAATTCAACTGCACTGTGTGCGGGGGCGGGGTGGGGTGGGGTTGGAGCACTAACGTGTAAATCGCTTGTCGTTGGTGACCTGTTGCAAGGAAAAAATTCCGACCGGGTCCAATAATGAATAACTAAATTCATTCAATACAAACTTGTCTGTATAGTTTTAAAATTCATTACATCGACTGTAAATTTCAATGTGAATTTAATTGGATTATTATTTAAAAGTACAATAACAAGCTATAGAGACGTGTAAGCATGTAATATTTTACATGTAAATTATATATTCACAATAGTAAAGTCAAAATTAAAATTGACAAATTATTCTGAATATTCCTACATACATAGAATTTTAATCAATTTTAAGTTTTAAAACTATATTTTATTATTGTTATTGAAAGAAAAGTTTAAATATACCAAAGGGAAAATAAGAAGTCATAAATCGAAGATGTCCAGACAATACAATGTTCAAAAGAAAAGGGACAAGAAAAGTTTGAATATACCAAATGGGTAATTAGAAGCTGTAAATCGGAGGTTAGACAATACAATGGCCTAAATAAAGAAAAAGGGACAAGAAAAGTTTGAATATACCAAACGAACAATCAGAATACGTAAATCGGAGAGGGGCAGACAATACAATGGCCATAAAAAAAGGGATAAAAAGACCAACACTACACAGGAAACTAAAGATTGAGCAACATGAACCCCACAAAACACTGGAAACTGGATGAACTAACGTGCTTCGGAAGGGTAAGAAGTTCCTGCTCCACTAGTGGTACCATCGTGTTACGTTTGCCAATAATTAAACTACTTATAATAACATTCACATATCGTGATAAACATGCTAAGTAGTGTCCTATGTTAACTGCAACTTTTCTGCAATTTGTCTTTTCATCCTCTTTTTGCTTTACATGTATTAATGATTATTGCATTTTCAGCCATCATAAATTCATGCTTAAAGTCTCTGGGTTTTGTGAAAAATCTTGCGGAACTTGTTAAATGAAAATTGCTTCTAAGGACAAAACTTCGCATTTCGGAGAGGAATAAAATGTAAATGTAAAAATCCATATAATAACGTTGGAAATTTACATGAAATGCTAGGTTTTTTTTGTACAGAACTGCATCTACCTATGTCACCAGCGGCCAATAACACGAAAAAAATCTGTTTTTGTTTAAAAAGTGACGTTCAACACTAACAAATCATAATCTATCTTTAGTTATGAAAACAGTAATATGTTTAAAAAAAAGAATCTTTGAAGTGTAATAAAGCTTTTATCATTTATGATCTCTATAAAAAAATATTCTGACACATTTCACACTTTTGTGAAAAGAAAGTTTAAACAGTGATGGTCAACATTTCCTCAAATACCAACAAAACGAATAACCGCCTCTCACCTCAACCAACAAAACGAATAACCACATCTCACCTCAACCAACAAAACGAATAATCACCTCTCACCTCAACCAACAAAATGAATAACCACCTCTCACCTCAACCAACAAAACGAATAACCGCCTCTCACCTCAACCAACAAAACGAATAACCGCCTCTCACCTCAACCAACAAACCGAATAACCACATCTCACCTCAACCAACAAAACGAATAACCGCCTCTCACCTCAACCAACAAAGCGAATAACCACCTCTCACCTCAACCAACAAAACGAATAACCGCCTCTCACCTCAACCAACAAAACGAATAACCACCTCTCACCTCAACCAACAAAACGAATAACCGCCTCTCACCTCAACCAACAAAACGAATAACCACATCTCACCTCAACCAACAAAACGAATAACCACCTCTCACCTCAACCAACAAAATGAATAATCACCTCTCACCTCAACCAACAAAACGAACAACCACCTCTCACATCACACTAACAAAACGAATAACAACCTCTCACCTCAACCAACAAAACGAATAACCACCTCTCACCTCAACCAACAAAACGAATAACCACCTCTCACCTCAACCAACAAAACGAATAACCACCTCTCACCTCAACTAACAAAACGAATAACCACCTCTCACCTCAATTAACAAAACGAATAACCACCTCTCACCTCAACTAATAAAATGAATAACCACCTCTCACCTCAACTAAGAAAACGAATAACCACCTCACACCTCAACCAACAAAACGAATAACCACCTCTCACCTCAACCAACAAAACGAATAACCACCTTTCACCTCAACCAACAAAACGAATAACCACCTCTCACCTCAACCAACAAAACGAATAACCACCTCTCACCTCAACTAACAAAACGAATAACCACCTCTCACCTCAACTAACAAAACGAATAACCACCTCTCACCTCAACCAACAAAACGAATAACCACCTCTCACCTCAACCAACAAAACGAATAACCACCTCTTGCCTCAAACCATTGAAAACAAAAAGACCACAACATGTGGCTTTGGAAATACAGGTCCTGTCTTGGGACAGGCACAACAAATGTGGCGGTTTAAAATGCGATGTTCTTGAAGATTAATTTTATATCTTTTAACGAAACTGCAAGAATACCTTTTTCTAGTATATTTTTCGCTTAAATTTAATATTTTATTATCTTATAACCATTAACAAATTTCGTCTCAAAAATGAATTAAAAATACATTATATTTATCTGATATAAATAAATCCAATAAAAAGCATAGCAACGGAAATGGAAAAATTTCATACCCTAGTGATAAGATAACAAAAAATATATACTTATCCCAACACAAATTAACATATGAAATTGACTGGTTTATTTAATATAGTTTTTTGTTAATAACAATTTTTATTTGCGGGCAGAGACAGAAAAGAATCAGACACAAGTGTTACCTACTTATGAAGTCTTCTCCTTTGAATTACATAACAATTATAACAAATATGCATATGGAACCGAGCATGCATAACAATTACACATGTAAAAGAGAACAGAAAAACAGAAGGACAAGTTTTTCGTGGAGGCGATGATCATGTTGACTATATTTATAAGTTTATACAATGGAGAATCGCTTAGATCTTCTAATAAACTTGTAAACTTCTTTAAAAATTAAACAGTTATCTTCGTAAGTCAGATTTTGGTTACCCCTAGTAAGTATAAAGCAAGATATATTTACTTACTAGAGGTAACCAATTGATACATATGTAGTTAATAGCGCCGAGGACTGGGCAGGGGGGTTCCTAATTTGTCTTCATTATTTTTATTTATATATTATATAAAGATGTAATTGTTTTATGTATTTTGTTTTTTTTATATAAAACAATTGTATGACCACGTCATTTTATTACGAGGCAGTCCTCATGATGAGCACCGGTCCTCCGGCCCAGGACCAGTAAAACTTTGTTCAGACCAGTAAATTTTTCAGTTTTTATCTTAGAACTATATGCAAATAAATTCAAGAATTTGATTGGTTATACCAATAAAACTAGCTTAACCTCGCCACTTTTTATTGAAGTGCCTGTACCAAGCCAGATGAGTGAGCGGTCATGTGTATGTTTTTTATTTTCCGATTGGATTGTGGAACTGTTCTCAGAGTGTGGTATTTTTTTAATTTTAATTTTATTGTTTCAATGTTAATCTTTGTCCTAAAAATGATATTACAAATTAATATAAATGTATGTATTTAAGAACAATAAAACATATATATCTTTTAACCAATATTTCTGTTTGAATTCTTTTGCGTACATTATTCAAGAACGAGATTAACTCTAGACGTTCTGATGGCAAATACTTTACCGGTAATACATGTTTGTCACTGTTTGATGTAAAACGGGAAAAATTTTAAATAAATACACCTACTATGCTATAGTGGCCTACTATATGTTTGACTTTTGACCACAAACCACAATACAGCTCCGCACCCCGATACCCAATACCCACACCAAGTGTTAAACCCGTTTGTTTCCAAATACCTACTCATGATAGGGATTTTCAACTGTCCGTTCGTTATAACTCTTTGGGTTGTCACACCCCCACCCCACCCCCGAAAAAATAGTTTGATAATTATTATATAGTTGGGGGAATCCTCAAAACAACGACAACACTAAAAAAACCTAAACCAACTGATAAATCAAGTCTATGTAATATAAAATGAGCAGTGCTGACCACAATATCTTTGAAACAGTTGATAACTAATATTGGGCGTTAATATTGACCATAATAATTAAAATCGGCATTGGTAGTATATCATATTACATGTACTTTCATAGTCTCGTGCTGTATGATATATACAATTATCGGACCGCATTCATAGCACTACTTATTGTACGAACTCCATTCGGAATACTAAATAAGCTTATGAATATGAAGTATGGACACAAATATTGCCATTCGAGATTAATATTGACTACGGGCCCTGTATAATATACCTCATTATAAATACAAAGAACCAATACAGTTATAAATGTTTAACAATTATCGCTTTTTTCACTTTATCCAAAGTTTCGGTCAAAACGTTGGATAAAGTTATAAAATGAAATACAAAAAATACCAAACTGTCGGAACAATTCTAAAATACGAAACTGTCGGAACAATTCTAAAATACGAAACTGTCGGAACAATTCCAAAATCGTTGAAAGAGACAAAATCGATACCTCGTATACACAGATACATGACCGCTCACTTGGTACAATAAAAAAGTGACGATGTTGGACAGTTATTAGGCTATTTTCTCTATTAGGAAAAAAAAAATAAAGGTGGTGCCTACATTATTATTTTTTTGCAATAAAGTCAAAATATGAGAAATTGTTGATATTTATACTAATAAAACCGTTGATATCAAATTTAGTGCGCATGACTCGTTTCTGGAATAAATTTTATTAGGTAGTCTCAAAATAGAAAGATTGGTAAGCCTAATAATTTAAAATTTTGGAAGCAATAAAACCAAAGGGCCTACTGATACGTCGGATGTTACCCTCGGAGACTATTAGTCCATCATTTAGGCATACTCATCCAGACTTATGTAGGCAGGTTCTGATATTTTCAACTTTAAAAATGAAATATGCTGTATCTCAATCTATTCTAAAATCAATCGCAATATTTGCAACCTTTTACTTAATTAATAATATACATATTTATTTATATATACACGTACATATATGTCGTCCATCCTTCCCTTTTTCGATTTTTAATGTCGTCACACACCACCCCTCCCCATTTTCCCCCATTTTAAAGTCATCACACACCACCCCTCTCCCCTTTTCCCATTTTAAAGTCACACACCACCTCTCCCTCTTTCACCCATTTTAATGTCGTAACACACCACTCCTCCCCATTTTTTTCCATTTTAAAGTCGTCACACACCACTACCACCACCCCCCCCCCTTCTTCTTTCATTTTGTATGCTAAATTAGTTCGTGTAAATTCCAGACATTAGACGATGATTGATCCGATTATAAAATCAAAATGAAGAATGTGTATTGCATGGCTTTTTAATGGAGAATATATATCTATATGTTTGTGTACTTTTAGTTTTAATTATTGTATTTTACGTTTCTCTATCCTTCAGAATTTAATGAGTACCAGTGGACTAGAATAAAGACGACAACACATGCTCATTTTTAATATTTATTTTGTTTTTGCATAACAAAAAAAGGGGGGGGGGTATAAATACCTAACAAATTTCTAATTAAGAAAATTATTGTTGATCGACTAAAAATCTCTCTCTCTCTCTCTCTCTCTCTCTCTCTCTCTCCCTCTCTCTCTCTCTCTCTATCTCTCTCCCTCTCTCTCTCTCTCTCTCTCTCTCTCTCTCTCTCTCTCTCCTGTATCAAGGGTGATTCTGATTAGAAAATAAAATTACTGAAAATCAATGAAAAAATGCTTAAGCCATCTATACACCCCCTTTCAAATGGTCCATTTTTTAACTGTTCTGACGGTGTCTTGTAACTTTCGGAATATTTTTGTCAGAGAAATATAGCTGACATCGGTTATATAATTGAAAAAAAAATCATTCCTGCTGTATATATTGTATATATAACTCTTTCGTTATTATATATTGTTGTACTTTAATTTGTTATCTGTATACCATTGTATTAACACAGGCTATCAAGAATAAAGATATATAAGAAATTATATACTTTTTTTGTATTTTAAAGGCAATAATACTGAACCATAGCTGGTTATTATTGGTCTACTATTGTTGCTTAAAATTTGTATTTTCAATAAAAAAAATATTTTTGTCAAGTGCAAAGTTTTTTTTTTTAAAGAAATAAGATATTCTCTTAAATCTTTTGCAACAAAGCACTGCATGTTGTTATACTGATGAAGATATTTATACTTTATTTATTTGAGCCGAAAATAAATACAAGCCTATTTTAAAACTGCATGATTTAAAATACAATGTACCTCGAAATATTCCCATTGTACATGTAATTGTTAATGTTAGAAAAATGTTTCTGTTGGTTCTAAGTGTAAGATCCCCCCTTTTTCACCAAATCTTGCTATATATACGATTGTGGTGTACATGTCTCTAAATATTTAATATCTATTTATGTTAAATTGGCAAATTCCCTGTACCACTGTTTCAACTATGTTTTTATGAGAATAAGGAATCTTATGTCTAAGATCCCCCTTTTTTTCACCAAGTCTTACTATATATACTATTGTGGTTGTATATTTAAACTGTCAGACGGATTCACGGTGTATTTTGGGCCATGAAGTAATTATTGATAATTAGCTCTATTATACAATGACAACGTGGTTGGGACATATTTATTCTAAAATTTATAGTATTTGTAAATTCCTAAAAACGATTTCTAAAAAATTACCAATTTTAAAAATCATATTAACTTTAATAATGTCATTAAATGTTAGAGATCGTGTTTTTACTTGAAATGAATGCTCCCGACATATGACATTTTATTTTTCTCATTTTTTTTAAATGCATTATTTTCTAAATAAAAGAAACAACTTTTTTTACGTTTAAATGTTCTTGTACAACAAGGAACTATTTTTGTGTAATTGTTAAATTATAAATAACGATGAGAAATTCATAAAAATTATATTCCCATTTAGGGAGAAAATACGAAAATTCGTAAAATTCAAATGAATGTCAGAATTATTGAATTAATTGATAATTATAATAATAAGTTTGTCACTATTGTATGCGTGTTATAAATCAAAAAAAGAAAATAATAATATAAAAACGAGGTGCTGTGATCTGTCATATATCTAAATATATAAGTCATTACTTTTACTTACCCACTAATTGAGAAGAGACAGGTGAAGATAAAAACGTCAATATTTGTATTATCCACGAAATCACAAAATAACAAAGCAATTTTTTATGATTATACCGATTCATCCACCCGTGCATAGTAAAAATTACACATAAGATTTTCACTGGAGTTCACAGTCATTATATTTCGTCAAATACCAAATTCTCTGAATAAAGTTATATTAACACACGGCGTAAAATATATACCCGAAGATGGTAAATTAGGGAGCAAATTACCCCCTTCACAATCTAATAAAAGTATCACCGGCTTCCTAATTCTGTGTGGCTCCCAGGTAGAGGATTGTTTCAGAATAAAGTTCCTACGGGACGTCGCCAGTTTTAGGTCGTTTCACACTCAGGTAGACCTGTATGTTCCGTAGATCTTTGAGTGATAACGATCTTAATTCGGTCTAAAACTTTCTCAAATATTTTCTTCAAGATAAACGAGTAATTAAAATCGTTATCTCGGTAGAAGATCTTGTCATTTAGGATTTCCTTAATAGCTTCGGGTTAAATCCATATAAATATCATGTTATACGGCTCGTAAAAATATACTGTCGTTTGTCTGTATACGTATATCTTATTAAGGGTAAGCATCAAAATTGTTTAATTACACTGAAAAAGTTAGTTAATCGATATTTGATTAAGATGTAAAAAATCTGTCACAAATCACTTTCATCTGAAAATCTGTGCGGCGATGAAAACAAAGATCTTTCGTCTACCCGTAGCCTTCTGACGACCAGACCTATTTTATAGAAGTCGGTTCTAAGTTCAAATCATTTCAGAGTAAATCTATATAAAAAAAGAGATAATTCATAAATATTATTCATGATGTTGTCTGCATCGAAAACTATCTTGTGTAACCAATAGTTAAATTTATGATTTTTTTCTACCATAAAATTCTGTAATTTGACTGGCTGTTTGACAACAAAGGGGCGTGGCTCAATATGAAAGTTAATAACTTTAATGTACTGTGCAGGATAAATATTTGCAGACGACCGGCTTACATTCACGTGGGTTTGTTTGGTTAATGGAGACGCTTAATCGACAAAACTTAAATATCTGTGTTTATTTCTTTTGCACATCATCATAACATTTGTCATACCTTTTGAAGATTTTTATATTAATAAAAATAGTTTACCTTTTAATATGAAACATTATGGTTAAGCATATTTTATGTGAGGCCATACATTTTCTTTTATGCATGAAGTAGCATTGCTAGATCTTTAATGAAAGATTGGTTTTTCTAGATTAATAAATTGAAGTTTGAAGTTTTTATTTCATAAGATATAGATAGATATATTCCCAGATGATTTCTTTGATCCGGAGTAGACCATATAGTATATTGTCGATTTTAAAGGCATTCACCGCGACAGGATGTTTGCTACCAGTGCTAAAAAAAAACATGCAATATGTTGTGCATACATCGGGGTCCTGTGGTATCGCGGTAGTTAAATTTTAAAAAAGACGGCAAAAATTAGTTGAAATAGCACGTGAATACACGGTATCATACCGCGACAGGATGCTTGTTACCAGTGTTAAAAAACCATGCAAAAATGTAGTGCATACATCGGGGTCCTGTGGTATCGCGGTAGTTAAATTTAAAAAAAGACTGCAAAAATTAGTTGAAATAGCACGTGAATACACGGTACCATACCGCGACAGGCTGTTTGTTCCCAGTGTTAAAACAAATCATGTAATTTGTTGTGCATATATCGGGGTCCTGTGGTATCGCGGTAACTAAATAAAAAAAATGACAAAAATTAGTTAAAATAGCACGTGAATACACGGTACCATACCGCGACAGGATGTTCCCAGTGTTAAAAAAAACATGTAATAGGTTGTGCATACATCCGGGTCCTATGGTATCGCGGTAGTTCAATTTTTTTTAAAAGACGGCAAAAAATTGGTTAAAATGGCACATGAATGCACGGTACCATAGAATCCGCGGTACCCTCAGATCAGATTGTACATCGAATTATTTGAACCATGGATAGCGACTGCGGAAGATTGCGGTTCCGGTCAAAACAAATTTTGCACAACAGTAACGATCAGATTTTAAAACATGCAATTTAACAATATTACCTTTTTCGTTACCGTTATATTATTATTTGACTTTCCAATATTTTGTTCATGGACCCATACCTGATGAATGTTATTCCAGAAACGCGTCGTGCGCACTAAATTACATAAAGCAACCTTTTTTATTGCTCAAAACAATATCACTTAACGTTTTTATTCGTTCACCCCATTGCGACGGCCAATAAAACTGACCGCAACTATCTAACTGCAATATTGTTGAGAGTGACCTTAACACAATAATCCTAACCCTCGTTCACCCCAAGTTGTATCCTTACCGAATTTTCACCATTGCACAAATTAGCGCTCTTTACATCAACATGTCAGGATTTATTTTTATTGGATTGTATGTCATCATCGGTTAACCGCAACGGTTAACCAGATGTCATCTTCAATTTCTTTTTCTTGGTGTCAATGTTTTAATTATATTAGAAACAAAAGAACGATAATCAATACATCTAACTGGCCCAAAGTGTGATTGAGAAAAAAATCCACTTCAGTCCTTTTAATAGGACTTAATAGATATTAGGACTAAAAATTACGAAATGTTTAAGAGTGAAATACAATAAAAGTACGAAGAACATGTCGCCATCTTCTTCAGACTACTATCTTATCACGTGTGTGTGTATTTATATCATTTATGGACGTAAGCGGTCATGACACCCACAATTATGTCGTCTGGTTGAGATAAATTTATTGGGACATTTTAGAATTTTGAACGTTATAAATTTTATTGTTTTAATGATTTAGTAAAATATATGGGTGATTAAAAAGTCTGGAGTTTTGTAAAAAAAAAAATCCTACATTTAACCGTCGACATGACGAATGATTTTCTAATAAATTTTAGTTTGAAACGAATTGCTATTATTCTGAGATAAATTACAGTTGTATTGTAACAAAACTGCTTCAAGTACGATTTTCGTACTTATATTCTGTATCTAACAAAAAATGTGTTCTGATTGGACGATTGTTTAGTACGAGTACAAATATCATACTCGTATGATAAGCTTAAGAAAGGTTTTTTTTAGTCAGACGTACCAATATAAAGTAGGGGTTAGGGCTATGGTGTTTAACGCCACTTTCAACAATATTTCACTTATATATCGTGGCAGTCAGCTTAATTGGTGGAGGAAACCGGAGAAAACCAACGATCTGTCGCAAGTCGCCGACAAACTTTATCACATGATGTATGTTGTATCGAGTATGCCTTGCCATTAGCGGGATTCGAACACACAACGTTAGTGGTGATAGGCACTGATTGCACAGGTAGTTATACATCCAACTACCACACGATCATGACGACGACGGCCCCTATAAAGTAGGAAATGTTCTCCTCCGATAATCCCACTGAATTGAGGAACACGAGCAAGCACTGATTAGGTCTGAGTACGGACCATGTGCCCGTTGTGTATTCGTTATGGGTGTTTAACGCCCATGTCAACAGTACGTTAGTTATATCATGGTAGGAAGATTCATTGTCGGAAAGGACTACAGGCCTGCAGCAAGTCACTGGCACACTTTATCATATACTGTTGCGTCGAGTAGACCTCAACTTTGGCGGGAATTGAAATCACAACTTTAGGTGATGTCCGTGCTGACGGTTGTTCCCAGACAGATTATAAACTATCAAATTTCCAAAACTTTTTGTGTTAATTGTTCTAGTATAAGCAGACATCATCAGCATTTCATTAAACAGTTACTTGTTCTCTCTATTGCAGAGATTGCAAAAAATACTCCGCTTTACACAAGATTACGACACTCATTAATTGTTGGATAACTTCGCGACTTGCTGATTGCGATCTGATTTTTACTTCTTTCTCTTAATAGACGATGTATATTTTTGGAGAGTAATAATAACAATTGCTTGTTCTTTCAACAGTATGAATCTGATTGATATATAATTGTATAATGATTTCTTATTTTTTATATTTTTCAGAACATATATTTTTTTCTATGAAATGTGGAGGTAGGAATTTTATTCAAAAACACCATAGTTATTAGCTATACCCCCCCAAAAGTTACTGAAAAATCCTAAAAAATCAAAAAATTTAATTGTTCTCGTGTAACAAGAATTGCCAGTGTGGTGGTGGTATATTAATGGCCGTATGAATAATATATCATACATGATTAAAATATCACCACCGGGTGAAGAAAATATTCTCCAAGCATCAGCCATCTTTATCACCATAAAAAAGAATAACAAAAAGATTTGATTAAAATCACTCTATATAAACTGTTTTTGAAGAATTTAAACACGTTAATATTTTCAAATTCGGTGGTCCCTGTTGTAAATATTTACCGAGGTGTAAAAACATTCTTCATTTAGCGCCTCTCTGGTTACTAAAGTGTAGATTTTATACTTGGCATAATAGGGTATTATACATATAATACATGATACTGGCCTATAAAATATTAATAATTTTTCTTCTGTTTGTGTTTAACTTTTGTACGAAGTTTTTTTTTATTCTCTCTACGGGATAGCGGACCATGTTTTATGCCGTTTTGATTATCGTAAGCCAAACTTTATGATGGCTGATGTGTGAAATTTTCTTCTTTTTTATAACCGAATTAAGTCGAGATTACAAATATTGCAGTTCCCAAAAGTTAAAAGGCCGCAAAAATGACGGCATACGTCAACGTTTTGTGATTGTGGTCGCCTGTCGCGACGTATTATACCACGGTTCAATTACAATTCAGTCAATGAATTTAAAAACGACACTTTCAAAAACTTGAATCGGAAGTATTGAAGATTTGTTTGTAAGGACGAGATACATTTAAATAGCCTTATTTTATATAATAATTTATTTTCATTGATCTTTTTATCGCCCACATATTTGTTTACAGAGTCTGTTTCATTGTTGTGTTAACAAATACCGATAATGACAGTCTATAAAGGCTAGAGAATACCGGAAAAAAATGGACAATCCAGAGAAAACAGCAACACAGGGCACACAAAATGCATTTTATAATGACAATATATATGAATTATGCTTTTGTGACACAGTTGTCAAGCAGTGTGCATATGCATATCTCATCATGGGAAAATTAGATTTAACTTAATTAAATATTCAACTGATTTTGATATACATGTACACATGTACTTTTTTTTTTTTCTATTGTGGCCCGTTTTAAGAAATTAAACTTTGCACTCGGTCACTGCGACTTTCTTCCCATCTAGCCATCACAACGCCACAACATATATAATATTTCCCTCTGATATCACTATTATTTCTCCTGTATTACGATTTTGAAGCATATTTATCAAGTCGTTCATGAGAATGGTAAAAAAAGAGTGATTCAAAGAAAACCTTGTGTTAATCCACAGTCTTGACCGAAATCCTCGATTTCGAAGTCCTCATACAATACCTTGTTTAAAAGCTTGATTATAAAGAAATCTCAACAACCTCCGGAACTACCTCAGAAAAAGTCATAACGCTAAACTCTATGGCTTTAAGCAAATCGAGAAAGCAATCTAGATTTTATATCTAAAGGTTTGTGTGAATGACCAGACAAGCCAGTCATGCGACATTTAGACTGGCGATCTAAGTCATTGTATAAGAATAACGTAAAAATGGTCTTACGCCCATCGGAGGTACTCCAGAATTGATTGTGGGATTTCGTTATGTTCCAGACAAATCACTACAGATTTTCATTTGTCATGTAGATATTTGATGTGTGGGTTACACATGAACCCACTTTTATGAGTAAGTTTTAGTGTCATTTTTTGGCAAGTACTTTTCATTTGTACGTTCAAAGTTACATTATTTTCAAGTTACTATTTTCATCGAATCGGATCAGACATACCGGTAATTGATCCCACTGTGCGCCGTTATGTAGATAACAGGAATGGTTCTGCCGTGGCACTATAACCAATGTCAAGAAATTCCCATTAATTTACAAAAGAATAAAAGGAGTTAACATGCCAATAACAGTAGCATACACAAATTAACTCTTTTCTTCAATAAACAAAAAAAAAACGTACTGACAGACAGAGAAGAGAGGATACAACATTAACACAATATTAGCAGTCAGTGCTTGCTTGTGTTGTCTACTAGTTTAGAAGTTAAATTCTATTGTAGACCTACTTTCAAGAATATAAAAATAAAAGACGATGGAGTTAACATTAGTTATTAATATAAAAAGAAATTAATTATAGGAGTGAGAGACCAGAAGTGACAGAAATTAATAACATCATCAGTAAAAATGAAAATATGAAAAGACAAAACTTCCTCGGTTTGATTAATTCTATTATTAAGTAACCAATTTTACTTATATGGAGGTTTCGAATCTCATTAGCCGATTTAACACCGCCACACATTTGTGTGCCTGTCCCAAGCCAGGACTTCGTGTGATTTGTTTGTTTTGTGGATCTCGGTGACACTGTTGAAAATATCACTGCTTAACGGTTTTTTCATAAATATTTATAAAAGGCTTTTTACCTAATATAAATAAATATCTGTCGCTCTGGAAAATGTTTTTTATAGTCTTTCGCAGCTGGCAATTTTGTTTTAATTTTCAGAATCTGTTCGGAAGGAACGAAAACAGTTAAATAACACTTTTGCATATTTTAATGGTTTTTTTTTTCTTTTGTTTCATTTCCATCCGTAAAAATCAAAGTGATCGCTCCCTAATTAATACGTGGTGCGATATTTTCACCTGCAACCAAACATATGTGGCATGCCCCAGGTGTCCGGAAGTATAGCAGTGTGACTAAATGTCGAATACCTTTTCAGAAGCGGTCACGGAAAAGTCAGTGAAATCGAATGAAATAATTGAAGACCTTGGTCTGCTCTGACCGTTAACTAGTTATTATCGCATTGAGAAAATGACCCTTATCTTAATCCGATCAGCAAGTTGTTGAACAATCATGGCGTCAAACTTGTCGACAGATTTAATAATGACAAACTGTTTTATCTGAAGTGAAAAGTATCGACCATAATTGATAGCTATTGATTTATCTGATAAACAGTACTGGTTTTTGTAGTCAGATTACCACTATTAGTTATGAATTATTATGAGATACATAGACTTCATAAACCCAGAATATTGAGCTTAGGGGGGTGGGTGGTTAAAGTTTTATTTATTTTTATTTTTTTTTGTGGGGGAGGGGGTAGGTTTTTGGGTTAATTTCAGGTTTGTTGTGGGGTTTTTTTTAATATTTTGTTTGTTTTTCGCATTTTGTTTTTCGTATTTTTACTTTTTTTTCCTTTTTTTTTTCCTTTTTTTGTACTTTTGTTTGTTTGTTTTGTTGATTGTTTGGTTTTGGGGGGGGGGGGGATTTTTTAGCCATTAAGTATGCATTCGGTTAACAAAAGCAAATATCTAAGATAAGTTTAGTGGAGACGGCGAGCACCCCGTCAGAATCCTTACCTTTATGCACATACGTACAACAGGCGCTTGTTTATAAACTTCTGTTTACACATTAATTTTCAATATAATTTTTCTTTCATTTCATCTCCTTTTCTTTGTTTAACATGTTCACGTACATACAATCTAATGGTAACAGCAGCTTGCATGTGTCGACCCTCTATACTCTTCATATGTTACGTACGTCCTAAATTGGGTCTAATTTTAATAGAATAGAAAAAATGTTCCTGTAAGTGAGCGATTGTTATTTAACACCAAAATGTCCATCTGTCATGGCGAGAACAAATTACATTTCAACGTTATGATGTCGGCTTTGTACTAGATCAACATGCTTATTTGGATCTTTATAGTGCTATCTCACTGAAACAGCATTCCGTGGGTTTAATTTGTCATTTATGTTCTTTGACTTGTTTTCGTATACATATGTTTATGTTTTTCTTTTAAGAGAATAAAGATTTGCATTTGTGATAGACACATGGCTACACTCGGCCGCATTACTCTGAGATTCCAAGACAACCAGTCTTTGTTGTTACTCCTTAATGCTGGGTGCTGGTGAAGCAGCAAATACAAATTTTATAGTCTTTGGTTTGACCCGACGGGGGTTCGAACCCACGATCTACCACACCAGAGACGAGCATGGTAACCCTTACACCACTAATGCGGTTTACACACACTATAGACAAGTACATTCCCTTCCGTAAACTGTGGCCAAACATAGAAAAAGATATTATGGTATTTTTATTCATACATTTATCCATGCGTTCTATTTATAGTAACAGTTGATTGATACCCATGTGACACGAGATCTTGTCTTGCACTGAAAACACTGCGTGTGTGGAAGAAATAGAAAATTATAAAGTATATCTTTTTGATTATTTCATTTTTAAGGGTAGAGTAATGATGAATGGTCTTGTTTCCTTTTTCAAAAGCAACTTGCCGTCGATTTTTACCACACCTTCCACCGGTACTCCAAAACCAACTTGCCGTCGATTTTTACGACACCTTCCACCGGCACTCCAAAACCAACTTACCGTCGATTTTTCTAACACCTTCCACCAGCACGATGTACATAAAAGATAGACATTACATTGGCGATCATTGCTGTACATGTATTTTCAGTAATGTTATGAACTCTTTTATGTATAATGTTCAAGATTATAGTGTTCTTTATAACAACGCTGTTCGCTTGGTTATGTGTGAGAGTTGATATTTTACTCACCTGTAGAAAACGCGTGCATGAGCGCATCATTTCATTAAGAGCAGAGATGTGTGCCCATAAAACTAGTCAAACCCCGCCACTTTCTATTGAAGTGCCCATACCAAGACAGGAAAGTGAGCGGCCATTTTCTGATAATTCCAGCCATAAAAGTAAGATGAAATGGTTGGATCTGTGATATCTTAATTTATAATGAAATCAAGCAGAATTTATCACCCGAGCATAAGCTGTTATTAGACTCGCTTGGTATTCAACATTGAATTATGGTCTGTTTGATATGATTGATGTAGTGTGAAATGTTGAAAAGATTAAAAATATCTAGTAATCATCTACTTTTTTATTTATCAATTCCTAGTTTACAAAATACATCTACAGAAAAATCATAAACTACACTCCAACTTGGAGTCTTCAAGACTCCACTCCAATTTGGAGTCTCCAAGACTCCAAGACTCCACTCCACCTTTTAGCACATGCCCATGTATACGTGTGTGATTATATTGATTTTGACTCTTTCTGTTCCTACAATGTGGTATTTTTTTTTATCCATTTATCAATATAAGTTTATGGTTTATGGTGTTTAACACCACTTTCAACAATATTGAAGTTATATTGTGGCGGTAAATTGTATTGGTGGAGGAAACCAGACTAGGACCCGGAGAAAACCACCGACTTCTATTTAAGTCACTGACAAACTTTATCACATAATAATATTCAATTATTATCTTTTAAATATTTATCAAAACAAATATCAAGACTTAAAGAAATTATATAACATATTTTGAAAGTCCATTAAAATAAAAGCGAAGTTACAAGAAGTACATAAAGTTCACAGATTGATTGATTAGTCCTTTCGTCTCTGTCGCCCTAAAAATTCCGAACTTGCAGCTGTTTTATTAAAACGTAGTAATTTTCGAACACAAGGCGAATATTAAATCCAATTAGTAAAGAATGTATTCGTTTATAGTTCAAACGTCAAGTTTATTTAGTAAAAATACAGTATTTAAATATATACTGAACTTAAATGAGTTTTGTGTTGTTATAATTGTTGACCATAATTTATCATTTTATAACATTTTAAAACTACATCGACGTTTTGAACTTTCACGGTAACAAAGTTAATCTGTTTTCAACATTTTTTGTGAAATCGTTACAATTTAACCACACAAAACTAACAAAATTAAGTTTTACATTTGTTTTCCAAATGAATTGTCAATTTTCCGTTTCAAAAGAAGAATTATTCATTTTTCATTTTCATATTCGATCTGGAGCGAAAAGTTCACAATTAATATTTTCAATGTTTTCTATCTTTATTTCTATTTCTAAATTATCTCACATTCTTACAGACCTATATATAGTGCATCACCGGGATATAAAAAAATAAAGATAATATTCAACAAATATCAAATTTGTTTAGGGTAACGACAATTTAACTTTTAAGAGGGGGCTATGATCCTCATACCCCCACCCCAACCAGAACCAGACTTTTTTTTTCTTGAAGCAAAAATCAGATATCATTGTTGAGGCAATTAATTATTTACCTAATATCAATATCCGTCATTTACAGGCGTGGGCGGGTTACGGTCGTTGACTTCGGATCACATAAATCTGTCGTGTGTTCGAATCCCGTCTTATTGTTTCTAGACACGTACTCATGGCTGAAGATTTCATACTGTCATTCCCTGGCCTTTGTAGAATAATTCTAAAGAGTAACAAAATAACATTTAGCATTTTTCTTACTTCTTTCACACCATAATAAAAATTAACGTGAAATGATTACATACATAAAACATATATATCCTGACATACATTGTACATATAGGACATTATAATAAATGAATTATTAATAGATAAATAAACATAACATGTATAATTAATACTAAACGCCTTTATTACACGACAGATATATTAACTATTATTGAGTCTAATTATTGTGTTTTACAGTGGCAAATAAAAGTCGTGCTGTAGTATAAAAAATAACAATTTTCTGTTATAACCGTTGATCTGTTTAACCATAAATGCCACGAAAATCTTGTTAAACAAATATTTGACATGTCAATTAACCGTTGAACGGTACTAATCGGTCCGTTGTATCTTGTCGACATCTTGTTATTTTTGCGGGAGAATTGGTAATTATACGAATCATCAGCGACATGATTAAAAGTTAGGATCCACGATTTTCTTTATCACATTGTCTGAAATTTTGTCATTTTGATTACAGATAATTACCAAATAATTACCATGGTTAACAAGAAAGAAAAAAGTCAATAACTATGTACATATGATTGAAGGGTTTGTTTGTCGTGTGATATATATTTTTCGAACACTACCTAAAGGAATGTCCCCAATTTCCCCTGTCCTGTGATCACTTTAAACCCCTAATTGGCAAAATGGGACAATTTAGAATAAATGGCCATCAATATAAGAAAATATGTTGCCAATTAATTTTATGATAAATGAGTACCGTTTCCCCCTCCAAATAATACGTTTTCCAAATGCAAATCACTGACAAACTTTATCACATAATGTTATATCGAGGACACCTCCCATGAGCGGGATTCAAACTCACAACGTTAGTGGTGATACGCACTGATCGTTTGTTTGTCCTTTGTCCTTATTCTATTGGTGATTGTATTGTCTGTCCTTAGATTTACGGCTTTTGATTACCCCTTTGGTATCTTAGATTTACGACTTCTGATTACCCCTTTGGTGTCTTAGATTTACGACTTCTGATTACCTCCCTTTGGTACCTTCAAACTTTTCTTATATCACATTGATACTAGATACCCATAATTTGGACATGGTTGACAAAATAAAAAAAGTCAGTGTTGATGCTGTAATATATATCATGATGGCTTAATACTATTTGGACGGTTATTGCTAGAAAATAACAACACGAACAAACGTCCTTGTGATTGATCATATTTCCCTTTTACGTAAATTTGTGTGTCCTCTATCAACATTATGTGATAAAGTTTGTCAGTGACTTGCGACAGGTCCTTCGGTTTCTTCAACCAATACAACTTACCGCCACTATGACTGAAATATTGTTGAAAGTGACGTTAAACACCATAAACCAACCAAACCTACAAGAGTTTTACATCACTTGACTATGTGCAAAACGGCAAGTGTCTTATTAGAAACAGTAACTGATTACCATTAGTGAGAGTAACTGATTACCATTAGTGAGAGTAACTGATTACCATTAGTGAGAGTAACTGATTACCATTAGTGAGAGTAACTGATTACCATTAGTGAGAGTAACTGATTACCATTAGTGAGAGTAACTGATTACCATTAGTGAGAGTAACTGATTACCATTAGTGAGAGTAACTAATTACCATTAGTGAGAGTAACTAATTACCATTAGTGAGAGTAACTAATTACCATTAGTGAGAGTAACTAATTACCATTAGTGAGAGTAACTAATTACCATTAGTGAGAGTAACTGATTACCATTAGTGAGAGTAACTAATTACCATTAGTGAGAGTAACTAATTACCATTAGTTAGAGTAACTGATTACCATTAGTGAGAGTAACTGATTACCATTAGTGATAGTAACTGATTACCATTAGTGAGAGTAACTAATTACCATTAGTGAGAGTAACTAATTACCATTAGTGAGAGTAACTGATTACCATTAGTGAGAGTAACTAATTACCATTAGTGAGAGTAACTGATTACCATTAGTGAGAGTAACTGATTACCATTAGTGAGAGTAACTGATTACCATTAGTGAGAGTAACTAATTACCATTAGTGAGAGTAACTGATTACCATTAGTGACAGTAACTGATTACCATTAGTGAGAGTAACTAATTACCATTAGTGAGAGTAACTGATTACCATTAGTGAGAGTAACTAATTACCATTAGTGAGAGTAACTGATTACCATTGGTGAGAGTAACTGATTACCATTAGTGAGAGTAACTGATTACCATTAGTGAGAGTAACTAATTACCATTAGTGAGAGTAACTGATTACCATTAGTGAGAGTAACTGATTACCATTAGTGAGAGTAACTGATTACCATTAGTGAGAGTAACTAATTACCATTAGTGAGAGTAACTGATTACCATTAGTGACAGTAACTGATTACCATTAGTGAGAGTAACTGATTACCATTAGTGACAGTAACTGATTACCATTAGTGAGAGTAACTGATTACCATTAGTGAGAGTAACTAATTACCATTAGTGACAGTAACTGATTACCATTAGTGAGAGTAACTGATTACCATTAGTGAGAGTAACTGATTACCATTAGTGAGAGTAACTGATTACCATTAGTGAGAGTAACTAATTACCATTAGTGAGAGTAACTAATTACCATTAGTGAGAGTAACTAATTACCATTAGTGAGCACCTGTGTTCAGCCCGTTTTGTTCTTGGTGTGGTTCGTGTTGCTCATTTTTTCTTTCTTTCTTTCTTTCTTTCTTTCTTTCTTTCTTGTTTTATTTTGTTTGTTTTCGTTCGGTGACTTGTGCCCCATGTTGCCTGTAAATCTTGAATGTCAATTCTTTATTGCCCCTTCGGTTTTCTCTAACGTTTTTTTATTACCCTTTTATACAAATATTTTTTATGTTGATATTGGTCCCGTGTAGTGTCCGTTACTACAATGGTATAGACTGGTTCTAGATAATATTTGATATACTTTTAAATTACAATATGACGTTTTATAGTCGTAATAGGTCACCGATCAAACATTCCGCTTTTACAAAAAATCTATTTTTACGATGGAAGTTTTGTCGGTATGGTTTCGCACTTCCGCTGATACACTTGACGATCTTTTATGGAACACAGCTTTAAGTATTTTTAATTAAAACCAATTATCTACCATTTAAAATTTTACCTTTCAAAGAAAACTAAATATGACATGTGCTAAATTGTGATTAAGTTGATGTGCCAACCATGTGACAAGGGGTTATCTCTACGGGGTGCCCCAATATACAATAATTACCAGGGGAGGTAATAATAAAATTATCGTCCATCATTATCTTTATCATGCTTAGTTCGTCATTATTTATATATTTGAAACACGGGGGTGAACTACTTAAGGTAAAATTGGGCCACTGGTGGATTGAAAACACCCCGTTCATATATTCCCTCACACCATACCAGTACATATAACCTAGGAGCCGTCGTGGTCATGATCGTATGGTAGTTGGATTTACAACTACCTATATCATCAGTGCCTATCACCAATAAAGTTATGAGTTCGAATCCCGTTCTTGGCGAGGTGTACTTCCGGATACTCCGGTTTTCTCCACCAATAAAACTGATTGCCACGATATAACTGAAATATTGTTAAATGTGGCGTTAAACACCATAATCAAACCAAAGCAAATATTCGAAATACGAAACTAAACCCACACGTATATTATTCTGTTATTGGTTACATGTTCATATATTAGACTAAAATCCATAATAAACGCACATAGATCAATTTTGCATTTATTTATCTGGATGGGATTGTAGAAATATGACGGTTTGGCAACCATAGAACTATATATATCATGTGACTATATATATCACGTGACTATATATATCTAAATAAAAATAGAAACATTTCAGGATAAAAAGAGTTAAAAAAACAACAATAATTTATCATGCATGCATTTTTCCTATTAATCAGTTTTACACCGCCATATTTTTTGCTTGTCCCAAGCCAGGGTTTGGATTTTCGACGTCATATGTCACGTCTTGTTCAATGATTGGAGGTGAGAGGTGACTGATTATTTGTTTTCTTGATATTGGTGGAACTGTTGACTATCACTGTTTAAACTTTCTTTTCATATTTCATAGTTAAATATTTCTGTTTTATTTTCCTTAATACAATAATAGAACAAAAATAAATTATTTATTCAATTGTGTTAAGGGTTAGGGTAAGGGTTGTGGTGTTTAACGCCACTTTCAACAATATAGCAATTATATCGTGGTGGTCAGGTTTATAGGTCACAATGGGGAAGAAAATAGGAGTACCCGGAGAAAACCACCGAACTGTCGCAAGTCACTGACAAACTTTATTACATAATGTTGTATCGAGTACACCTCGCCATGATGGGAGTTCGAACTCACAACTTTAGTGGTGATAGGCACTGCTTGCATAGGTAGTTGTCAAGCGAACTACCATACGACTAAAAACACGACGGCCCTTATATTTATGTTCAATTGTGTTCAGTAATTTTGAGATTGATCTTCTATTTGGTATTTTATTACCAGACAGGAATGAAGTACGACTTCTTAAATTTATCTTTTACCAAATTAACTGTTTACGATTGTTTACATGTTTACTACTCGTTTTGATTGATGTATGTACGGATTTGTTGATCATTTTATACTACGATTATATATATAAGTATACATACAAATCGATAAGAAATGAAAGGTTATTTTTGACACAAAAACAAATGAATGTCTCCCGCCATAGATTCTAGACTGGTTTCCTGTCTATAACAAAATGGTACCAGTATATATGGCTACCCACATTCTTTCATATACTGATCTGTTGATCATTTTATACTACCATTATAAGTATAAGTATACATACAAATCGATAAGAAATGAAAGGTTATTTTTGACACAAAAATACAAATGAATGTCTCCCGCCATAGGTTAGACTGGTTTCCTGTCTAACAAAATGGTACCAGTATATATGTCTCCTCACATTCTGTCATCTTTCATAAAAAAAATACCTTGTAATTCCCATTTAGAGTGTTGACGAGATCTGGGTACATTTTTTCTTCTCGAAATAGTCCAAAGGTCATCGGGCAAGCAATGGCCTTCCCATATATTTTTTTATTAACGTAAATTATTACCGTAAATAAATCTTTTCCCCTTTTTTTTCAAAAAGGGCAATAACTCCTTCAAAAACAGTCCAATCAAATTATGATATCTTACTGATATGTTAATTCCATATGGTAATAAGTTAGCATGAAAATGTTTAAGGACGTCTTTTTAAAATGTTGTAGGAGTTGCGCATATATTTTAATGTAATGTTTTATGTAAAAAGGACTTTTATGAAATGTTGTCAATGAAAATGGGCAGGCCAACTGAGAGAGGGGGTCAGGCGTGGCGGTTCCCTGGGGCCCATGAGTTTAGGGGACCCATAAGCCATACGAGGGGGAAAAACGAGGGTGTACCTTGAGCAAGGCAAACAAAATAAAATGTGTGCTTTCGATGTGAATGACAATTTCGTGTAGTGGTTATACAATTCTTCATACAGAAGTAGCCCCAGGTTTCAGGAAGGAGCCCACTAATGACTTTCATAGGGCCCTTGATGATGTATAACAACTTTTCTGTTACGGTGTATGGTCCACTGGACCATGTACATATATTTAGTGATTTTCAACTTGTAAATGTATATTAAATGACTCAAATGAGGACCAAGCCCGACTGCTTGGGCTCCCCTAAGAACAACCATTGACACTGGCAGATCGAGGGTTGCAGGTGGAGGGGCCCACTAATTTTTTATATAAGGGCTCTGAAACATGTATAATATATAAGTAATTTGCTATTGACAAATACATAGGAAATGGGGACCCAGGCTAAGTCCCTAAGAAATACCTCTGAGAGTAGCAGATCGATGATTGCAGGGGGAAGGGCTCATTAATGGTGAGTAGACAGGATCTGACTTTTGTTTAACTCAATTGATTCCGTTCAGGTGAGCCTTTATTTTTTATTTATTGATTAATTTCACTTCGTCAGTCATCACATTGTCATTGTCACACATTGCAACATGCAAATTAAACAAATTATAATCAAGGTATGCTGAGTGGATCGGCACAAAAGATGTCGAGAGAGAGACTGAGAGAGATTTTAAAAAAATGACATCTCGGACACCACAAGTCAACTGGCCAAAGTAGGCCTACAATACCTGTTGGTATCAAAAGTAGTTTCTACTATATTTTGGTATATTGACTTCAGTTTAACTTTAAACTGATTAATATTCTTACGAAGGCAAGTGGGTAAACCCACAGGCCCTTGGCACGGACCACCCCCCTTTTTTCTAACTTTCTGTTTGTAAATTTATTTTCAATAAATAAAATTTATTTCTTTATTATTTCATCTCTTTTTTCTTATTTTAACTTGTTCGTGTCAATATGTATGAAATTTGACACGAACAAGTTAAAATAGTATCTATATAGGGTCGAAACATCCAAATTGTTGTTAACATGAGATTGTATGAATATTGACACGAGCAAGTTAAAATAAGGGAAAGGAAATGAAATAATAAAGAAATAAAGACATTTTATTGAAAATAAATTTGTAAACAAAAAGTTAGAAAAAGGGGGGTGGTCCGTGCCACGAGCGCCTGTGGGTAAACCGAGGCACGAGGGTTCCTCTTTTTTCCAAAGCCTCGGAATCCTATCTGAGTAAAATTTTCTGCTGACATTGTTTTACCCTATGCTTTTCAAATAAAAATATTGTAGACTTAGACTAAAACGTGTTCTGGGAGTGAGAGTGTGGAATGAGACTATGTTACGAACTTACGATTGCGAATATTAATAAATGTACCAGATCATTATAATCAAGGGTTCTGACAAATAAACAAGTAGAAATCTGTTTTCTAAATCACAATTCATCAATTCATTTTTGTTGTACTGATTCCTTGCTTATGACACACCGTGGTGGACTTAGTTTGGGTATCATTATTTGGAGAATTGGAGGAGGTGGGGGGGGGGGGTATGTTTCCTTTTGGCCTGGGGCCCAAAAATTCTTTTGGCGGCCCTGAAAATGGGCATTAATTCCTTAAGAAAATAGTCCGATCAAACTGCCTTCTCGGTATACGAATTTTCATATGATAATAAGCAAGCGTGCAAGGATTTATGGAAATCCCTATTAATACGTGCAGGACGGAAACAAAATGTATCCCGAAGAATACCAGAATGAAACATAATTAACTATTATATGGACAGGTGTTATTTATTTAAGTGAGGGGGTGCTAAATTATCATTAATGAACAAATAAAGAATTAATCTTTTCCCTTAATATGCAAGTTATATGACCCCCTCTAAAGGCAACAACAAAATTTCATCATTATGCCTCGCGACATGTCTACCCACAGACTGTTGTTTCAGTGACCTAACACTGTAAAATCCAACTACGCGTGTTGTTCGCAACAATATTCAGTCAACAGTCCACTCGAGCACACCTCGGTTCCGTCAACCAATCATTGGTCTTATTCCTATATTCATAGCAGAAAAGCAGTCGCTACCAATGTTATTGTTTTTGGTTTGACCCGACCGGATATCGAACCCACGATCTTCCGCACACAAGGCGACCACGCTTTCCGTTAGACGCATACAAGGCAAGTACGCTATCAGTTAGACGCATACAAGGCAAGCACGCTATCAGTTAGACGCATACAAGGCAGGCACGCTATCAGTTAGACGAATACAAGGCAAGCCCGTTATCAGTTAAACGCATACAAGGCAAGCATGCAATCAGTTAGACGCATACAAGGCAAGCACGCTATCAATTAGACGCATACAAGGCAAGCACGCTTTCAGTTAGACGCATACAAGGAAAGCACGCTATCAGTTAGACGCATGCAAGGCAAGCACGCTATCAGACGCATACAAGGCAAGCACGCTATCAATTAGATGCATACAAGGCAAGCACGCTATCAGATGCATACAAGGCAAGCACGCTATCAGTTAGATGCATACAAGGCAAGCACGCTATCAGTTAGACGCATAAAAGGCAAGCACGCTATCAGTTAGACGCATACAAGGCAAGCACACTATAAGTTAGACGCATGCAAGGCAAGCACGCTATCCGTTAGACGCATACAAGACGAGCACGCTATCTGTTAGACACGCACAAGGCGACCACGCTTTCCGTTACATGCACACAAGGCGAGCACGCTATCCGTTACGCGCACACAAGCGCGCACACAAGGTGAGCGCGCTATCCGTTACACGCACACAAGGCGAACACGTTATTTGCTACACGCACACAAGGTGAGCGCGCTATCCGTTACACGCACACAAGGCGAACACGTTATTTGTTACACGCACACAAGGCGAACACGCTATTTGTTACACGCACACAAGGCGAACACGCTATTTGTTACACACACACAAGGCGAACACGCTATTTGTTTCACGTACACAAGGCGAACACGCTATTTGTTACCCGCACACAAGGCGAGAAGGCTATCCGTTACACGCATATAACGCGAACACGCTATTCATTACACGTACCAGCGAGGTAGCTTATTCCATTTTACTATTAAAAGCCTCAAAACTTTCTTTTCATAATAAAAGTTTGCATGTGCCCCGGTTAAAGTTAATTATAAATAATAGCTCATTTGACATACATTTTCTGGAAATCTTTAAATGATATTAATCATTAGTTGACTTAGACATAATGATTTGATCTTCTATACCTCATAATTGATATAAATTACCCCATTTTTAGTATTTTGATAACAAGAATGACACAAAGACATTAAAAGGAATTAGTATAAGAAAGAAAAATTTGCTCGACAAAACACAGTACATGAGGTACCATAGAGGGCACACGTTTGTGAAATCTAGTAGGTACGGTTTTCTTTTTAAAATTTTAAAATGATATCTTTGAAGAGGATGTCCGCATCGAAAACATGCTTTAAATTTTTGGTTTTCATATTAAACTAGAAAAGAAGTATGCCCCCACACTTGATAATTATGGACAAAGTTGTTTTGTTAGGAGTGATTTTTTAAAAATGAATTGTGTCTGTAACACACAAATGATGCCCCCGCCTGGCCATCAATATCCTGTGAACATGCACACCTCCATTATGTGTATAAACATCCTACAAAATATTAAAGCTATAGCTCTAAAACTGTAGGAAGCTAGTTATGTACTGTTATGCAGCTAGTACGAAAAAAATGACTATGTCCAACTACCTGCCATTTTGAGAATGTTTGATGGAAATCAAAATCCTGTGGACATGCACACCTCCATTATGTGTATAAACATCCGGCACAATATTAAAGCTGTAGCTCTAAAACTGTAGGAGGAGTTAGCCAGACAAACCATGTTCCCTTTATGCAGCTAGTACGAAAAAAATGACTAAGTCCAACTACCTGTCATTTTGAGAATATTTGAAGAAAATCAAAATCCTGTGGACTCCTGTGGACAAGCACACCTCCATTATGTGTATAAACATCCTACAAAATATTAAAGCTGTAGGAAGAGATAGCCGGACAAACCATGTATCTATATCCGGAAGGACGAACAAAATGATTAAGTCCAACTACCTGTCATTTTGAGAATATTTGATGAAAATTAAAATCCTGTGGACATGCACACCTCCATTATGTGTATAAACATCCTGCAAAATATTAAATCTGTAGCTCCAAAACTGTAGGAGGAGATAGCCGGACAAACGATGTATCTATATCGGACGGACGAACGGATGGACGAACGGACGAACGGACGGACGAATGGACGAACGGACGGACAGGGGTAAATTATGCCCCCCGACTCTTTGTCGCGGGGGCATAAAAAGGGGGGATAAAATGACATAACGATAATCCCAAAGTGTCCCCCTTTATTATTATATGCCCTTTGAACAATTCAAGACGTCTACACATTTTTTTGAAGAATTAAAATAAATAATCCTTTTATTTCAATCATTGTGAAATATGAAACACAACTGAAAATTACGTATATCTATAAATTCAATCTTTAAAGTTTGGGTCTCCCATGGACTAATTTTATATAACAAAAAATACATTTTGTCAAGTCATATCATAACATTAGCATGCTTTATTAGTGTTTTGTTACAAATTGTAATGACAGCTAAATATTTTGGCGATTAGACTATAATGGATGTATATAATGTCTAACGATCTGCCATGATATATTGGGACTTATCACTCGCGGCTAATGAAATTTTTCTTTTTCTTTTTTTTCCGTTAATAAAGAAATCGACAGAAATTTTAAAAAAAACAAAAAAACATGTCGATTTCAGATTACCCCTCAAAACATTTATGTATTTATTTATATTTAGATACTCATTTCATGCATAAACACAAATAAACTTACAACAAATTAAATAAAAATATAAAAAAAGATATCAATATTTATCATTAAACTGTCATTTTCAGGCTTGAAAAAAGAGTGACTTGTGCACAGCAATTAAGGTATACAAAATGTATAAATCTGAAAAAATGAGTGATTTTAATAAAATTGACATTTTTGTGACATTTTTTTCTATTTTGTCGGATATTAAGACTTGTTTTCAATTTTGTATGTTTCACGTGCTTTATACCATTTATCATGAATTTTCAGCATAAAAATCATCATTTAAGGTAGATCAGAGGTGTAACGTGACCAAACAAATTGAGTACCTATATTTATTCTGGTCTCCCACGAACACCATTAATTAATGTGAACAATACAGGAGGAAGTACTGAAAACACTCTCGACAAGGCTACAACGGGGGTAATACTAAAAGTAACTTGAAAGAGGGAGGTAGATTGAAGTCATTACACTTGATAAACTCCACTAATCAAACTGACCACCATGATATAACGGAAATACTCTTCAAAGTGGCGTTAAATACCAGTAACATAACATAACAAACAATAGACATGAAAGACCCTTTAGCTGTTTTAAATTTGATTATTTTAAAGGTGTATAAAAGGTTCAGGGCTGTCTAATACGCTTAAAACAATATAAAGTTTGTCTGGTAATTAAACAACACATTTAATTACAATTCATATCAATTTGTTTTACATACTTCAGTGGAATTGAATGTTCAAGGCCATATATTGTATTTGAAAACGGGCAGTTCAAAAACTAAGTTAACTGATTTTTGTTTTCTTTTTTGTAGGGGGGAGGGGTGTAGGTGTTCGGGTTACTTTGAGGTTTGTTGGTTGTAGTTGCTGTTTATATTTTTTTTTCTTTTTTGTATTTTTATTTTTGTTTTTGTTTTTTGTTATTTTTTTTTGGGGGGGGGTATTTTTTTTATTTATTTTTTTTTATTTTTTGGGGTTTTGTTTGGTTTTGGTTTTTTCCCCGTGTTTTTTGTTAATGCAAAATAATTACTTTTATTGAATTCTGTTTTTTTTTTTTAAACCGTCACAAGTAACATCTGTAAAAGTTACATGCTATCTGTGGCATGACATTGTCAGTCAACATACAGAATGTATATTTATATTGAAGATTAGACATACATACAATAAATTTTGACTTAACTTGTGATTGGAGGGGGAAGATTTCAGGCAGTGATTGGGTCGATTCCAACACCACATAATAACCTATGTTTATATAAGTTATATATCATTAAAATACGCGGTTACGTACTAAAATTTAAATTAACAAAACCTTGTTAAAATTTATTTGTAAATATATCATTATCCTGATGTTGACAATAATTTTCAGTCAGATAAAGTACAAAGAACCTATTTTCGTCTGATAGATTAATCTATCTTGTTGTATTTACCTAACAAACAGTCAATGGGCCCGGTATCTCTTTACAAGATAAACCCGTGTCGTAATATACTTGAAAGTTTTTTTGTTTAGTTAGTGTATTCCTGAATTAGAATTGTATTATGTTAAAATTATCAAAACATTACTTTTGAAACGTTTTTGCCTTGTCAAAAATTCATTAATATTTCCCATGAATGAATCGGGCATTATTCATCTTATAATTAAAAAAATGATTTTAGAAATGATATTTAAAGAGTGATTAAGAGACCGACCATTTAATATTTAGTCAGGGTGGGGATATGTTTTTCCTCCCGAGCCAGAATTTTTTTTTTACGCCAAACAAATATCTTCTTTTTTTTTCAACATGAAAAATAGTTAATTCTTCTAAAATTTCTCAATGAAAACTGCCAATTCAGACTACATTTTGTATATATATATATAAATCTTAACATCTTTCATCTCAAGATATTTTTTCTATAAAATCAAGCGGCAAAAATAAAATATAAAAAGAACAGAAAACATAGCCCCTTAAAAATTAAATGATAGTTCCCTTAAAGGAGAAATCAATGGTGAAGACAGGATGATGGGAGTGGTCACATACTTTGTGTTATTTCTTTACTCCCCCCCCCCTTTTCTCCTATACAACCAGTGCCACCTCACCGACATGATTTATTGTTTAAACTTGTACTTGTTATCACTGTATCTGAAATGCTGATCACCTTGACGTCATACAATATGCAATCAATCAATCAATCAATCAATCAATCATTCATTCATTCATTCAATCAATCAGTAGTCTTTTGGGTTGAAACGAATCTGTGCAGGTTTATTATCGCTTGTTTATATCTGCATTTTCTGTTGAAGATCAAGTTATAAAGAGAGAGGAGGGTTGGGAGGGGAGGGTTAGGATCCCATTAACAGATTTAAATCCGCCAAATTTCTCTGCCTTTCCAAAAACCAAGATCTGGATTTCTAACGTCATATGTCGTGTTCTTTTTTATGTTCAATGATTTGAGATGGTTCGTTTTGTTGGTATTGGTGGAATTGTTGACCATCACTTTTTTAAACTTTTTTTTTATAATCGTTCGACCACGGTCGTCGAGTATGTCCATTTGGTCGGTGGCGTATAATTGTGCACAAACTGCTATTTCACAATTCCCTAAAATTTGCGTCGTTATTAGATAGTAGACAAAATCGTTTACTTTTTTTCATCTTAGCCAATTGGAATTTCGTTAGCTGGTCACCTTTTTGCAGAAGGTATACTGACGGTCAATAGGTTCCCACATACCTCCATGTTAAAACATAGAGCGGGCTGTATATATCATTGCCAAATTGCGGAGGTGACATGACAAAATTATTCTAACGATTTCATCAAATCACTTACAAAATTCTTACCTATTTACTTATTGTTAGTCTACATTTTTTCAGTAGATATCAAAGGTATCATATTTTCACAGATTTCTTGATATACCCGTTGGTGTAACTCGAAACAATACACTTAACAAAGTAAATAATATATAGTATTGTTGGCATGCAAGGTGTCTCTACGAGACCATACCTGGTTATTGTGTAAATGTTAGGTTTTCTACATGGCGAACCTGAGACGGTAATTGCTAGCTAATTATCATTTGTAAACGATGTACAGCACACAATTAGATATGTTTTCTTTCTAAGTCTGCATGTTATAAAGAGACATCATATTTTACTTAAGATGTACATGTTATTGATATTTGTGAGAGAAAACGTCGATGTGAAAATTATTCAAAATTAATCATTATTATTATAATAATTTTTTTTTTAAATATAAAAATAACACTTTCTTCCACTTATATAATAATAATTTCTTCCGTATAATACTAACGCTTTCTTCCATAAAAATACTAACATTTCTTCCACATAAGTACCAGCACTTTCTTCTATCTAAATGTTAACACTTTCTTTCACATAAATACTTAAGCTTTCACTCGCACAAAAAAACACTTTCTTTCACATAGTACTAATACATTCCACACATAATTGCTTTCACTTCCTTTCACAACTTCAATCCAAATATAACCGCATCGGTGGCGTAATGGTTAGCGTGCTCGCCCCGAGTGCGGTAGATCGTGGGTTCGAACCCCGGTCTGGTCAAACCAAAGACTATAAAATTGGTATTTGTTGCTTCTCCGTTAATCACGCAGCATTAAGGAGAAAGAGCAAAGACTGGTCGGCTCGGAATCAGAATAATGTGTCCGAGTGGAGCGAAATGTCTACCAGCGGACTGTTGTTTCAGTGAGCTAGCACTATAAAAATCCATCTCAGCGTGTTGGTCTAGAACAAAGCGAACCTTATCATCATCTCATTGAAAATTAACTTGTTCTCGCCATGGTATAGCTGAAAAATTGCCCGATTGGCGCTAAACAACAATCACTCAATCACTCACTCTTCCACATACCGTACAATATACTAATGCTTTCTTCCACATAAATACTAGTCTCATTATTACACTTCCACGTTAATATTAACACTTCAGTCTCTTCCACATTAATAATAATACTTTCTTCCACATAAATGTGTCTTTCCTGATAAAAGATGATACCCTGTACCTCATGAATGCTAACACCTTCCTCCTCCTCACTAATACATACACATCGTCATAAATGTGTCGAAGACTATTTTTTAATAATTAGATTGCTTTCTGCGAAGCGAAGCACATTTTCATCAATAAAATGATCTTGCTTAATTCTTCATAAGTACATTTGTTTATTTTATCAATAGTTTATAAAGTTTGATTAAGAAAAACTGTGTTTAAAGTCGAAAGACAGATTTGTGTGTTTATTTTATATTTCATAAATTCAAAGGGACGTAACTCAATCGTAATTTCAGATATGTGTCGTACGCAGTTATCTCCCATTATTGATAATCAAATTTTACAACCATTTAAATATTTATTGAGATTAAACGATTCCAGAAACCCAATAAAAATCATTATACACAATTATCGATCTCCCAAAATTATAATATAGCTGATCAAATTTATGTCTTTATATATTTGTTTTCTTCAAAAAGTATGGGGCTGAATACGATTTCCCTGGAAACCAAACATGAGTACCGCGGTGTTGAATAGAGTGAGCGAGTGAGTAATTGTTGTTTAACACCAAATGAACAATTTTCAGCTATATCATGGCGAGAACAAGTTACATTCGATGAGATGATAATGATCACCACTTTGTACAACACGCTGAGTTTGATTTGTATAGCTCACTGAAGCAACAGTTCGCGGGCCTTAATGTTATGTGCTCAGCGGTGAAGCAACAGGTCGCGGGTCTTAATGTTATGTACTCAGCGGTGAAGCAACAGTTCGCGGGCCTTAATGTTATGTACTCAGCGGTGAAGCAACAGTTCGCGGGTCTTAATGTTATGTACTCAGCGGTGAAGCAACAGTTCGCGGGCCTTAATGCTATGTACTCAGCGGTGAAGCAACAGTTCGCGGGCCTTAATGTTATGTACTCAGCGGTGAAGCAACAGTTCGCGGGTCTTAATGTTATGTACTCAGCGGTGAAGCAACAGTTCGCGGGTCTTAATGTTATGTACTCAGCGGTGAAGCAACAGTTCGCGGGCCTTAATGCTATGTACTCAGCGGTGAAGCAACAGTTCGCGGGCCTTAATGCTATGTACTCAGCGGTGAAGCAACCGTTCGCGGGCCTTAATGTTATGTACTCAGCGGTGAAGCAACAGTTCGCGGGCCTTAATGCTATGTACTCAGTGGTGAAGCAACAGTTCGCGGGCCTTAATGTTATGTACTCAGCGGTGAAGCAACAGTTCGCGGGTCTTAATGCTATGTACTCAGCGGTGAAGCAACAGTTCGCGGGCCTTAATGCTATGTACTCAGCGGTGAAGCAACCGTTCGCGGGCCTTAATGCTATGTACTCAGCGGTGAAGCAACAGTTCGCGGGCCTTAATACTATGTACTCAGCAGTGAAGTAACACATACCAATTTCATAGTCTTTGATTTTAACCGACCGGATCTGGAACCCGCGATATACCTCACACGAGGCGAGTACGCTTACATATATTTTTATTATTATTATTATTATTATTATTATTTTTATTATTATTATTATTATTATTATTATTATTATTTTTATTATTATTATTATTATTATAATTATTATTATTATTATTATTATTATTATTATTATTATTATCACAAAGTACGAAACATGTATATCTTATTATTCTATTTTTTAAATATATATGTTGGAGACTCAACAAAGAATGGAGTCATTTGTAAATCTCATTTAAATCGCGGTGCATTATGCTTATTCAGATGGCATCGAAAGGGTATACCAGGTGTAAGGTGAGAAATTCAAAGACTGCTTTGTGTAAGGCCAGATTTGGAACTGTGTGATTGTATGTGCTGGAATCACGTCGTCACACATGACAAATCTGTGTTACAAATGACCACGGATATGTTCCACTCGTCGTAAACATTTCCCGGTCCTTTCCTCATTCATGACTTATCACCGGGTTTGTAACTAGATTAACACGACGGGTGCCACTAGTGGAGCAGGAACTGCCTACCCTTCGGGAGCACATGGGTTCACCCCCGATTTTTAGTGGGGTTCATGTAACTCGATCTTTAGTTTTTATGTGTATGTTTTGTAGATCGTTGTTTCTACTTTTTCTTTTGGCCATTGTGTTGTCTGTTCTTCTGTCTTTTGGCCATTGTGTTGTCTGTTCTTCTGTCTTTTGGCCATTGTGTTGTCTGTTCTTCTGTCTTTTGGCCATTGTGTTGTCTGTTCTTCTGTCTTTTGGTCATTGTGTTGTCTGTTCTTCTGTCTTTTGGCCATTGTGTTGTCTGTTCTTCTGTCTTTTGGCCATTGTGTTGTCTGTTCTTCTGTCTTTTGGCCATTGTGTTGTCTGTTCTTCTGTCTTTTGGTCATTGTGTTGTCTGTTCTTCTGTCTTTTGGCCATTGTGTTGTCTGTTCTTCTGTCTTTTGGCCATTGTGTTGTCTGTTCTTCTGTCTTTTGGCCATTGTGTTGTCTGTTCTTCTGTCTTTTGGCCATTGTGTTGTCTGTTCTTCTGTCTTTTGGCCATTGTGTTGTCTGTTCTTCTGTCTTTTGGCCATTGTGTTGTCTGTTCTTCTGTCTTTTGGTCATTGTGTTGTCTGTTCTTCTGTCTTTTGGCCATTGTGTTGTCTGTTCTTCTGTCTTTTGGCCATTGTGTTGTCTGTTCTTCTGTCTTTTGGCCATTGTGTTGTCTGTTCTTCTGTCTTTTGGCCATTGTGTTGTCTGTTCTTCTGTCTTTTGGCCATTGTGTTGTCTGTTCTTCTGTCTTTTGGCCATTGTGTTGTCTGTTCTTCGATATACGGATTCTGATTACCTCTTTGGTATCTTCAAACTCTTCTGGTAATAGTTTGTGATATGTTTGATGCTGTGATCTATATTAGCCATAATCTAGCTGCCACGATTGTCAATTTCCGAAATCCTAGTTGACCTGGCATTACAGTGCAACACGATAATGCCAGACTGTATACTGAACCAGAAACATGGACATTTTTTTCAACGCTGTAGAATATTAATGTTATGCCATGGACATCCAAATATTACGGGATATGAATCCGATATTGATCACATTTGGAATGAGTTGGATCTCCTGCCGTCAAAACACAACAAAAACAAACAGCTTAGTAGATCTTCAACAGGAATTTCTCCGGGAGTGTAATAACATTCCGGAAAACGTCATTTCAATAGTTGTTATGTACAAGATACATCGATTACAAGAAGTGATCAACACCAATGCTGGACACGTACGGCAGTGGCTTTTTATTATCGATTTTGTACAAAACATGATCATTGACATCAAAACAGTGTTTTTTGTATTCTAACTTTGCAACACTAAATCAAAAGCCGTAAATCGAAGAACAACACGATTGCCAAAAAAAAAGGCAAAGGGATAAATAATGATATACAAAGTACTACACAGAAAACTAAAGACTGTGTAATACGAACCGGTGGTGAACTCATGTACTCCGGAAGGTTAACCAGCTCCTGCTCCACTAGTGGCAACCGTCGTGTTATACTGGTTACAAACCCGATGATAAGTTATGAATGAGGAAAGGACCGGACTGTGATTACCACAAACGGAAATACTTTTCTCATCGTGTTTTGTGGTAATGTGCCGAATGAAAGGGAAACACCATACTGATTAATTATTTGTAATTTATATTATTGGGTGATCTATAGGTTTATGATTTGATATCTCCTTTATATTCCAATGAGTATCTTGTCTGGAGTAACTTCACCATGCAGCCATTGGTTCTATCTAAAAATACAAAATAGCGGAAATATATATGGATGCTTCTTTTAGTCATAATTCCATCTGTCCTGTCTATATGATTAGGATTATCTATACTTATAGTCCATTCGACTTCAATAAATCTCCAGATTTTTTTGTTCAAATCAACATTTTTATAAATGCATGTTAATATATGATATATACGACCTCTGACATTATAAACACCATAACCATAACCCCTAACCCTGTTTATATGGCAACGTCATGGCAGAAAAATATTAACTTTACACAGAAAATGCACGACAAAAAAACATTGGATATTTTGGGTGAATATCCAATTGGATATCTACAACGTGGTCCGTGTTTAGACAAGTGTCTATTACGCTTTGTTCTACATAATACGACAAGTACAAGCCAGTATATACGTTTATTATAAGAAAATGTTTATACGTACTCCTTTATATAGTAATTGCACTGAATACAGTATATAGTTATTTCATGCCTGTTCAGGGAACAGTCAAAACTATTGACCCGAGGTGCTGGAGATGACTTGAGAACTGTTGCCTGAGGCCGGAGGCCGAAGACAACAGTTCCCAAGTCATCTCCAGCACCGAGGCCGAAGGCAACAGTTCCCATGTCATCTCCAGCACCGAGGGACAATAGTTTTGACTGTTCCCTGAACAGGCATGAAATAACTGTTTTATTATCTTATATACATGCACAAAACCACAAATCCACTGAAGATGATAATGTCAGCATACCATACCATTAAAAAATTGGGGCACAACATTGTTTTGAAAGAAATACAGCATTTGACAGGAACGACGCACTGCGCATCGTTCTCGGGCATGGTACAGTTCGGATCAGGAAGTAGGGGAACAGTCAACTGTTTCACTCCGTCGGCTATTTTTAAAATTTTCTTGTAATCAGTTAAAAATATAACATATGAAAAATATATACTATAAGTTAATAATATAATTTGTTGTACTCATATTATTTACATGTGTGTATATAGTACGTACCTTCGAGGCGACATTCCATTTCTTTATGTACCAGCACATGACTAGTGTCCCTGCTAGAAATACTACACCAACGACAGCAGAAACAGAGGTAACTGTTATATATAAAAAGAAAATATTGGGTTAATTCGATGATACAACATAAGATGGTGAGTGAGTGATTGTTGTCGAAAGGTGAACAATGTGTCCATCTATATCATGGCGAGAACACGTTACATTTCGATGATTGAAAGATAATTGTTTCACACCAAGTGAGCAATTTTCAGCCGTATCATGGCGAGAATAAGTTACATTTCGATGAGATAATGTCCGGTCATCACTAGTCCAAGACGCTCCGTTAGATTTTTGTAGATCTGGCTCACCGAAACAACATTCTGCGGTTAGATATGTTACTTTACTCAGACATGTTATTATGATGCCGAACCAAAATAGTCTTTGCTCTTTTCCTCATGCCTCGTGCTTAGTAGAGAAGCAGAACATTCTTATTTTGGTTGACCGGATTTCATGGGAGATCGCATTGCTAAATCTTAACAGTTTCACTGGTGTTTGTTGGTCTGTTGTGATTGTGATTTTCGCGCAATTTTCCCAAAATTTGAATTCTATCTCTGTGTATAAATCAAATGAAAAACAAATTTACCACAATCATAGAAACTGAGATCAAAATCGATACCCCTAAAAATGTACATGACAGCTCACTTTCCTGGCTTGGTACAAGTGGCAGAGTTAAACTAATTTTATGGGTCCACGGTGAAAATATGCGATTTGCATCAGGGCTAATACAATCTGTACCATTGATCAACTTTGGGCGTCTTACATAAGCATTATTTCAACTGGTGAATTAAATCTGACAATACATCACTTTTGTGAACAAAATTAATAATTATAGAAAAGTTTGGAGATACCAAACGGGCAATTAGAAGCAGTGCATCGAAGAACAGACAGGCTTCTGATAACCCCTTTGGTATCCTCAAACTTTTCTTTACACTTTTCATTTGAAGTTATTAACAATTTAATTAACATTAAATATTCGTGGGGTCTTTTTTTATACTTTTTAATATTATTTTGTTATTAAATTAACATTTAACAACATCATGTATGAAGTCATGATCTGTTTATCAAAGAAATATAGTGACAAACAGTTCTGTCTGGAAGAAAAGTTTGAAGATACCAAAGGAATAATCAGAAGCCGTAAATCTAAGATACCAAAGGAGTAATCAGAAGCCGTAAATCTGAGATACCAAAGTGGTAATCAGAAGCCGTAAATCTAAGATACCAAAGGAGTAATTAGAAGCTGTAAATCTAAGATACCAGAGGGGTAATCAGAAGTCGTAAATCTAAGATACCAGAGGGGTAAACAGAAGCCGTAAATCTAAGATACCAAAGGGGTAATCAGAAGCCGTAAATCTAAGATACCAAAGGGGTAATCAAAAGCCGTAAATCTAAGATACCAGAGGGGTAATCAGAAACCGTAAATATAAGATACCAAAGGGGTAATCAGAAGCCGTAAATCTAAGATACCAAAGGGGTAATCAGAAGCCGTAAATCTAAGATACCAAAGGGGTAATCAGAAGCCGTAAATCTAAGATACCATAGGGGTAATCGGAAGTCGTAAATCTAAGATACCATAGGGGTAATCAAAAGCCGTAAATCTAAGATACCAAAGGGGTAATCAGAAGCCGTAAATCTAAGATACCATAGGGGTAATCGGAAGCCGTAAATCTAAGATACCATAGGGGTAATCAGAAGCCGTAAATCTAAGATACCATGGGAGTAATCAGAAGCCGTAAATCTAAGATACCATAGGGGTAATCAGAAGCCGTAAATCTAAGATACCATGGGAGTAATCAGAAGCCGTAAATCTAAGATACCATAGAGGTAATCAGAAGCCGTAGATCTAAGATACCATAGGAATAATCAGAAGCCGTAAATCTAAGATACCAAAGGGGTAATCAGAAGCCGTAAATCTAAGATACCAAAGGGGTAATCAGAAGCCGTAAATCTAAGATACCAGAGGGGTAATCAAAAGCCGTAAATCTAAGATACCAGAGGGGTAATCAGAAACCGTAAATATAAGATACCAAAGGGGTAATCAGAAGCCGTAAATCTAAGATACCAAAGGGGTAATCAGAAGCCGTAAATCTAAAATACCAAAGGGGTAATCAGAAGCCGTAAATCTAAGATACCATAGGGGTAATCGGAAGCCGTAAATCTAAGATACCATAGGGGTAATCAAAAGCCGTAAATATAAGATACCAAAGGGGTAATCAGAAGCCGTAAATCTAAGATACCATAGGGGTAATCGGAAGCCGTAAATCTAAGATACCATAGGGGTAATCAGAAGCCGTAAATCTAAGATACCACGGGAGTAATCAGAAGCCGTAAATCTAAGATACCATAGGGGTAATCAGAAGCCGTAAATCTAAGATACCATGGGAGTAATCAGAAGCCGTAAATCTAAGATACCAAAGGAGTAATCAGAAGCCGTAAATCTGAGATACCATAGGGGTAATCAGAAGCCGTAAATCTAAGATACCATAGGGGTAATCAGAAGCCGTAAATCTAAGATACCAAAGGAGTAATCAGAAGCCGTAAATCTAAGATACCAAAGGGGTAATCAGAAGCCGTAAATCTAAGATACCAAAGGGGTAATCAGAAGCCGTAAATCTAAGATACCAGAGGGGTAATCAAAAGCCGTAAATCTAAGATACCAGAGGGGTAATCAGAAACCGTAAATATAAGATACCAAAGGGGTAATCAGAAGCCGTAAATCTAAGATACCAAAGGGGTAATCAGAAGCCGTAAATCTAAAATACCAAAGGGGTAATCAGAAGCCGTAAATCTAAGATACCATAGGGGTAATCGGAAGCCGTAAATCTAAGATACCATAGGGGTAATCAAAAGCCATAAATATAAGATACCAAAGGGGTAATCAGAAGCCGTAAATCTAAGATACCATAGGGGTAATCGGAAGCCGTTAATCTAAGATACCATAGGGGTAATCAGAAGCCGTAAATCTAAGATACCACGGGAGTAATCAGAAGCCGTAAATCTAAGATACCATAGGGGTAATCAGAAGCCGTAAATCTAAGATACCATGGGAGTAATCAGAAGCCGTAAATCTAAGATACCAAAGGAGTAATCAGAAGCCGTAAATCTGAGATACCATAGGGGTAATCAGAAGCCGTAAATCTAAGATACCATAGGGGTAATCAGAAGCCGTAAATCTAAGATACCAAAGGAGTAATCAGAAGCCGTAAATCGAAGGACAGAAAATGCAATGGCCAAATGAAAAAGGACAAAAGGACAAACAACGAACTACAAAACATTACACTAAAGATCGAGTAAGAACCTGCAGCTCCACTAGTTGCAACCGTTCGTCGTTAATGGATATAATATGACTCATGACATGTACTCATACGGGATATCGTTAGATAACTAGATTAACATGGCGAGTGCCACTAGTAGATCAGGAACTGTTTACCCTTCCGGAGCACCTGAGTTCACCCCTGGTATTTAGTGGGGTTCGTGTTGCTCGATCTTTAGTTTTATGTGTATGTTTTGTAGATCGTTGTTTGTCCTTTTGTACTTTTTTTTTTGGCCATTGTGCTGTCTGTGTTCTTCGATATACGGATTCTGATTACCCCTTCGGTATCTTCAAACTCTTTTTTCATAACAAACATTTACATTGTTTTTTAATAAATGTGAGCTGACAAACTACTTACTAATAATTATAATATTATCGTTGTTAGTAGATTCAGCTGTATCACCATCAATGGCGTCTGTTGTAGTTACATCCGTGGCATTATTGTCTGTAGTTATATATATAAAAGCACTCGAAGTTCTGTGTTCTATTGAAGTGTTCTCGATGATGTTTTTTGAAGTGTCTCTTATTGAATTCGATTCCGTAGTTGTTTCCGAATAATTCGTAATATGCTTTGATGTGTGTCCTTCTGTGATACCGTCGGTCGTTATGGCGCTTGTCTTAGTGATATTCGTTGTAATGTCTTCTGTTGTGTAGTCTTCCGTACTAGTTTCTGTCGTAATGGCGCTTGTTTTTGTGATATCCGTAGTAATGTCTTCTGTTGTGTAGTCTTCCGTACTAGTTTCTGTAGTAATGGCGCTTGTTTTTGTGATATCCGTAGTAATGTCTTCTGTTGTGTAGTCTTCCGTACTAGTTTCTGTCGTAATGGCGCTTGTTTTTGTGATATCCGCTGTAATTTGTTCTGTTGTGTAGTCTTTCGTACTAGTTTCTGTCGTAATGGCGCTTGTTTTTGTGATATCCGCTGTAATTTGTTCTGTTGTGTAGTCTTCCGTACTAGTTTCTGTCGTAATGGCGCTTGTTTTTGTGATATCCGTAGTAATGTCTTCTGTTGTGTAGTCTTCCGTACTAGTTTCTGTCGTAATGGCGCTTGTTTTTGTGATATCCGCTGTAATTTGTTCTGTTGTGTAGTCTTCCGTACTAGTTTCTGTCGTAATGGCGCTTGTTTTTGTGATATCCGTAGTAATGTCTTCTGTTGTGTAGTCTTCCGTACTAGTTTCTGTCGTAATGGCGCTTGTTTTTGTGATATCCGCTGTAATTTGTTCTGTTGTGTAGTCTTCCGTACTAGTTTCTGTCGTAATGCCGCTAGTTTTTGTGATATCCGTTGTAATTTCTTCTGTTGAGTGTTCTTTCGTACTAGTTTGTGTCGTAATGCCGCTTGTCTTAGTGATATCCGTTGTAATTTCTTCTGTTATATGTTCTTCCGTACTTAGTTCTGTCGTAATGACGCTTGCTTTTGTGATATCCGTTGTAATGCCTTCTGTACTAGTTTCTGTCGTAATGGCGCTTGTTTTTGTGATATCCGTTGTAATGCCTTCTGTACTAGTTTCTGTCGTAATGCCGCTTGTGTTTGTGGTATCAGTTGTACTATCTTCTGTTGTGATCATTGTTGTTATAACGTCATTTGTCGTTGTTTCTGTGGTAGTTTTGACGTCTACGTAGCATGTCTTACAACAAGTTACCTCCCTTTTGAAAGTAGTATAAAATGGACAGGAGTCCACTAAGCATCCGTTTTCTCTGTCACCATATTCACAACCTATCAAGATAGAAGATAAAGTAAAATCCGACATGCCTATGTTGATTTTTTTGGTTGTTTTAATGGTGTTTAACGCCAATTTCAACAATATTTCAGTTATATCCTGGCGGTCAGTTTAATTGGTGGAGGAAACTGGAGGACCCGGAGAAAACCACCGACCTACCGCAAGTCACATAATGTTGTCCACATCGCCCTGAACGGGGTTCGAACCCACATGAGTGGTGATAGGCACCGATTGCTTTTATAGGTAGTTGTAAATCCAACTACCATACGATCACGGCAACGACGGCCCCTTGTCTATGTTAACATTATATACTTTAAACTGTTTTGGTCTACAATAGGATAAATCACACGTAAGGTTTATTAATAAAAATATAGATATCAAATTCAGAGAGCACGATGCGTTTGTGGAATAATCTTCATCAGGTACGCTTAAAATCAAAATATTAGAAAGCCAAATAGTTTAAACGTCTTTGGGAGCATTGACTAAGTTCACCTATACCTGGTGGAGGAGAACCGTAGATTTAACATTAATTAAAAGATTTGGGAACTGTAAATTTTGATAAAAATATATCTAATATTCCATGTCTTTGCAGAAACACTGACTACTAGATGGATGATAACCTCGGGTACTAATAGTCCTATAACAAAAAGTATCGATCCAGTGATAGTAATAAAAACGTAGATATCTAATTTAATACGCACGATGCGTTTTTGGAATAACCAGGTACACTCAAAGCCGAAATATCCTATTTTATGTGTAATTTGTGCATTTTCATTCGTCAACATTGAAATGACTTAATCCTGATTGGTTTTGCAATAGCAGTTTCTATTATGGATGTTACTATGTTATCTTGAAACTGAGAGGACGTTAAAAGCTGTTGTCTGATTGGTCATTATATATTTTATTTGGTATATGATTGGACGGTCAACGATGAATGAACTACTACTTGACATTACACAATAGGTTGATGTCGTTTGATATTAGTAGATCGCTATACAAAGATATCTAGTAAACATCTAATTTTAATTAGTTTAATTATCAAACTATAAAGAACGACAGGGTCGATATTATAGGAAGCCACTGAAACAAGGGTTCACAGTGGCTAAGTTGATGTCATCACTTCAAAAGTATTACGATCGCCATCATGACTTCTAGAACAACTGAAATGTTCCGTTTGTCGTGGTCACAATCACATCTTCCTTTCCGCTGTCATAGCGCTTCACTAGTGAAGGGGGAACTGTCTACCCATCCGGAGCACCTCGGGCTCCTTCTCGTTTTTTTGTGGGATTCGATCGTGTTTCTGTGTAATATTTTGTGGATTATTGTTTCTCGTTTTTCACTTTGGCCATTGTATTGTTTGTCCTTCCTGCGATCGATTTCCGCCTTCTAATGGCCCCTTAATATCTTCATTTTTTTCATATCAGAGCAGATACATGGATGGTAAACTTCCAAGAAATAAATTGCACTAACCTGGTATTCCTGTATAGTAGTTTTGACATATAAGACAGCAGTAAACTTGGTGGTATGTTTGTTGATAACACAAGAATGGACTGTCTGTTATTGTAACTTCACAAGAAGAAGCATCTCCAAAGACACACGTCGCTGTAGTATAAATATAATGTTAATATTAATACACTAGCATAATTTTATAAATACAGGCCGTTTATTTCTAAATTTAATATAGCACTGTGTATAACGTCCATTGCGATTGGACACGTGAACGATTGCACATGTATGTGACTTTGAATCTAATTGGACGCGTGGATAACTTAACAGCATTATTGTCACATCAGATGCAAATGCATAAAGAAGTTGGACAGGTGTATTGCTCAGTTGAATTGGGTCGAGAACCTCGTCTTGTTTCATTTTCGTATATTAATGGTAAATGTGTTCTATTTAACATCGAAATTTACAATATTTCAATAATGTAAATCCCTTTGCCTATTTCCCTCACATTTTTTTTTCGAAATCTCGATTACAGATAACCCGTTATTACCCGGGAAATAACACTATCCGTTCCGTCTAGGGGAGATAATGATTACGTCATCAGTCGTTTGCAAAAAAAGCCTCCCGAAGGGTACTCGCTACTCGTCGAAGGATGGTGGTTTTCTCAGGGTAATCTGTTTCCTCCAATAAAACTGTCTACCATGAAATCACACAAATGTGTATAAAGTGGCATTAAAACTCCAACAATCAAATCAATCAAGTTAGCAAGGTAAATAAAGTAAATATCAAAAGGAAGTCTGCTGAAAGTTGTCTGCGCTGGCTTGAATCAGATGATATTGACATAATACCAGGTTTGCTTCATATGGAGTTTCAAAGGTTTGTTTCAGTATTATGAAACATTTAGGCCGTAAGTGTATATTATTGCACAAATCATTATCTTCTCTTTGTTTTTAGTTAATTCATTAAATTATGATCTAATCATTCTGTTATTAAATTAATATTACAAATAAGTACTGTTCTTTTTGAAATAAGAGCAAAAATTTATTAAAAGGGAGATAACTCACGATTGCTTCCCGCTTATTGAAACCTGAATATAAACTCTGTATATATTTTGACGTTTAGTAAAGTTACTTACGATCTACTGGTCTAGCTCTGGTATCATTATTACATTCACCTGCTATACACCACTGTAAACAACATAACACACACAAATAATATATACATGTAAAATGTATGTCTTCTAACTGAATTTGGAAAATTATAGATGGGAAGTATAGTAATTAGTAAGAAAGAATATGGGTGTAAATGAACATGAGAGACTATCAATCTTTACACTTGTAAATAGATTTATTACTGTTCCACATTTCATTGTTAGGTTTATGGTGCTTAACGCCACTTTCAACAATATTTCAGTTATATCGTGGCGGTCAGTTTTATTGGTTGAGGAAACTGGGGTACCCGGAGAAAACCACTAACCTGCCGAGAGTCACTGACAAACTTTATCGCTTAATGTTGTATCGAGTACACCTCGTCATGAGAAGGATTCGAACTTACAAATTGGGTAGTGATAGGCACTGGTTGCATAGGTAGTTGTAAATCAAACTACCATATTATCACGACCACGACGGACCCATATTCATACTCTAAAATAAGTAAAATCTACATCCGGGTTTCTCTGTCGTTTTTATATTCTTTAGGGAACGACCATTTAACTTGACGGGGGGGGTTATGGTTTTTTTCTAAAAAAATATTCTGATTCCCAATTTTGCTGAAAAAAATATTCTGATTTTGGTGGAGGAAAAAAAAAATAATATGATTCAGAGTTTTTGTCATATAATCCAATGTTAAATTCTGGAAAAAAATTTCGCGCTTTGCGCGACAAAAAAAATAAATATTCTTACTCTCGTGTTGTCCGAAAAAAAATTTCTGAACGAAACAAAAAACCATAACCCCCCCCCCCCCCTTCAAGTTAAATGGTCGGTCCCTTAGTGTATGCAATTTTGGTTCCTAATGCTGAGTTATGAACAAGAAACAAAATATAGGTGAATATAAATTATACATGTATACTGTCAGCATTTTGCCCTTGATCACATTACGAGGTAACAAATACAGATAAAAAAAAACAGCCACTGTGCACCCATATGGCAAAACAATCAACTTGTTGATGGTGGTCATTAAGAGGCAGAAGCAGAAGCAAGGTTAATAATAAGAAGGTAGACATGTTGAAGTGGGCTGACTTTACAATTAGTGTAAACGTAATATACCGACATATGTACAGGCATAATAAAGTCAGTAGGTCTAAACTTGAACAAAAATGTGAGCACATACATGTCATGCCCGAAATGTTAGTTGCAAAAAAATTCTTCATGCATCCTCAGCATAAAGATACCAAAACAAAATGAAACAAGGGAATTTTGACATTGAAGTAAAACCCGAGAAATACAGTATGGATCATTTATATTGGCACAGAAATTCTTAATAACTGATTAGTTAACATCTGAACACCTCTCATCTAACTGATTAGTTAACATCTGAACACCTCGCATCTAACTGATTAGTTAACATCTGAACACCTCTCATCTAACTGATTAGTTAACATCTGAACACCTCTCATCTAACTGATTAGTTAACATCTGAACACCTCTCATCTAACTGATTAGTTAACATCTGAACACCTCTCATCTAACTGATTAGTTAACATCTGAACACCTCTCATTTAACTGATTAGTTAACATCTGAACACCTCTCATCTAACTGATTAGTTAACATCTGAACACCTCTCATCTGCAGATTATGATTATTTTGGTATGAACTATAGCTCATCATTTACATTGTTTCTGGTGTTCTTACCTTATTTTTAACATAATTTCTGTTCATGAAAACTTGAATCCATAATTTATCGTTAAACTATGACAGGAGTTTGAAAATAACTTTTATTCTCCATAATTAAAACAAATGGAGGGTTTTGTGTTTGACAGATTTTAATACTGTCGAGAGTTTTTGACGCCTAAACATTTTATATTTTCTTCGTTTTGCTGTTTGGAAAATTAAAAACACCAGAGGTAGAAGTGTAGTTTTTCTTTGTAATTACCTGTCTGTCACCACAAGATATTCCATCCCATGGTAAGTGAAGACTGCATGTACCAGGATTATTAGGAATTACGCAGTAAATGTATTTGCAAATGGTGGTCGGATCCGCATAATGTTTATTCTAAAATTTAAATTATTAAGTATTATGTTTTAAGATTTAATGCTATATAATCTAAGCACAAAAATATATATGAAATATGTGCAAATGTCATTCTTAAAAATATATATTATTCTGCATAAATTTAGATGTTTGTAGGATAAAAAAAATTTGCGATAAACTAGCATCTTATAATATCCCGTATGGAGTTATATCAGGTAAAGATTCATTCATATTTGACCGTCAACTGATCATATATGCAAGACAGTCAAATATTTCGACAAATTAACTACAGGTTGCAGCGTATACTCGGTTTTACTTTTGCTCTTACTCGACTTACAACTGAGTGAGTGAGCGATAATAGGTTACTCAACTCCAAATGAGCCATTTGTCAGATATTTCATGGCGAGAACGAGGTATATTTAGATGAGATGATGATGCTGTGCACTTTCTAATAGACAAACATACTAGATTGTATTTTTATAGCTTAACTCCGCCATTTGTTAAGTACCTGTACCAAGCCAGGAAAACGAGGGAGTCATGCATTTATGTGTGAATCCGCGGGTAGACAAGTTATCCTGATTCTAAGTCAACCAGGTTTTTTACATTACTTCTTAATGCATTTTGCTTACCGGAGAAGCAACAAATACCAATTTTATAATCTTTGAATTGAACCGATCAGTGATGAATTTATATCCAAGCGACATACGACAATGAGAAGAAGTCTTTTATTGTAGCATATTCTAAGAAGTAAAACTTACTCTACATAATTGGGAGTAGTCACCTTGTATCTGTTTACATTGGTCATCAGGGTCGTAGATTTCACCATTGTATGTATAGTTGTACCTATCCAGTGCAGTAGGGTCATGATTTACTGACAATGACGTCATACAGTTGAAAGAAAGCCTAAATGAGCGATAACATGGGTGTCAATCACTTAAAGCGAGTGATGGTAACGGATAAATGCCCATTACATGTGGTCGTCGTGGTCGTGATCGTATGGTAGATGGATTTACAACTACCTGTGCAATCAGTGCTCATCACCACTAACGTTGTGAATTCGAATCCCGCTCATGGTGAGATGTACTCGATACAACATTATGTGATTAAGCTTGACAGTGATTTGCAGCAGGTCGGTGGTTTTTAAAACGTTTCAATAAAAAAAATATTTGAAACAAATAACAAGGACTGAATTTAAATTACTGTAATAAATTTATTACAATACTTTGACAGAGATTACATGAAATAATCGTTGGACTATGCTTCTTTGGGGGGAGATGTGCAATAAATACTGGGCCGTACAGTAGCCGAAAATATTGAAACTATGTCATAGGAATGGGAAGTATGAAGTCCTGTGAATTTGTGATAATTTAACCTGTAGAATGAATTAACATATATGAATGAATGAACATTGAGCAGTTAATTTACGGCTTCAAAAATATTAGCAAAGATTAATGATTATGGGCTATGGATTAAACGCCACTATCAAATGTATTTGAGTGAAATACCATTACAGTCACTTCAGTTGTGGGTGGGACCGAAGTATCCCTAGGACAAAACCACCAACCTGCCAAAAGTAAGTGGCCAACCTGCCTAAAAGACCACGAGATAATGTATTCAGCAAAAACTTGTGCTGGAGGACCTACGTCATTAGTTTCAATTCTAGTACAATTTATGTAATTTGGACCTTCAGTAAAAGACCACCTTTATTAAAATAGCACTTTTTACCTGGAGTGTTTTCTTCAGACAGGTATCATTGTATAAGATTTGGTTCTTGCAAACGGTGGCAGAAGGGATCGGATTCGAACTTGTAACAAAACAGTAGTAGAGATTGCATACGTAAAGTGTAAATCATAAATACATACTATGCTGGCCACCGAGGTCCAAACAAGCGTTGATAATTTATTGTAATGGTACTGAATGTGACTGTTATGGATCTTTTCATACTTACTGGTCTAAATATTGTATATTTGACTGAAAATAATCCACAGAACAATTTGAAAATATGTAGTGGTTCGTCGCCTTGTCACCTGTCGTTGCATATATAGATGCTGCCATGATATATCTATTGCTTTCTGAGCAATTATTTATATCATGGTGTGCTCCAAGACTGCAAAGAAAATGATTTAATGATAAGCTAAAACGCATGTAATCGAATTAAAATGAGATATTTGTTGTGTGTTTGTGATTTTTTTTATCTTTGTCGATACACTAACATCTAACAACATCTCGTTTGAGGTCATGTCATTTAAACTTTCATTCGAAATCGGCCGCCCAATCATATGTAAGACACTTAAATATATTGACCAATTGGGCACCAGAAATTGGCGTGTTCTCAATTTTGATACCTAAAGATTTAATAGTCTCATCGCTGACTGGTTGTTTGAAATTATGAACCCTGACATGACCCCATACGGGATATTAATAGATGTTAATAGTGTACCGCCAAAGGAAACAAAAATGGAAAAAATGATACAGGAAACATCTAATTGTAGTTATATGGTAAAGCATGACGCACCTTCAAACAAAGTGCAGTGATATAATAGTGATGACTTCAAATTAACCACAAAGAACCACTTGTTCAGTAGCTTCTTTGTTAGCAGCAACCATCTATCAAGGAAATAATTATAGGAGCCACAAGCTCTGAAATATCAGATCAACTGAGAGATATATTTTGTCTAAACATAGTTCATTTGCCAATTAAATAGACAAAGTGGATTAGACACAAGTTAAACAAGCTTATGAAATCTTCTCTAAATTACAATTTGTTACATTAAGGAAGTACATAAAAGGCATGGTTTGCTATATATAGCACTAATAACGAATCAATGATGAATATTCACAAACAAAATGGAAGGAAAAGTAATATTATGATTGATTCGTATGATGTGCATGTTCACCCAATTCAATTCCAATTATAGGATAAGGAATCTTTTTGAATATTTAATATAATCAAAAAACATATTTTGTACTTTTTCTTTTGGTCATTGTTGTCTGTTCTTCGATTTATGGATTCTGATTACCCCTTTGGTATCTTCAAACTCTTCTTAGATATAATACAATTTTGTTCATAAGTTAAATTAACATTACCACATGTCAGAAATGTTTATGGAATCAAACCTTCCCATTGATATTTTTTAACTTACTTATGTCCAAGTTCATGGGCGGCCAATGTAGCAACTATGCCTGTGTAATGATCTTCAACAATGGAGTTCTCAAAATATTGCCCGAAATGTTTCCAACAAAGTCCTCCAGTCCATGCTAAACCTGTAGTTAAAGGATATTTCATTGAATTAATTATCTGTAATGTATTTAATTATTATTCATCCTTTTATTTATTTAGTTAGGGACGAACCATTTAACTTCCAGGGAGAGGGGGAGGGGGGGGGGGGGGGGGGGGGGGGGAGGTTATGATTCCCAATGTTGCTGATAAAAATATTCTGATTTTGGTGGAGGAAAAAAAATAATCTGATTCAGAGTTTTTGTCATATAACCTAATGTTAAATTCTGGAAAAATTAATATTCTGAAAAAAACATAATCCCCCCCTCCCCCTGCAAGTTAAATGGTCGGTCCCTTAGTTCACAGTGTAAATTAGCATTTCGTGTTATATTGTAAAATGAACTCAACCTTGAGAGAAAATGTTATCGCAGATTGTAATAATATTTTTTTACAATGACTAACTTAATATGTTATCATACCCATCAACAGAAAGACAAGTAAAAAATGTTGCCTTTACTATTGGAATAAAAACGTAGAAATCCAAATTAGAGTCGTTCTGGAATAAAGTTAACAGTGTAGGCTCAAAGTCTAACGATATTTGGGAGCAAGAAAACCAAAAGTCAAAAGATCTCAGTGGTATATCATGAGGATAACGGAATCCTCACTGTTGCTTATTTGAATTAACTCAATATATGACAATTTTGTACTGTTACGTAAAGATATATTGAACTCAATGTATTATATAATTTTAAAAATCCTTTATTTGTTCTCATTGTTTGTTGTAAAATGTCATTATTATAAATACATTATTACTTGCTGGTGCATGGAATATATAATTGTATGTAAATATGTGGAGATAACTTTTGTAAATTGGCATAACTTGTGTCCGATCCAAATGTTATATAGTTAACCATAAAATAAGTTTAATCCTAATCCAATATTTAGTCATGTTTTATGCTCATTCTAACATGGGGAGGCATATTTTACACCGAGCGAAAGTATTAAGTTTTGTTTCCGGAAAATAAATGTTTATGTTTGTATGCACCACAGTCCTGTATGTTGTTTCTAAACGGAGTAGACGATGACGCAACATGTGTTTTTTCAAGGGGGTGTTTTGAAGTTAACGGAACAACCGTAAGTCATTTGTGGTGGACTGCCCCATTTAAGAAAATATGACTTTTTAAACATAGTTAAGACAAATATTCCGTTAAGATTTAAAAAAAAACATTATTAATTTCTATTTTTATTACTTTAATTGCTGCTTTACGCGATCAGATAGTGAAAAACACTGGAAAATACCGATAGGACTTCGCGCATGTCCTAAAAATAATTGTGCTATTTAGAGAATAGTTTTGTTTACAAAGCGAAAGCAGCATGCCATATTAGATACATTTTATTATAAGCATGTCATGTTCTAATCCTTTTTTGTCAAAACTTTTATCAGTTTCAAGATCAATTAGATATCTACGTTTTTACTACATCCACCATTAAAATTATATTCTAGCTTTTTTACTAATCGTTACTTTCTGTATTGAAGCTACATTAAATACAGATTACGTTTTTGTGGAATATATGGTCTTTCGGTATTACATTTCTATAAATTGATTCATTCAGTGAATGCCAGACACTGTATGTATTAAATTATGATCATCTATTATTAGGACATATATGTCTAGCCACACAACTTCAGTTTTACGAAGATTAAATATATTATGCATAGTGTTTAAGATTGTAGCGTTTTATAAAATAAAAAAAACAACAACAACAACAAACCGCTGTTCGCCGGTTATACGAGAGGCTTGGCATTTTACTCACTCGTTGAACGCACATGCATGCATGATGGCAGTTTCACTTAGAGGGAATGTTTCGGCTCATAAAACTTTTTAACCCCGCAATGTTTTATTGAAATACCTGTTCTAAAACAGGAAAGTCAGCGGTCATGTACCTGTGTGCTAAGGGTATCGATTATAGTGACAGCCGGAACCTTTGAGCCGTAATGAAAGCGGGAGGTTTGGCGCCTTAAAATCTGATTCAACCCACCATTTCTTTATAAATGCCTGTACCAAGTCAGGGTCATTACGGTTTTCACAGTTTTCCGGTTGTTGACTGATTTTGTCTGTTTATATACTTATGAGTTTTGACTTTCCCTTTGGAAGATTGTTCGAAGTTCGGTAATTTTGTTTTTACCCTTATTTGCCTTTTTCTACTATTTTTTCTATTGGAGTTTGGAGCTGTTCCGACTGTGATATTTGTTAACAGTGTTTACTTACCCAAGAGTGCAGAGTTATAGTTCCCTCGGTACATGTCATATCTGAAAACAAGTAGAATATAAACAAACCTGAATAAACAGAGACAAAATATCATATAAAGGGAGTGAGTGATTATTGTTTAACGCAAAATGGGCAATTTTTCAGCTATAACATGACGAGAACAAGTTACATTTTGATGAGATGATAGTGATGATGATGACGATGATGATGACGATGATGATGATGATGATGACGATGATGATGATGATGATGACGATGATGATGACGATGATGATGATGATGATGATGATGATGACGATGATGATGATGATGACGATGATGATGATGATGATGACGATGATGATGACGATGATGATGATGATGACGATGATGATGACGATGATGATGATGGTGATGATGTCCGCTTTGTTCTAAGCCAACACGCTGAATTAGATATTTGATTTAAACATATTTTTATTGATGAATTACATATTTTTTTCACAATACAATATAACATAGGATTCAGAAACAAGCGTAACGCTTATATTAATCCGTTTCCTAAATTAGATATTCATAGTATTAGATCACTGAAGCAGCAGTCCGCGGGTAGACATGTCGCTTCACTCGTACACATTATTCTGATTCCAAGACAATCCTTTCTTACTCTTACTCCTTAGTGTTGTGTGCTTAGCGGAGAAGCAACAAATACCAATTTTATATTACAGTCTTTGGTTTGACACGACCAGGGATCGAACCCAGATATACCGCGCTCGAGGCGATCACGCTAACTGTTACACTACCGATGCGATTATATTATATAAAGTCAATTCAGACAACTATATTATCAGTATAGGTTCCCATAACATTTTTGTACCCTAAATATTGACCTGAATGAGATAGCGTTTGTCGGATCGTTACGATAACATATTTATGAGGTCATCAAATATGCATAGGAATCGTCTAATTGATCGCTTAAAAAATTTTACCTACAAAAATGAGTTTGTTCTATTGGATTTTAGGACTACTCCGACAGTGTGGTAATTTTTCAGTTTATTACTGTATTGGAAAAAATAAAAGCATGGAGCTTAATGAGTTTTTAATTATTTTAATTATTTTTTACTTTTTTATGACGTCCCATCCACAAAATTATAAAATCTGCAGAAGTAAAAAAAAAATTTCATGTAGGTATAAATGAATTTAAAACCAACACTGAGAACACGTACCCTGTAAACGACATGGCGTGGTCGTAATCTGGAAGTCCTGATACCGTTTGAAGCCAGGTTTTAAAATTTTGTAAGGCCAGGTCACCATCCACCCACATTCGTTCTCCTGTTCTGGCTTGCTTTATATATTCTGTCCATGTTGATGCCACAGGTGACTACAATAACGAGACATATTGACAAAATTATAAACGTAGATATCTAATTTAGTGCGCACGACGGGGTTTTGGAATAACTTCATCAGTTACATAGTTAACGAATTGGAAAGCCAAGTAAATTAAGTCTTTGGAAGCAAGTAAATCAAAAGACCTAAAGCCGATAGCCAAAATTTGCTTACAAAAAGATTTGATTTGATTTTTGGGGTTTTAACGCCACTTTCAACAATATTTCAGCTATATCATGGCCACCAGTTTTAGTGGTGGAGGAAGCCGGAGTACCCGGGTAGAACCACCGACCATGGGCAAGCAACTGGTAAACTTTATCATTTGAGGCTGCGAGTCGAGTGCACCCTTTTTGTAATTTACAAAGCCGAGCGCGAACCCACGCCGTATTGGTGATAGGCTTGAATGAGCTGTTAGATCCAGCGACCTAACTCATTGAGCCAGCCGGGCCCCCCTTACAAAAAGAAGAAATCTTAGAAACAGAATCAAAAACTATACTCCTAGCACACAAATATATGACCGCACACTTACCTGTCTTGGCACAGGCACTTCAATATTCATAAAAAGTGTCAGGGCTAAATTATGTAATTGTGAGAACCTGACATGATATATTAACACTTACAGCAGCAATATATATACCAGCATAAACTACTTCAATATCCCAAGGTACACCTTTAATGCTTTTGTAGTGAACATTTATCTAAAATCAGAAATTATGTGTTACTCTTTATATATCATAGTTTTAACAATAAATTAAGTAATAATAATAACAGATATTACTCCATGATCTAAATATATACAGAGTTTTTTATATATCATAGTTTTAACAATAAATTAAGTAATAATAATAACAGATATTACTCCATGATCTAAATATATACAGAGTTTATAAGATTGCCATGATATTATATGACAGGACTCACGGAATTCTAATATTTACAGAATTAATAAGATATGACAAAACACATGTGATTATACTACTTACAGAATTCATCAGATATGCGTAATATGTTGATTAAACTCGTGGAATTGTAAAACTTGCAGAGTTTATACGATATGCGTAATATTATATGACAGAACTTACGGAATTGTAATATTTTATTAATTTATAAGCTATGAGTAATATTTTATAGCAAAATTCGTGTGGTTATAAAACTTGCAAAATCTATAAGATATGCGTACTATTTTGACAAATTCATGCAATTGTAACATTTACAGAGTTAATAAGATATGCGTATTATATATATATACTAGTACACCGAATTAAAATATATAAAGTCTATGTGTATTCGACACAAAACTGGGAAAAGGCTCGGTGAACCATGCCTTTGTTTTTAAACCTCACATACATAACCATTATCTTATAAGATACTGAACTATTATGGTTTACATCTCAGGATTCGCGGAATTGTAATATCTATTGCAATTTTATAATAAACGTACCATTCTATGACAGAACTCACGGAATTGTAATACTTACAGCGTTTATAAGATATGCGTAATATTCTGTGATATAATTCATAGTATTGTAATACTTACAGTGTTTATAAGATATGCCTAATATTCTGTGATATAATTCATAGTATTGTAATACTTACAGCGTTTATAAGATATGCGTAATATTCTGTGATATAATTCATAGTATTGTAATACTTACAGCGTTTATAAGATATGCCTAATATTCTGTGATATAATTCATAGTATTGTAATACTTACAGCGTTTATAAGATATGCGTAATATTCTGTGATATAATTCATAGTATTGTAATACTTACAGCGTTTATAAGATATGCGTAATATTCTGTGATATAATTCATAGTATTGTAATACTTACAGTGTTTATAAGATATGCCTAATATTCTGTGATATAATTCATAGTATTGTAATACTTACAGCGTCTATAAGATATGCGTAATATTCTGTGATATAATTCATAGTATTGTAATACTTACAGCGTTTATAAGATATGCGTAATATTCTGTGATATAATTCATAGTATTGTAATATTTTTCTATCTTTGTTATTCCTGGACTTTGAGTGTACCAACTAAAAAATTAAAACATTTAATATGTAATATTAAACAAATACCGTCATCATTGTTGAACCACAGTTTTTCTATCAAAAATTTAAAATGCATTCATTTAGGACAGCATAGTGTGTGTCGCCCTTTCTATAACCACCATTTAAAAATAAATATAACACTATAACTTTGGTTTGTATTGCTTCCTCGCTAAGCACGCAGCTTTAACGAGTAAGAGAAAAGACTGGTTTGATCGGAATCAGAATAATGTGATCAAGTAAAGTGACAAGTTTTCATGTGTTGTTTCAGTAAGCTAGCACTATAAAATTCCAACTAAACGTTTTGATCTAGTACAACGCGTACATAATCATCATCGAGTGCAACTTGTTCACATCATGATATAATTGAAAATTTTTCATTTTTTGGAGTTTATCAATAATCAATCACTCACTATAACGTCCATGATAAACAAACGGTAATATAAGAATAAATCAATAACCATACTTAAGGTGGTACCATACACTTCAGGTAAAATTTTATCTGCTCGTTTAATTTTCTTAATTTTTTGGGAGTGTGTTTGAATATATCCACTGTAATAAATATCAAAATTTTAACAAATTCCAACCAACAGACTCAGAGCTATAAACATTCACTAGCCACATAGCAGCTTTTCTCTCTGTGGTTTTGATCACCGAAATGCTTGAAATCTGCATACAAACATCATATGATCAAAACGTTCAACTGATTTTAAAGAGTTATCTCCCTGTAGTGTATGGTACCACCTTAAACCAATAAATGAAACAGTGATTAAAAAGTGATATCCAGAACCATAATAGAATGGTCAAAATATACTATGATTATTTATATAACTTCAAAATGCGAAATATTTTAAAGGACTGTAAACGTTTGATGTAGTCTTGCAAAGCATAAATATATCTAATAAACAACTGGGTGTAGCTAACGCTATATTTGCCATGTCTGTGAGACCAAATTTACGTCTTCACAAAATATTGCTATCATGTGCAATATTTACTAAATATCGAGTAGATGTACAATATTTACTAAATATCGAGTAGATGTACAATATTTACTAAATATCGAGTAGATGTACAATATTTACCAATCATTCTTCAGAAGAGTTTGAAGATACCAAAGTGGTAATCAGAATCCGTATATCGAAGAAGGACAGACAACACAATGGCCAAAAGAAAAAGGACAAACAACGATCTACAAAACTTTGCATACATATAAAACTAAAGATCGAGGAACACGAACGCCACTAAACTCAGGGGTGAACTTATGTGCTCCGGAAGGGTAAGCAGTTCCTGTTCCATTAGTGGCACCCGTCGTGTTATGATTATGACCAAATATCTTACAAGTATGCAACATTTATCAAATGTACAGTAGCTACAACGTAAAGAACATACTTACTTACAAGGTATATACAGCATAGTCACAAACAGGAAGAAATTCCACTTTGTAATGGGTTATTCCCCTTGAGTCCTCACTGTGAATATTCTTAGAAGAAAGTAAACCACTTGACGTTTGTCTTCTGTTGCCAACATTTAACTTTTCTACAATGCAGTTTGAATCATATAGAGATAAATACCTCAAATATGCACAGAGTAAGAAAGAATGACAGTAGTTCCTTGTTGTAACAAATATGGCTTGTTAATATTGCCCATTACTCTCTTATCCCGAGTGACATCACATTATGTAATTGACCAATCAATGATTAACATTTGTGATATGAAGAACATGCTTGGAGAAGAAGCAAAGCATAATCCTCTGGATTCTACTTCAAAGCAAATTAGTTATTTGATATCTTATAGACAGAAGTTAAATAAGGTCATTGAATTCCCGTCTGATCCTTGTTCAGACTAAATTAGATCTCTTTTTTTATTGTCTAAAAAATATATACGACAGTTTTATCTTATTTTATGAAAATTATATTCAAATTTTCCATTGCAAAAGAGATAAAAATCCCGAGGATATGTGCTGTTTTCACCTCCTTCAAGGTAAAATCCAGAGGATACCTACAGATTCACCTCCTTCAATTATCAAATGCCAGGATGTCCGGATAAGAAAACTTCTGCAGGGTAAGGGACGTTCCACACTAATCTCAGGTTATAGATTGTACTCATCATTGAACATTTTACTGCAACTGTGACTGAAAGAACAGGGTTGCGTTCAATATCGTAGCAGCTAGCCTAGCTGCTAGGTAAACTAGCCATGACGTTATTGAACGATTAGCTACGTAGCAGTGCTAACAAATATGGCGCCAATCATATAGAATAATTTCTTGGAACATTTTGGCTAATCGTATTTGTCTAGTTACCTTAATAAATTATCATCCGTATTAAAAGCGTTGTCACTTCCTGCAATGCCACTATTTTTACCTTACGAAATTAAATTTAGTTTTAGCCGCCAACTTAGATTCAAAAGCTAGCAGACATTTTTAAGCTAGCTAGAGCTATGTAGCGGCTAGGCTAGCTTTCCATTCAATAGTATTTTTCTACGTAGCTCAACCTAGCAGCTACGATGTTGAACGCACCCCTGCTAAAACGTTACTTACATTCATACCCATACGTTTATAGGTACAGTGCATTTGCGTGAATACAACATGTTATTTTCTAAATTTTATCGCTAAACATTGAACCAAGAAACATTTTCGCATTACCAAAGGGTTTTATTCATAATTTCATAGACACCGCCACTCTCCAAAATAAAATGTTGATCCTCATTTTCCTTTGCTTACGCACGCTTTAGCAATCAGTATTATTGAACAAGAGCAAAGACTGAATAAATATCCAGCTAAAAGTGTTGATCTAATATAAAGCGGATATCATCTCATCGAAATGCACCATGTTTTTTTCCCGCCAAGATAAAGCTGACAAATTGCTCACCTTGCGTTAAGCAACAATCACTCACTCGAATATTTGTTCTGTATTTAAAAATTGCAACCTTGCTTTCCCAAAAGTGTAAATTTGTTTTATTCTATTTTTTTCGTAACCTACCTGGAATGTCTTTAAAATCTGTGCCAAAATTGTAGATGTGTTCTGTCTGCAGTAAAACATGTGACACATTACCACCCGATGATTGGTCTACTGATCTTGACCTGATTATGTGGTGCCTTCCCTTTATAATTAACATGCCATTCTGTGTAAAAATGATTTGTAATATAGTTAATTCGCATATTTGAAATTAAAATGTTCTAACAATGCACAACAACCTTTCTTTTTTTCTTCTTTTTTTTTTTGCTAAGTTTGGTTGGTAATGGCTATGCAGTTCTAGATGTGTACGCCAAATGTGCTAATAAATAAACATTCAAAAATGAACAATCCAGAGAAATTGGCAACAAAAAACTAAGGATTGAGCGACAAAAAAATAAAAATAAAACGGGGGAACTCGGGTGCTCCGGAAGGGTGGGTAGTTCCTACTCCTTATCAATTGTTTCGGTGTTCAGGCTTCATTTGGTTCACTGAAACAGCTTAGCATCATTGTAGTTGTATTCCTCTGTGTTATTTTCCAGTTTAAAAGATCAAATCTCGATTCTTTGGACAGTTCTAGTAACCTTTCGTCGTAAGTTATTTATGTTCACTCGAATTCTGGAATATTTTAAAGTAGAACCATTCAACTGTTCGATTTCTATACAACGAGTTCGACTGTTCGATTTCTATACAACGGGTTCGACTGTATGTTGTTTGATTTTCGAATTTCTTTTTTTCTAATAACTGGTTTTTTTTCAAAATTCTTTACAACAACGTTGCTCATCCAATTATATCTGAGGGTTGGCATTTTACTTGCGTGTAGAAAACACGTGCATGAATGCATCATTTCACTAAAAGGTGTGGTTTGGGCCCAGAAAACTAGTTGAATTCTGTCACATTTTATTAAAGTGACTGTGCCAAAGCAGGAAAGTGAGCGGGCATGTATATGTGTCCAATGGGTACTGAGTTTGACTCTGTTTCTAAGATTTCACGATTAGATTTTCGAACTGTTCCGACAATGTGTTATTTATATTTTTTCGTTTTATTGCTTATGATATATGTAGCAACATATTCGAATCCAACTCTTGGTGAGGTGTACTCGATACAACATTATGCAATAAAATTTGTCAGTGATTTGCGGCAGGTCGATGTTTTCTACGGGTACTCCACCAATAAAACTGACCGCCACGGTATAACTGAAATATTGTTGAATACCATATGCCTAGCCCTACAAATATACAGAACTCGATTCAATAAGTTACAGAATTTATACTTACTAGAAGAAATTTATTTCCTGCTCTAGTATTTGAACATTGTATTCCTATGGAAACCATCTGATCAACGTCTGTGTAAAATGTTGTCCTCTAAGAGAAAGGTACAAATTAAACAATAATATATTAAAATTGAATTGGTCACGTATTATATACAGTCAAATCTGCCCATGCGGTCACCTCTATTATACAGTCTTCTGTATTACAAGATTACCTTTTTCTTATCCTGTCATGGAAAATTTCATTTGAATTAAATCTCTTTTAAGAGGCCACCTGTCTTAAAAGACAATGTTTTCTTTGTCCCAAGGGTGACCTCTTAATACAGTTTTGACTGTAATCAAGATCCAAACAAGTGCAAGCACAAACCAGAAGTCAACCACTTACTGTGTAAGTAAATAAACTTTATAGAAAACCGAAGCTGCAATCAAGAATGGACAGTGTAGTCATACAGGCAACAGTGAGCACAAGACACAGAACGTGGGTAAGCAAAAACAGAAAACTAAAAAGATAAGAAAACGGACTGCATCAAATAACCGGTGGTGAACCCACAAGCTCGCCAAGGACAAGCAATTCCTGTTTCTAAAATATGACATCTATGTATTATACATGGTCAAGTCCGGAACAAGTTGGTGATAGAGGAGGAAAATCTACGTAAAGGGGATTGAAAGAGCCATTGTCGTTTAGAAAAACTAATATTTCGGAGGGGTCATTACAGATGAAACAACACATTGATAAAGATCACTTGATATAACTGAAATATTGTTTAAAAAAAATATTGTGGCCTCTGAGATAGGAGGTGTGATTTCAAATATTTGAAATTATATAAAATTATTACAATGACAAAACATGATAAAACCTTGTACAGCATGTCAAAAGGAACAGGCATAACTAGGCATTACACAGATAGCAATATATAATATACAAACGTCTGAAAAAGTAGCCAACGTATGAACCTACGGGATATCGGATCGGAAACAAGTGTTAACGATTCTGTGCAAACAAACAAAATGATAAATAAACGTCTAAAATGTAGCACAACAACACCAAAAAAAAATGTTAAAATATAACAAAAATAACTATAAGTCTACAAAAAGACTATAATTATAATCAAGTTGACGGATATTTCGCTTGACCGACAAGCTTCATCAGCGTCTGTAATCTGATTTGAAAAATTGTCACGTGACCACCAGTTATCGTGACGTAAATCATAATCTTGAACTTTATACTTTATATTATTCAAATATATAAGTACACTAATCTATAAACAATATGAACAGAATGAGAAAATGTAATGATGAAATTTACCAACTAATAGACCTGCATGTTTAGTTGGATTTTTTATAGTGCTAGCTCACTGAAACAATCCGCGGGTAGACACGTCGCGTCATTTTGGACACATTATTCTTATTCAAAGTCAACCAATCTTTGCTCGTACTTCAAGGTTAATGATGTGTGCTTAGCGGATAAGCAGTAAACACCAATTGTATAGTCTTTGGTTTGACCCTACCGGTGATCGAACCCACAATCTTCTACTGCTCTCGAGGCGAGCACGCTAGTCATTACTGCTCTCGAGACGAGCACGCTAGCCATCACACCACCAATGAGGTTACTGATTCACCCAAGATAAATACATGTACAACACATTACTTACTTTGATATTTTTGTTAGTACGTTGTACGATTATATTATCTTCTAATGTATAGAATGGAACAGAAACTTGTAGGTTATTCTGTCTTAAGAATAATTCTAAGTGTCTTTGATGTGATGTTAGATTGACTTTCAAAATTGGCGGGAAATAGCATGCATCTGATTCTCTTCTGTGTCTGCTGTATTCATTTCCGCTGTCAGATAAGGTGATTGTAATATGTTCTGAAAGACAAACAGTAAATATTGTAGTGTACCATTTACTAGTTCAATACGGTTCTGTCAATGGGGGGGGGGGGGGGGGGGGGGGGTCTGTGGTATAGGAAATATGATTCTGGGGCATCCGAGAAACTAACCCAGAGTACCCACGTCCCAAGGAATATTAGAGTAAATGGAATATATATCGAAAAAAATACGACAATCAACATACACAATGGTAAAAAAAACAAAAATATATATCAGTTCGGAAAACACGAACCACCGCCAATACTAGGAGTGCGACTAAGAAGTTCCGAAGATAAAGCAGATGTCTAAAAATCTATTCTGATTTCTTTGCTATATTTTTCTGATTAAAGGGGAAAGAAACACAACACAAGTTGTTGTTTATTTCAAACAATAGAAGTAACAACAGTTTAGGATAATGGAATAGTCGCTCAGACGGCCGAAAAATTACGATTTTGATTTTGATTTTTATGTGTGTCACCATTTTGTGAATCTTCAAACTCTTCTTACACCTTCCCATTTGTGTAATAAAATGAAAAAATAAAAGTATCACACTGTCAAAACAGTTCCAAAATCGTAGAAAAAGAGACAAATCGATACCCCTAATACAAATAGATGACCGCCCACTTTCCATGGCTTGGTACAGGCACTTCAATAAAAAGTGGCGGGGTAAAACTAATTTGATGGGCTCAAATATGTCATAAATAACCAAAATTTCAATCACGTGAGTCATGAAATATGCACATAAAAATCTATTATCATAAAAGTTATGGAAATAAATGTAACTAAATTATGACGAGTTTCCTTCTAAAAAATAATGTCATCGTAAAAGTCGTTATTATTTAATTTAATTTGCATTTGTGTAACAGGGTGAACTGGTACCAGTTTATTTTAAGCAATTATTACATTTTTAAAAAGAACGTAAGAAGATCTATATCTACTATAGTTAAGTAATACGGCATCACGAATCATTTTTTGTAAACATTTTTTATTAAATAAACCATCCCTGCTTTTTTTGAGGAAATTGATAATTCCTCTTTGAAGTTTCAGGGAGCTCCTATTAGTTTTATTGTACATATAGGACATAAAATGAAGAACAACTACACGTATGATAAAGAGGGAATGGCTTGTAAAAGAGCACAAATATGATTGGGTAGGTTTAATTTGACATCATTGCTATACACTGATGAGTTCTGTACGGAAGCTAGGAAGGGCCGCAACATAGTTTTTTCCCCTAATTTATGCTAATCTGAAATAGTTAATTAGAAAAACAAATTCCGTAGTCATGATAGGGTCAACCACCCGACAATACGAACCACACCTCTGACAACACAAAACTCTAAAACACAAAAAAAAGTATACAGAGAAGCCGTTGGAAATTAAGATATTGAGGCACAGAGATATGACATGGCTAAGCTAGATAATGGACTCAAACCCTTCTCATTTAAATAACATGACCCCATGCGTACAAGACCGCATCATTCCACTTAGAGAGGAGGTTTGTGCTCATAAAACTTGCTTAACCTCGCCACTTTTTATTGAGGTGTCTGTACAAAGCTAAGAGAGTGACCGGTCATGTATCGATTTTGACTCTGTTTCTAAAATATTCCGATTGGTTTTTTGAATTTTTTTTTTTCATTTTATTGTTCAAATCAATTAGCCATTATCATTAAAAGATAAGTAAATTTTCAAGTATTAACATTTGAACAACTATAGAAAACTTTTTAAATAAATATGAAAATTATTTGTGTGAAAAAAGGAAAAAGGAGATATCGGCAATTTCTAAAGTCATTCCCTTGTTGTTTTAATGATTGTTTTTTTCTTTAATCAGTAAACTACAATAATCAGTTATACATATATTACGTCACAAATATGTGAGATCTCTTCATGTCGAGGTGTACTCGATACTCCTTTGTGTTATAAAGTTTGTCAGTGACTTGCAACAGCTCGGTGGTTTTCTCTCTATACTCCGACTTCCTCCACAATATAACTGAAATATTGTTGAAAGTGGCGTTCAACACCATAACCCTAACCCCTCTTCTTTTTTTAAAATATCATCTAATTTAGGTAATATTCTTTATTCTATCAAATCAAAATACTTATATATTTATATGTGAATCAATATAATCCCCCCCCCCCCCCTCCCACCGTGCCAGACATTTTTTCACGTGTAGCAAAAATCAGATTTTTCTTTTTTACATGAAAAAAACAGTAATTTTATTTCAGTCAGAATGTGTAATTTTATTTTTTTTTAAATCTTTGATGACTTAATTCTATAAAATTTGAAGACCTTTTTTCCTAAATAAAAACAACTTTCTTTTTTAAATAAATAAATAAATAAAAGAAAGAAAGAAAAAATGATAAATGGTCGCTTTCCCTTATAACAAATTCATAATAACATGAACAGTTAGATTATCATCAATACAATCAAGTTAATTACTGCTAAAAACAAAAATAATTAAATATAAAATATATGTATTATTATATACGTACCTTCATTCACGATTTTGTTGTTTGTTAAAAATACAGATGAACCAGAATTTACAAAAGTCACAAATATCTGACAAAATAGAAGTTTCATTTTAAGATGTAAATCTTATTGAATTATGAGGTAGATTGAAGCATTATGAGTTTGAAATAAATATAAAAAACGTACAATCTTTAATGGTGCATGTGACGTTTTAATACATTTGTTTGTTTAAATCCTGTCATGGCATGCTCCGTAACTTTGTCAATTTAGACTAAACTAAGAAAATTATTAGGCCAAAATACCTGTGTTTCCGCTAACCTACTGATCCAAATTTGTAATACCTATCCGTTTTATTAATTGCTATTTTTGAAACAAGCACTGTTCAAGTCAATTCCTTTATTAAGTTTTGCCTACCTACTGATATATTTTTTCTCAAGAATTTTGCCAGAAACACAATTATTATTTATTTATTTATTTATTTATTTATTTATTTATTTATTTATTTATTGTGAGTAAGTGATTGTTGTTTAACGCCAACTCAGCAATTTTTCAGCTATATCATGGCGATCGAGAACAAGTTAATTTTCAATGCAATGATGAAGAGGTCCGCTTTGTACTAGACCAACATGCGTAGTTGGATTTTTATAGTGCTAGCTGACTGAAACAAAAGTTCGCAGATAAACATGTCGCCCAACTCTGGTATCATTATCCTGATTCCGAGCCAACCAGTCTTTGCTCTTTCTCCTTAATGCTGGTGCTTAGCGGAGAAGCAACAAATACAAACTGTATAGTCTTTGGTTTGATGGACCCACGATCTACTGCATTCGAGGCGAGCACACTAACCATTACGCCACGGATGCTGTTTTATTTATTGTACTGCATAACATTTATAATACAGGGGTCACGTTTGTTATACTTGGGTACAGGGTATGTTCATATATCCCCACAGTCGGAATACACTATAGTACATTCGCAATATAGGCAAACCATGCCCATTGATATATTGTACAGTATTGGTGACCAATTCATATATTGGATTAAAATCATAACAAGCTGGGGAACAGTAGCTCTTATGGTCTTAAATGGAAAAAAAGACAAGAGCTACCATTCTCTAGTTACACAAAGTACATGATTTAGATAGCAAAATGATAAGGCACAGCTGTGTTTTGTAAGAACAATATTGTGTTTCGAAGCTTGTGGCTGGTAGAAATATTACCCATTGATATATCAGGTATTATAGCTGAAAAATCCCCACCCATTTATATATCTGGTTGGTAACCCACAGCTGATCGTAATGAATGGAGAATATCTGAACATGATCAGTCATGGGTTACCAACATAATTATTATATTGAAATGGAAAATTTATAACCTAATTAATCCTTTAATGTGGATTTTGATTGGTTGATAGCCAGTGATTTTTTTCGTATATTTTTATATTTAGAATTAATTTCATTCAATTTGACAACTACAGGGGTATATGTATGGTGATCTCGCTTGTTTATCCTCTGTGCTGTGATATTTACCAAAAAGTATTTTCCTTTTTTACCCTGTGTCACTATATTTGCCTTTTTACTCTCGGGACCATCCTTGTCGCAATCGTATGGTAGTTGGATTTATAACTATCTATGCAATCAGTGCCTATCACCATTAACGTAATGAACTCAGCTCAGGTGAGGTGTACTCGATACAACATTATGTGATCAAGTTTGTCAGTGATTTGCGACAGGTCGGTGGTTTTCTCCGGGTACTCTGGTTTCCTCCACCAATAAAACTGACCGTCATGATATAACTGAAATATTGTTAAAAGTGGTGTCATCCCTGTAGTATATAATATGCATAGGAGATTTAGTCCTCAATAACTCATTTCAGTGTAGATAATGTCTGTTTTGTGGCTAATTGTCCCATAAAAAAACTGAATATATAATTTGCAATATCCAATCCATTAATAATTTATCACCTTTGTTAGTACTGATAGTAAATATGTCAGATATGAAAGAATATAGCCTTTATAATTCTACCATAATATAATGTTAGATTTCTTTTACCCCATGTCCTTTCCTCATTCATGACATATCACCGGGTTTGTAACAAGAGTAACATGACAGGTTCCACTAGTGGAACAGGAACTGCTTCTCCATCTGGAGCACTTGAGTTAACATCCCCCCTCCCCCCCCATGTTTTTAGTGAAGCTCCTGTTGCTCAATTTTTAGTTTTCTGTGTTGTGTTACGAGGATCATTATTTTTCTTCTTGTTCTTTTTCTCTTTGACCATTGTATTTTCTGCAGCATGCCCACAGGTTTTTTCATCTGGGGGTACATGTACCCTTTTACCTTCATTTTTGGGCGTACATCCAAATTTTTGGGGATACAAAGAAAATGAACTGCATTTTCTCCACGCAAGGTCATGCACCGTGATGCTTTTTGTAAATATTACGGGTTTTAACAGTAACAGTTCTTCTGATTGGACAATTAAAAAATAAGGAGCCAATAGAATTGGGCGATCTATAAATCATATCATCTCACTTAAAATATGCAAGGAACGCTCTGATTGGATAATATTGCAGAAATTAACTAATCAGAACAACTCTATTATACATACTTTGAAGTGAATTGTAAAGAAAAGGAAATTTTTATCCAGTGCTCGCAATGGGTTCTTTACGTGCACGCACGTAGGGCTCTTTCAATTATACGTGCATGATTTTTATTCTACGTGAAACACGTACTGCAGTACGTGAATGGGCATGCTGTTCTGTCCTTCAATTTATGGATTCTAGTTTATAACTTTTTTGCATCTTCAAAATATTCTTAGTGACAGTGCCAATCTTGGATGGAGAGCATGATAAAACAAACAGGTGAGCGAGTGATTATTGTTACGCCAATTTTTCAGCTATATCATGGAGAGAACAAGTTAATTTTCAATGAGATCATGATGAGGTCCACTTTTTACTAGACCAACACTCTTAGTTGAATTTTTATAGTGCTAGCTCACTGAAACAACAGTTTGCAGATAGACATGTCGTCCCACTCATACACATTATCTTGATTCCGAGCCAACCAGTCTTCGATCGTAATCCACATTAATTTGTGCTTAGTGGAGAAGAAACAAATATCAATGTATAGTATTTGGTTCTACCTCGATCTGGGCTCGAACCCACAATCTACCTCCCATGAGGCGAGCATGCTAACCATTACACCACCGATGCGGTTGATAAAACAAGGATGTTACATGAAACAAAAAATGATTTATTTTACAATGTGTAAAAGGCAACCAGATACAGGTTTAAAAATGCTTTCTGTACAAATAAATACATAGTAGAAGTCATATGAAATGTTTTTATGGCTGAAATGATGAAGCTTTGCAACTCTGCAACACTGTACATAAAATCTGTAATTTCTTGTCTTCAGAAACCGTGCACCTGAAAAATTTTAATAAATTATCAATCATCTGGCATGGTTATTTCATATCTCCGTTGGTTATTATTTTATTCTATACATTATACAATAGTTACAACAAAGATGTGCAGATGCAAAGTTTATCAACAAAAGTAAATGGTATGCAGTCCTCGAAATGAAAATTGGAATTTACTGGTCCGAATCAAATCCTTTAATTTAATTTTATATACAGTCTAACCTGCCACCTCTGTCTAACAGTCACTTTGAGACCCGCCCAACTAATATTACTATATAATTTAACTCTTTTCAACGGTCACCTCTCTAACGTGGTCAACGGTCGCCTATTTCATGCGTGAATTGTGAGATCGTCTTCTAATAACGGCCATTTTGGACATCTTATTACATGACATAATGTGTACGATCGATCACGTGATATGGTTACTTTTAAGATAATAAATAATCGCCGAAGGGAAATACAACTAATTGAGTTGGTAATTTAAATGTTAAATAACATAGATAAAAAGAGATCCTAATAAACAATGGAATAGGTGTAAACACTAGTGTTCATTGAGGCTCATTAAAATAATCTTTATGAAAACAGGTGCAATAAAAGTTTGTCGGAGACAAGAATGCCAAGATGTTTCAAAGCCGTATTTTAACGTTAAATTAGAAACATGAAGCTATTAAAAAATGCAAAGTGGGAAAAGTGGCCGTTAAGTATTTTGAAAGTGATTTTGTTGAAAAGTAATACATTACGAGTTTTAAAGAAATTTTAATTTCGTTCAATAATAAACAACAATGGCCCATTGGAAAGTGAACGAAATCCGACTCTGTGCTATGAGAAATGTTGACCAAACTTTTTGTCCAAAGCTACTTTCAGAAGAACAAACTTTTGCTTTATTATTTTCTCATTTCTGTTGCATGAAATGCTAGCTCTCGTATTTAATATGTTCTCTGTTTTCTCACTAGCCCGTTTTTTCATGGCGCAGCGCCCGCCCTTGTCCGAGTGACGCCCTGCCCTTTTTCTCTATTTGTAGCAGCGCCCTGCCCTTTGTGACTAACATGGATGTCTTTTTCCATACCTGTTACTAGTTCATAATAATAGATTTTTCATATTAAATGCATAAAATCACGATTAGCGTTATTGTGTAAGACCGCCATTTTTTTTACAGGTAAGTTGTTCACGTGATGATTTATTATTGTTGTTTTGGTTTATTTGGGTTTATTTCTTATTTATATTAAATATTTAAAATTGCTTACTATAGAAAATACCGTTTTAATCTTTCAGTTTTATAAATAAATAATCATGATTTTTAAAATTATTGAATTATGAAGTACTGGTTCCCAGCATTATATTTCTGTCAACATTCGTTTAACGCGCGGTAACAGATCAAGGTAAACACATGCTGATTGTGTGATTAGGCTATTTATAGCTTTCGGCGAGTGAATGAAGTTGAATTTTAACAATTTGAAATTTTGTCAGGAAATTTCATTCTTCTATTAATCATAATGATTAATTCTATATATGAGAAGGTTGTTCATTCAAAATTCGTTGAAATGCACAGGGACGCTTCAGATTTTTATCGATCCGCATTTTATACTCAACACTGGGTTAATATTACGATCTATCGAACTGTTTATTTACATACAGACAAATGTATGTGTAAACGTTAATGCTTATGCATTTAAAAAATAAACTTTGAACTACATTATTCAATATAACTTATGTTCATTTACATCCATAAATACATGTATAAAATGTATTACGTGAAAGTGCTTGGCAATCCATCTGATGACAACTTTGGTCCGTTTTTACTGAACCTCTTTTAAGAGGTCACCTCTCTTGAGAGGTCACTTTTGACATTCCCCATGAGTGACCGCCTAAGACAGGTTTGACTGTAATTCTTACAAAAACTGAAAAATTTACTGGTATGAACAAAGTTTGACTGGTCTTGGCCTGGTGTTCATCATGAGGACTGGGATGTCTCAACAGAAGGCTATGATATGAAGACCCTACAGTGACTGTGAAATGTATAACAGCAATAAAACACCATTGTTCTTTTACTTTAATTTGTGTCCAAGTGTAATGTTGGATAGTCTCTCATGTTGATTTACATCTATATCCTTTCTTATTACAAGCAGGGCCCAGGTGGCTCAATGAGGTAGGTAGTTGGATTACCTAACAACTCATATAAGCCTATCACCAATACGTCGTGGGTTCGCACCCGGCTTTGTAACTTACAAAAAAGGTGCACTCGACTCGCAGCCGCAAGTGAAAAAGTTTACCAGTTGCTTGCCCATGGTCGGTGGTTCTCTCCGGCTTCCACCACTAAAACTGGTCGTCATGATATAGCTAAAATATTGCTGAAAGTGGCATTAAACACCAAAAATCATAATCAAATCTTATTAAAAGCTGTTATTTTACTTTAATTTGTTTCTAAGTGCAAAGTTTGATAATCTCTCATGTTCATTTACATCCATATCCTTTCCTACAAATATTTTTTCAAGATTAATAGGCCTGTTGCATAATGTTAGCTCTATAGTAAAACATGATTATCAACTTTTATTTCTCAACCAAATTATATTGCTAAAATGTCTATAAGCTTTCTATGTGTGTGTGCAGTCTTCGAAATGAAAACTTGAATATACTGGTGCGAATCAAATTCTTGAATTTATTTTATATATATATCTAAATAAAAACTGAAAAATTCATTGGTTCGAGCAAAGTTTAGCTGGTCTTGGGCCTGAGGACCGGTGCTCATTGAGAGGACTGTGTGTGTGCTTTCCAATGTATATTTCTATCTTTGTCATGCTGTAACATGGCCAACCAATCAAAATTGCCACTGCTCACATTCCAAACTGACCAATCAACGAACAATTTGAAAAATCTTAAGTTATTGTAGAAATACACAAATTTTGTTCTTGCAAATAAATGACCATTTAATTTTACCTTGAGCTGATCTTCTCTTGCAATGCCAACAATTTTGAGAAAGTCCCTAATGTGTGTCCTCTGGTCACCTTGAAGCTGTATGACTTCTCCATACTCAGGATGTTCTACTACAGTTCCATTGCACGCAAATTCCTACAATAGAGATTGGTTTAGGTTTACGATGTTTAACTCCACTTTCAACAATATTTCAGTTATATTGTGGTGGTCAGTTTTATTGATGGAGGATACCCGAGTACCCAGAGAAAACCACTGTTCTGTCAAAAGTCATTGACAAAATTTATCACATAATGTTGTATCGAATACACCTCGCCATGAACAAATTCAAAACTTTAGTGGTTGTACATGCAGTTGTATAAACTACTACTATACGATCACGACCATGGCGATCCCTCCTACAATAGATTTTTCTTTGTAATTTGTTTATTTTATGAAAAGCAGAGGCAGATATACGAACAATTCATATTAGGCATAAATAAAAAAATTTCACAAACAGATATTAATTTCTCTAAAGAGCACTAAAATAGCAAAACATTGTTCCTTTACATTAATTTGTGTCTCTTAAGTGTACAGTTAGGGGCTGTCTTGGTCGTATGATCGTTGGATTTACAACTACCTACATGTATGAAATCCGTGCCTATCACCACTTAAGTTGTGAGTTCAAGTCCCGCTCATGGCAAGGTGTACTCAATACAACATTATGTGATAAAGCTTGTCAGTGACTTGCGACAGGTCGGTGGTTTCTCCGGTTCGTCCATCAATAAAACTGACCGCCACGATATAACTGAAAAATAGTTAGAAAGTAGCATTAAACACCATAAACCAAACCTTTTTACTAAATGTGTACATGTTCATTACATTAGCCATTTATATGAAGATTTTATGAACATATTTATCTCTCAGATTAGTCGAAACAAAATTTGTAATGCAAAGTCGATGGAATGGAAACTAACGGATAATTTTTATCCAAAATGTTTGCAACATTCTTTGCATGTTGAGATAAATTTAACTGTTCCTACTTTGAAAAAACTGAAAAAAGTCCTGCAAGCAAAATCTGAGCAATGCTGATATTTGTTGTTTCTGAAAAAAATAATGCTGATTTTATGCATTTTAAACAATAACAACCTTTGATCACAATCAATTGAAATTTTCCAGGGTTGATGGCGAAGTATATTCAATACAACATTATGCGATAAAGTTTGTTAGTGACTTTCTCCATCTTCAGGATATCAGTGACTTGCGACGGGTACTCCGGTTTCCTCCACCAAAATAACTGAAATATTGTTGAAAGTGGCGTTCAACACCATAACCCTAACCCATCAAGTGGATAAGTAAGACTAGACCGTATACAGACTAACAGACCTATAGTAATTTTGAACATTTAGTTAATTTCTCAGTTGACTTATTATACCTTTTTACAGGCTTTGACTATTTTTTTCAGGTCATAATCGGGTGATATTCCTTGGACAGTCGTCAGTGTTTTACGTCCGTTTCTCTGTTGAATACGTATGTGGATTAGTCCTTCCTGTACACCCGCCTTTCCATCCTCATCCACCGAAGCATCCTTGAATGGATCTGCAATAAAAAAATAAAAGTTGCAAGTTATTTATTTATAACTGAAATTCAAGTAGTTTTTTTTATAGACATCAAAGCGAATTTCGAGGACATAAGGGGCGGTACCAGGTCCTTTTACCCACCTAAGCTGGTCTTTCGTACCTCCTAATTTTAAAGAGTGTCCTTTAAGATATTCATGAAAAATGTTCAAATTTTAATACAAAGTACTGCCTGTAAATAGTGAAGTACTGGTGTACTTGAAAAATATTGAAAGCCCTGCATCCAGGTTACATTTCCAGTAAAAACAACGGCCAAAAAGTCCATGTTAAATCATCTGACACATGAATAAATGCAGTACAGTCAAACTATTCCAATGAATGATATGTCATTGTGGAGTTTCAGTTGTTCAAAATTTCGTCTTTCAAATGCACTTTTATTTGATGTAACACAGCAAGTGGTTTTCATTTCCAATTGTTTTAACTGACTTAACACTCAGTGACACAGAGTTTAGATGTGGAACATAAAGTTGGATTTAAAAGAATAAACTTTTATCATTTAAGGAGTGAGTGAGTAATTGTTGTTCAACTCCAAGTGAATAAAATTTCAGCAAGTTAATTGATGATGTTCTCTTTGTACTAGACCAGTTAGATTTCATTAGTGCTAGCTCACTGAAACAACAGTTCGCAGGTAGACCTGTTGCTCCACTAAGACACATTATTTTGATTCCGAGCCAACAAGTCTTTACTCTTACTCCTACAGCATGCACAGCGCGTTTAAGCAAGAAATCACCTTGGTCGGTGTTTTTTCGCGGTGAAATGTCGGTGATGTCATAAAATCTCTGTAAAATGTCGGTGAAATCACGGTGAAACTTTCACCGCGAAAATTAACAAATTAGGACCTAAATGTCGGTGAAATATTTTAATTGCCGGTGACAACACCGCGGTGAAAATCATACGTGTATACACGTACATGTAACTGTACTTCATGTGTTCTTTTGTTCTTTGTTGCTTAGTTTTGTTTTTTTACTATTTCGTACTTTATATTTCAATTTGATACCGGTTTTTTTTTCAGGGATGCCAGCATGGCATACATTTTATTTATAGGATTTATGAGGCTGAGCACACATCTTGTTTTGCGTATATTATCTAATCCAGGGATATATATAGTAGTCCTACTATATAAATCCTTGTCTAATCCCAACATTTCGATTGTTTATATCGGTGTTATTTTTTTTAATCACCTGTGTTTTATCAATGTACGGATGTGTCTATTTTTATGTAGTGCACACATTGAACTCGGTCACTAAAAGGTCAAATACACAGTTACCTGAGGCTGCGGGATTGATTTAAAAACACACCGAGAATGATTGAAAAAAAAAATCAATGTAATTTTTTATCTAAAGCAAACGTGCTTTTTCGTATTTGTATGTCGTTAATCCACTTGCAAGCCACGTGTTATTTTACCTTTAATAAAAGTTCCATTTCTGATTTGTACACATATTTTTCACGTGAACGAGAATCTAGAAAGGTTTCCATATGCTATCGATCAAAGCGTGCTTTTGGGGATCTAGAAACTTTTGTAACAGGTGAACTTATGTCGACATTAATTGAACACCCGAAAGCAAATTAACTCGGGATACCAAGCTTGCATTCAAAAGATCAAGTTTATTTTAATTAACAAAATAATACAACACAAGCTTATAAATGGTAATGATCACATAATACTAAACCAGGGTTTGAAGCTAAGGAAATATTTTAGGGGCCAAGTGGGCCCCTACCAAATTAATTTTGGTAGCCCACATAATTTGTTAGGGGCCCATAGCGTGCCTGCCACCTTGCTTGCGGGGTGCCCTACGGCAGGGGGTCCGGGAGCCCTGGGATAAATGGTGTAAAATTCTGCATTCTGGCCATTTCCTGGCAGCAAAATTGGCCATTCAGAAACTATAATTTAATACAGAAAATAAAAAATTTCCAAAACATTTTCCTCAAAATAAACTTATTTTACATGCACCAATACACTATGACTTCAGAAATTTATAGTTGAAATCAAATTTCGGGGCGATTTAGAGCTTGACATATGGTGTGGATGTTTGTAGCTTGTACATCCTGTAGTAAATGAATTTTCATTTTTTTTGTTCTTTGCAATATGAACAAACCATGCCGGTTTCAGTATCAACTAACCATGGTCATGGACGGTTTTGTTTCCATTCGGGCTTTAAAAATTGTCTAGAGCGTTTGGACTTTTCGTAATCTCTAAAATATTGTGTTCTCTGTTCATTTTGCCTTTTAAGAGGCCCAGAGTTCCCCAAAAAGAACTGACTTAAATCGGCTAGGCGAAACATTTCGCCAACCGGATATTTTGAACGAACATATAAAATTAAAAATCAAAGTCGGAAAAGTGTACTATAACATTCCGTAATATGACTCAACAGAAAACAGCATGGTGTGTGCAATATAAAGACAACAGAGAAATCATCGTTGTTAAAAGAATTATTTGTTACCTAAATCCCTTTACAACAATAACTAAATTCTTTATTTCAATCCTTAAATGACGCAAAATTAATGCAAAAATTGACATCCTTATACGGAGGTGTTAAATAGAACAGCCGTAAATCTCCTTAACTGGAGATAAGATTCGCATACATCAGAATAAGCTGGTTCCCGGGCTACTACACTTCGTTACTCTAAGTTCATAGAGCGAAGCGTGATATAAGCGGTTATCTGTTTAATATCAAAACAAAAAATCGGGGCTTAAAATCGATCGATGGAAATGTCGATATTTTTCGGATTTCGATCTTGGTGAATAGGAATTATTACATCTAGATTTACACTATTTTATTTTTTCTAATTTTCACTCGCCAAGTGGACGACTGAGATGAGATTTTTAAGGGCCCACACTGAAATTTACTCGCAAATGGCGAGTGGGCGACCGCTAATTTCAAACCCTGTAAACGTTTGTACCGGCATTGTTTTCTTAACATAATAGATTAAAACAAAAGCAAATATCAGAATTAAAGAACGAAAAATGATCACATAGCTTGCACACCTGAAAAAGAAAATAAGTATTTGCTATGAATCATTCATATTATCAAAAATGACAGTCTCAAGAACATACAAATGTACAAATAAAGGTTAATATCCCATTTCTTTATTTCGCGGCGTTTCATCGTCAATGTCTGTGTTTTGTCGGTGTTTTATAGTAAATCACCGTGTTCCATTTTTCTCGGTCATTTCGCGGTGTCAACACCGACTTTTTTTTATTATTTCTCAGACATTTTCTTGATTTCACCGACGTCGGACCCGAGTGATTTCTTGCTAAATCGCGCTGTGACTGCTGTTTGCTTAGTAGAGAAGCAACAAATACCAATTTTATAGTCTTTGGTTTGACCAGACCCATCTTCGCTAGCCATGGGTTACGATTCGGGTCCCCCTTCTCTCCACCCTTGGCAGATCTAGAATACATTTTGAGGATTCACGCTTTAATATTTCATTGGTTACGGCTACCAGTACACGTATCCAATCAGAAGACGTTTTACACGGAGCACATGTTATCGACGAAATGTAAGCAAAGATGCCACTTCCCGTTTTGGTTCCAATGAAAACATCTTTCCCGTCTGCCAAAGCTTTGAAACTTTTCACTTGGTTGACAGTAAGTGCTTCCAAATTAAATTTATCACAAATAAGTTTTTCTTTACTGGGCGCTGCCATTTTCAACTCTCCAACATATGTATAACAAAACGATTCTGATTGGCTGGCGATGCCGACTATCTAAGGGGCGCAACTTCAATAAACCACCAGGTGGCATTGCACGTGAATTTCAAAATATATTCTAGATCCGCCAAGGGTGGAGGGAAGGGGGACCCGAATCGTAACCCTTGGCTAGCGAAGATGGATCAGACCGGGCTTGACCGAAAACAGAGTTATTAAAAACTGTCGGTTTTATTGGTATTGACGATAAAAAAATGTGAAAGTCTGATAAAAACAACATAAATATAGGCCCAGTTGTCCGATTAAAAAAAAATGCGATGTTTTCATTTTTTCCGGAAATTCGTATCCGTTCCGCATAATGGTTTTTATCCGGAATTCTGATTGTTCTTTCCAATGCCAGATGAGACCCGAGAGCTTCCGTACCATAACAAACAAGCATGGCTACATCCGGGACGATTAAATTTCACACAGGCTCCAAAAATTATTAAATCAGTACAGTATCTGATCATGAGAAAACTTGTGTACATATTGATGCACAAAAACAGGCAATGACACAACAAACAACAGCTCACAAAATTGTCATTACTCTTAAAGAACACACTAAAAAAGACCTTAAATTAAAATTTAGGAATGTTCATGCCTTGATTAAAAAAAATAGGCCAATATCTGATATTACATGGTTTAACCAGTTATACAGGGCAAAGGGACTAGATCATAGTAAAACCTATGACAATATGACTGAAGCATGGATGGCAGTACAGATGACAATGTTACTGAACAGGAAACTATATTTATTAGAAACTATGTTCAGGGAAAAACTATCACAAGATTTGTGTGCATTGGTGAACCCCAATCAATCGGCTCTGAAGATATGCTTGCCTTTGTAAATGAAAAGCTAAATGAAAACTATTTAACGGTAACCAATCATATGTCTAAATTTGTTGAATTTGGTCGTGATGGGGCTTCTAGTGATAGAGAAGTAGAAATTGAAAGTGAGAGGGAAATCCAGAGTAATAGGGAGGGAGAGACAGTAATGAAAATAGGGACGAGTGATGTAAACAGCGATGGTGAGATTGATAGTGAATCAGAGTGAAGATGAAACTTTTAGAAATGTTAACAAATTTGTAGAAATAGAATATGAAATGGAGTATAATTGAAACATAATACAACTGATGTGATTACTTACAAGTATTTCATTCTGATTTTCAAAATTTTATTTTTTTTAATTTATTTCGGACTGACAAAATTCTGAAGGGCATCAGACCAAATGACTGACACAAGAAAATAAATTTCAAGAACTCTGCGAAAACCTAACACACTAGAGGCAGGCACGTCAGATGCTGTTCCCATTTAAAGACATAAATATAATTATGCAAAGGCAATTAACTATGGAAGACTTATCCATAGCTCTATAGTTATAAAAAAAGATCATAAGAGCAACAGATTTATGGTGTTTGACGCCACTTTCAACAATATTTCAGTTATATCATGGCAGTCAGTTAAATTGATGGAGGAATTCGGAGTACCCGGAGAAAATCACTGACCTGTCGCAAGTCACTGACAAACTTTATCACATAATATTGTATCGAACACACCTCCCATGAACGGGGTTTGAACTCACAACGTTAGTGGTGATTGGCACTCAGATTGCAGATAGTTGTAAATCAAACTACCATATGATAACGACAATGACGGCCCCCTTATAAGAGCAACAGTTCCACAGCTATCATGAGCACAAATAAAAACAAACTGTTAGTTTCAACACGAAAAAATAGCAGTCGTTCAGCAGACCACAAACCTTGTCAAGATAACATTCAAATAGATGTACAAAATTATTATAAAATAACAGTCATCTGCATCTACATTATACAATGCTCCGATTGTGACGACTATGAATTGGCGTGAACAGACCATATTTACCATTAAAAAAAATAGTAATGTATTTACATATATACAAATATAAATTGTTTAATTTTTAGTTGTAGTGGGTTTGTTCAGCGATTTGAACTGATCCAAGGAGAAAGAAGCTGAATTTGTAGAAGTCAGTGGATGTGGTATTGAAGACTAAGACTGTGGCAACCAGATTGTGTTATTTTGTACAGCATATTGACAAGTCAGCGAATAGCAGTGCCAAAACTGACAAAAGGGCGAAACAACTAGTTGTCACATTGTATTCAAGCGAACCTTCATGGGTAGAGTGAATCTAATGCCGAATAGAAACGAAACCTTGGAAAATAACTATGATGTATTGTTTACTCGAAACCAGAGGGGGGGTCAGCTGGTCAACAATGGTCAAAGCTGATTCAATTAATGCATTCTTACCAAGGGTTTGAGCGAAAGTTGTGCTGATACTTGTCATAAAAGCGCTTAAGTATAACTATTTTATGGTAAACACTGAGAAGATAGGCAGATGACGACTGATTGATAGAACAACGAAGATTTGTGTTTTCTGATAAATTCCGGAAGTTGATGAAATTTCCGGAAGTGTAAGGAAAGTTCTGCAACATACCAAAAGATAATATTTTAGAGTAGAACCAACCACGTGCACGTTCTTTGCAAATAATACTAATGATAATAAATATTTTATTTTAAGATAGTATCACAATTAACATAAAGCCAGTCGAAGACATACATTTTGTTGCCGTGACGCCATGGATATCCGCAAATTGAAGGCAGTGAGAGCGGAACACAACAGTGCAGTCAATATTGAGGAAAGTAGACGAAGCAAAAGAAAGGTCAAATTTGGACAATGAGAGAAAATGAAATATTGGAGGTATTCATTTTGAAACAGAAAATTCAGTCGAATGAGCGGATATTGAAGAGGAATTCACAGCTTCAGATGATTATCGTTTTAATGTAAATACCAAAATTAGACATTTTCGTAAATTTTTTATGTAAATCAAACACAAAGCTTGCTAGCTCTTCACACCACACATAGCACTAACCAACGTAGTTCTATTTCGAAAAATCCTGTTCAACACAAATTCACACAGTTTTTTCCAAATGCAAGTGAAGTCAACATGTAGTTATACACAATCGCCTAGTACTACATTTTGTATCTCTGTCGCCATTTAGCGGATCTATAATAATGTGCCAAACATTCTGAGACTTATTTGAATCTTCAGTACAATTGAACCACACTGACTAACGGATATTCAAAAATTCAGCTATTTCAAAGCTCAACTTGAAAAAGAAGCCTTGCAAACCATTGAATAGTTATACTACACCTATGTTGTAAGATAAGATAAGATAAGATAAGAAAACTTTATTTTGATTCGGCACATAATAAAACAGTACAACATAAGCTCTAAGGAGCTTTTTACCGAATATACATTAACAATAAAACAACACAAGTCACATGCAAAGTTACAAACTAAAATAAGCTAAGACATACAGGCATAAAAAGGAGGACTGTGTATAGATCTGAACAAGAACACACGTGGCAAGTGCCTCTTTGGACTCTTGTTCAAGATCCACACACAGATGCTCCAACATAAAGCAGCAGGTAAAAAGAAAAAGAAAAAAATAATACTAAATACTTAAAACTGGTATCAACATAATTAGTAAAAGCAGCACTTGTCTAAATAAAAAATCAAAGAATATAAAATTTACAAGCCAAACTAAATTTTTTTAAATAATTAAGAAATAAAAAATAAAAAAATAAGAATATAAGCAAACCAGAAGCAAAATTTTAATCATCTACATGCAGAACAGCGACATTTGGACCCATTCCAGGACTGCAAAAGACTCTTGAATTGAGAGAAGCTATTTTCAGTCCTGAAATGATCTGGGAGGCTGTTCCACAATGTAGGTGCAGCAAATCTGAAAGATTTTTTACCGTACCGTGTAGATTTGATCTGTGGTATTTCCAAAATGTTGTTGTATCTGAAAGAATATTTAGAGTTTTTCATATGGACAAGATCATGAAGACAGACAGGTGCAAGTTTATTAATTATTTTATATGTTTCCAAAGCCACGCTTTGGACAACCACGTAAAATCATCAACTCTTCCGTGCAGGCATTACTGGAAATGAAAGCCCCTCAAAACAATATGCAAAATTTACGAGGATACTACGAGAAACTAGAGGCGTACATTAGAGGATTGGGGTCGATACGTTGACCGGGAGACTCTGTTGGTGAATTACTTATTCCAATAATTATAAACAAGCTTCAATCTGAGCTTAAAAACAACTTGCCCGATGACTAGGAAATAAATGATGTACGACGTGGTATTCTGAAGGAAATTAATATTATGGAAACGCAGGTTGGCGGTTGGAACATTTATCAAACAACATTCATGCACCATATCATTCTTTACTAGCGGTAATAGGAATAAGAATTCGAGTACACTGAATTTTAAAACATCATGTTATGGACAGAAAGCAGACAGCAATAAGAAACAAGACCGTGTAATTTTTGCTATGAATTACACAATGTTACAAGACCCAGAAAAATGGGTAATCATATAGATTAGCGGCGTAAATTGGATACATTGTACGACCTACTAGGATAGCGGCGTAAATTATTAAAGCAATTTTAAAGGTTGTATATCGACAAAACACATGAAATAATATTGTTACACAATCAGTAGGACAAAATATGATATAATTATATCAAGTTATACAACATATAAGTCCGCGATACAACACATAAGTACATTGAACTTGTCATCATTCCGGTGGAAGTTCCTCCGTCGAAATTCGGAAAGTATGTCTTTATTAATCGACGTGCTGCTAGCCATTAAAAGATGTTATCAGAATCTGTCATTGCGTTACCAAGGCCATAAAGAGTCCATTTCTCGATATGAATAACCTGATTATCAAGTACGTTTTGGGGAGGTACTATTTGTGTTTGAGCTCTAGAACGATCCGTCATTGTATAAATTATAAAATTCCACTTAAATATTTAAAAAATAATTTAGGCCGTCCATTTGAAAATTGCGAATTTACGCCACTATTCTATAGGATTACCGCAAAATGTTATTGATTACAATCATCATTTATCAGCAGTTATGTTTTAGCTGTTTATTATCACTTGTTGTTGACAGAGATGTCTGAGAATTTAAACATCTGAGGAGATTACGAATAACTCACCCAGTGAGTAACGACGACGTTTTTTAGATATCATTATTCAAAATTGACAGGAGCTGATTTTCATTGGGACCATATAAGATGCAATAGTTAGAGGTAACGGTCCAACGGCCACTGAATTTCGTTACAATAAATACGAAGCTAAGTTACCATGGAAACCGGATTCTGGTCATTTACCGACAAATTTTGCAATTACTGAACGAAAACCGAAAATGTAATTAGAAGATTAGCAAAGGACACAAAAGCGTTTCACATGTATGGTCAAATAATTGAAGATCAAAAACACAAAGGATTTCTCGAAGAGGTTGAAAACCCAGAGTACAGTATAGGACAAGTTCATTACATGCCACACCACCCGTGAACGTAAAAAGGGATTCAAATATAATACCAATACGTATCGTCTATGACTAGTCGTTAACAATCACCGAGACAGAATGACTGCTTAATGAATATAGATAGAAGTGAAAGGAGATTAATCTCGGAGGTGGAAGAAGCTAGATGATTATCAAAAATGAATTTGAAGAAAATACTTGGACACACATTCACCGATATGGACATGCTACAAATTTTTATTAAATTATATATTAATAACATACCGAAATTAACACCTGCACCTCTATTATATGGTCGCATGATTACAGCGTTGCTTTGCCATATCACCAGACTGAGATTGAGGATATAAATGTAGCATACTCGCCAAACAATGCGGGTAATTCTAAACATGCGAGAAGACTCTCATTAATCATTCAACATTTTTGGAACAGACGGAAATCGGAATATTTAACGCCACTTAGAGAATTACATAAGAAACATGGAGACGATAAGATTAACATTAAGGTTGGAGATACCGTTCAAATTCACGATGATAAACCGAGAAACACACCGAACGGGAATCGATGGACTATACGATCAGCTATTGTCAGAACAAATAATGTATTCTTCCCCACCGAACGTGAGACTGTATCCGCTGGAAATTCACGACAATGATTTTGAAACCAACAAGCTAAGAGAAACAAAACATGTGCGGATAACGTCTAAATGCGTGCAAATGATAACATGAGAGAGCGGACTATATAAAATCATCATTGTCATTAAGATGTAAAACTTTGATTTATGTTTGCTTTCCAATTATAGACTGTAACTATTTTATTTTATGTGACTGATGTGATATTTTGCGGGCCATATAGAATGTCGGAAAAATACCGCCAACTACTGATGTTACGATTACTATATGTTGCATTGTTTTATGACGTCACATGGAGAGGTGTACTCGTACAGGATTTTTCAGGCTCCGATTGTTTCAGCGATTAAATGTTGATATGACTGTTAATTTCTTCTACCGAATATTCTGGATCGAAATTATAAGGAACTAAACTCATATTGTTTGGTTCCATATTCATTACAAACTCCCCAAATGTACATTTTCTTGATTGGTTGATAATATTATTGTGAACTGATCCTTGAATTTTCCGGAACAGACGGTGTGACGTCACTACTTTTGTCAATACAGCAGTTGCCTTGCCGACGGGAAATATATCATATTTGATTTCAACATACCAAATTAATAGCTTTCTGTGGTTCTTTTAATCATAAAATGTAGTGTATTACCACTTCAATAAGATAACCATGTATTATGATTGGAATATTGGAAATTTCGGTAAACTTTTGTTTCTGTCGTTGCGGTTTTTAGTGATATCAGATGCCAAGTGTTGCTTTCCCATTTGTCAATTTTCAACTATTCAGACTTTTATATGGAACACATATTGATTCTCTATCGATACAAAATTTTTATGCATACAGGAATAAAGACAAAACCCTTTAAATATTTAAAATCATTATATTTTATTGAAAAGAACCCGGATGATACAAAGGTCAATTTGGTCGAGAGGTTCACAGCAGGGCAAAAAATTATTTTTATGAAATAGAGACCATATTAATTATTTTTCGTCCGGATTATGTAATCTTTAATTTTTAATTTATGGGTTAACATTATTATATATCATAATGCATATTTTCGATATATGGTCAGTAATTTTCCTTGCATTTAGTTGATAAACAATAATTATCACGCATTGGAAATTGAACTTCCGGTTTATTTCCTGCGTATGGCCTCTCGCCACAGCGACTTTTACACACCAAGAAACGAAACTAGGAAGAGTTTGAACAAATTTTAGATAAATTTCCATTGTTATTCTACAAAGACAATAGAAAGTAATACTCTTAGTGTACCTATAAGCTTTAATACCCAAAATTACTGTGGAACACGCACGCAGTGACTGAGGCCAATACCTTTTCTTGGAACGCCATGCGGCCACATTGAATTTATTCAAGTGAAGTGTATCAATGGAAGAAGAGTATGACCCTGCAGATCCAACGGAGTAAGTTTAGAAGCAAGCATTTATATATATATAACAAAGAACTTAGCTAAACACGAAGTCAAAACACTTGCTGGAACACCACACCAAGCAGTAAAAACAAGAATCTACATTTACATCACATGATCCAATCACACTCGCAGCCACAGGGCCTTGTCTCTATCCACGTAAATATACTATCAATGTATAAACATGTACAAGGGCGGACACCTTTTTTTACCCCCGCTCGCTTCAAGTCGTGTGTTTTTTAAATTCCTTCTAATATATTCAAAACCCTGTTTGGTTCAACTCCCAAGGCCAAGACCTTATTCTTTTCAAAAAATATCATGACCTCCCCTCGACTACCTCTTGTGAAAGCGCAGCGGTCGTTTTTGTCAGGAATGCGCCTGAGTAGAGAACTACATGGACCCAAGGTGAAAGAAACCGCCACCTATTAAAAAAAACGGAAGTTCGAAACCCTCAGGGTTTTAGATTTGAGGTAAGGAAAATACCGTTAAGATTCAAACATCATAAACGAGCGGGACGATTTGAAGTGAAAACTGAAAATTTTTTACTTGTACATACAATGAATGATAAGGCCATTTTCAAGGCTTTTTCTTGAATGCTGTCCATTTTCTTTAATTTATTATTTCGTCTGTTATTTCCCGCGGTTTCTTATACTTAGAAACACGATAACTAGCAAGAAAATGGCCTTATCATTCATTGTATGTACAAGTCAAAAATTTTCAGTTTTCACTTCAAATCGTTTAATGATGTTTGAATCTTAACGGTATTTTCCTTACCTCAAAGCTAAAACCCAGAGAGTTCCGAACTTCCATTTTTTTAATAGGTGGCGCTGTTACTTTCACTTTGGGTCCATGGATTTCTCTACTCAGGCGAATTCCTGACAAAAACGACCGCTGCACCTTCACAAGAGGTAGTCGAGGGGAGGTCATGATATTTTTTGAAAAGAATAAGGTCTTGGGAGTTGAACCAAACAGGGGGTTTTGAATATATTAGAAGGAATTTAAAAAACAAACACGACTTGAAGCGAGCAGGGGTAAAAAAGGTGTCCGCCCTTGTACATGTTTATACATTGATAGTATATTTACGTGGATAGTGACAAGGCCCTGTGATTCAATGCGGCAATGGTACTGTGTATTCACCTGCAATTTTCGCCACCATCTATTTAATTTTACTACCACAGTACCATTGTGTCACAGTTTATATAGAAATTGCCATGTATTATATATTTGGGGTGGTAATGAGGCGGTCACACTAATGAAAACATGAAAAAAATACACTGATTTAGAATAGAATAGAATAGAATATGTTTATTTGTCAATTGAAGACGCCCATTATAGGCAGTATAATTACATGAAAATCACAATATTTACATTAATTGGTATGATTAGATTGATTGGATTTAACATACAAGACATACAAATATATGTATGTAAATATACAATTTTGTAATCAATAATTTTGACAAGTATAGTGATCCCTGTAATAGATTAAGAGACGGTACATCATCCACAGTTGTATATCTAACACAGATATATAATTATTATTATTAATATTGTATAACATAAGATAATACTATTATTAATTTTGAATTATATCATTTCTAGATGAATGTAACTTTAGTATCATATCAGAAAGTTGAGTTATGATGAAATTGTCTTCATTGGACATTAACCATATAAATTGCTCTCTAATATCTAAATGTTTAAAGTTATAATTATTATTATTTATAAGATCAATAAATGGTGTTCTCACATTTTGAAGTGCTTCACATTTTAATAAGAAGTGAATTTCATCTTCAACTTCCTTTAAACATAATTTACAAATTCTTTCTTTTGCCTGAAGCCCTCTGTGTCTTCCTCTTTCTATTTCTTAATTATGATTACTTATTCATAATTTTTAGAATGCCAAGAAAAGAATAAGAATATTATCAGGGGTTAAAAAATCCCCTAGCCCGACGCGTATCTACTTATATTCATATATGTTATATGTTGTTTAATCAGCAGCAATGTTTTTTATTTATTCAACCGCTAGCTTTTTGTCGAAATTGAGAGCAAAGAAGGTAGAAAAACTGTATTCTCGTCATAAAACAGCTTCAACAAATGACGGCTTACCGGAAATTTCGAAAATGAAATATCGGATTGCGGAACCGGGAACGACTATTTCCGGTTTTGCCGATAGTAAAAATTTTTTTTTTTAAATTAATGCCGACCGACCCTAGATTTTTTTGACATGTGACCATCAACACACATATTTTGTTTTGGCCTTACAGTGACCTGAAATGTGGAAAATAAGTGAAAATAAAACGCAATACCAGATATGAAAAGAAAGATAGTTAAACTAATATACATTGTACATGTTGTACAAGGGTTCAAGTCTGCAAGTCGGATTCATGAAATCACGGTATTGACCAGGACTAGTGGTTCATAGATTCGGGCTAGTAATATTTGGGAGTATGCTAGCCCTGGGCTAGTGAGGTGGTCCAAGATTTTTTAACCCCTGATTATATACTAATAAATTAAGTTTTGCACATAATTACATGTTGGTTTTCATAAACGGTACTGTATTCATCCATTTTCTTAGCTGGAGTTCGCATTTTGTAATTAACCAATCAATGATAAACATTTGTCATTGGTACAAAATATTAAATTTGCAGCTAAATCCAGACATAATCCTCATGACTTCATTGCAATTAAATTAGTTGAAACAGAAGTTACATGTAAATACAGTAATTAAATTCACCTCTGGTCCTTGTTGACACTAAATCGGATATACACTGTATCTATTTTGTTTTTCATCAAATTTTACTAATCGCATGTGGTGTAATGGTTAGCCCAGGATTAGGTCATACCAAAGACTATACAATTGGTATTTGTTGCTTTTCCACTAAGGAGTAAGAGCAAAACTGGTTGGCTCAGAATCAAAATAATGTGTCCTAAGTGACGTGACGTTTCTAGCAGCGTAATGGTGTTTCAGTGAGCTAGCACTATAAAAATCCAACTCAGCATGTTAATCTAGAACAAAGCAGGCATTATCATCTCATCAAAATGTAACTTGTTCTCGCCATGATATAGCTGAGAAATTGCTCATTTGGGATTAAATAATAATCACTCACTCACTCACTCACTCAAATAATACACAACATGTTTATTTTATTTTTATAAAAATAGAATTCAAATTTTCCATTGACATGGAGGATTTCTTTTTAGTTTCGCCACCTTTCATTATCAAATTCCAGTATTTCCTGTATCATACCTTTACACTGTTCCAAAGATCTCTAATTTTTCTATAAAGATTTACCATCAAACGTTTAAGCCAAGAAATAAAAAAGTTTATAATGTTGATTTTTACCAAACGTCTGGAAGAATAATGGATGTAAATATACTGAATTTCAAGCCACCTCCTGCTTCCTACCGATAAATTACATTAAATTTTCTTGTCTGCAGAGAGAAAATACTTTTTAAGCCTATGGTATAATCAATTTTAATGACTGTTTCTCAATGACTCCACAAGAACCTACCACCTCACAAAATAAATGAATGGAATCGTCAATTTTTCATTCTTAATACATTTGTATTTCATCCCATTTTAATGCAGTTTTTTGCAAAGTTAACATCTTTATGGGTTATTGATCATAGACCAAAGAAAATAAGCTATTTTTATGGAAGCAAGTGAGGCCCAAATTCAGAAATATCGTATACATGAAAAACATACACAAATTTGAAATTATATTTTTCATCAAATTTTTACATGTTGGATGCATTTTTTTTTAACTTTAAGATAATTGTTTAATTATTTCCAATTGTATTCCTTATAACATTCCCTACCAATGTTTTTCAATCAGATTTAACCTGCTAGTTCTTATATGGTTTCCAATATTGAATGGGACTAAAGGGAACCAACTCTTGAAATAGTCAAATGAGACAAATACCCAAATTACAGTTGGTTCAGCAAACTACTATGTCCAACACAGTTTTATTGTACCAGCTAAAATACTGTAGCTGTCCACATTTGCTTTTAATATATACTTGTTGAACTTTCCCTTGGCTTTGTTGACATTCTGCGGTCGTATCATGCTTCGCTAGGCATTATTATTTTAGTACAATGTAGGCTACAGTCGTGATAGGTTAACATATGACTCTCAAATGATTCTATCCAAAATTGAATACTTGTACCAGTGCATATACATTGTATAATAATTTTTATCAAATTTGAGACTTGACTGAACATTGAACATAAAAATCAGGCCAGAGATACAAGCTCACATGAGCCTCTAGTCTCTTTCAAATCACAGTCCTTGAAATGAAAATTTAAATTTACTTGACTGGATCAAATTCTTGAATGTATTTTTATATAATTCTAAATAAAAATGGAAAAATGTACAAGTCCGTGCAAAGTTTTAACTTGGCTTGGGATGGAGGACCGGTGCTCATCATGAGGACTAAAATCGTGTTGAATTTTCTGTATGTACATTTGTATAGGTTATACAATGTATAATATGACAGATTAGATAAACCTGCAAGTTATCATTTTTCTTATCAAATCAAATCTCTGAATAAGGTTATTAATGTACGAAAACATGTTGAAAAATAAAATAAAAAATCTCTGATAAAAACAATTATGGGGTAGGGACAGTTTTGATTGGTCGCTCAAGTTTCAACAAAGGATCAAAATTGTTATATATTGCCTTATGTACGTAATATATAAAGGTATATTAGGTCATTGTCTTGTACATTGTAAGAATAGAACAGCTGTTGAATTTCACACCTGAGACTATAATAGGAAAAGTATGCCAACCATGTAAGTGTGTGATCAGTTATAAATTGATAAAATACATTTTTAAGATATTTGTAGTTTTTGAAATTTTAACTGGTGTAAAATTCATGTCTTGTCAAATTTATATTTTGTGGTAATAATCATGTGACAAAAGACATATTTATATAATTAAAAGTGAGCAATCAAACAAATGTAGATGCATGTTCTAGATAGTGACCTTCAACTGAAGTTGCTAAATTTGAATATTTATAGATTTCTATATGCATAAACATAAAGAAAAATCTGTCCCAACTGTCTGCTTTCAGATGTGGGTAATATTTTATCGAAAAATAAAGATGGCCTCCACCACAGTATAAAGTTAACATAAAACACTATGGGATAATGAATAAATAGTTTTCTGTGAAACTTAAAAACTTTTTTAACCAAAATTGTACACGAATAGTCATTTTTTAGTCATGCACAATTATTTGGCCAGTGTCGATTAAAAATCCATGATGGCTGCCACCACAGGACATTGTTTAATAAATATAGGATCGTATTGAATATGAATAAAAGGTGATTTTTGTTTTGTTTACCTGGAATCTGTCTGTAAGCTTTTCACATTCATATCTTCTGCCCCTCACAAGTTTTTTTTTATGTGTGGATTAGAAATCCAAGATGGCCACCAATGAAGGACATTTGTTTAATATAGAATCCTTTGGGAATATGAATGATAGACTTTTTCATTTGCATGCCGTCCGCCTGTAAACTTTTCACATTAAAATCTTCTTCTGCAAAGCTGCTGAACCAAAAGCAAAACATATATAAATGATATTGATTGATTGATTGGTATTTAACACCAACTTAGCAATATTTCAGCTCTATCTAGGCGTGTAAATGATAATGAATAGGACATGAAATATAGATAACATACTACACATAGAAAACAGTTTATTTACATTAAAACAAATGATTATTTGTGCTGACTTAAAGCATGAAAAATTTTAAGGAATTCACAATTGAAATGTAGTTGCAGGTAAAAACTTTTTAATGAAATTTTTTAGTGGAAATGTTGCAACCATATATGTGAATATCCGTATGGTAATAAGCAATGTTTTATGGAATTCCGATCTAAAATGGAAGAGTAGTGCTTATAAACTTTTTTGACATACGGACGGACAGACTGACGGAATAGGACGGAAACAAAATGTCTTCACCCAAATTATGTTTGAAAAATGAAGAAGAAAAAAAATTTGTATGCTTTACTTGAGGGTTTTAATAAACTGATAATCAAATTGATTTTTTATTGATTGTTCAATGTTACATGTAGTAACTGCAGACATGCTTGAGATCAAGCAATCAGAATCTAATTTAAAATTAGTTGTACAGCATCGGTGGTGTAATGGTTAGTGTACTCGAGGGCGGTAGATCGTGGGTTCGAACCCCAATGGAGTCAAACTAAAAACTATAGAATTGGTATTTGGTACTTCTCCGCTAAGCACGCAGAATTAAAGAGAAAGAGCAAAGACTGGTTGTTCGGAATCAGGATAATGTGTACGAGTGGGGCGACATGGCTACCCACAGACTGTTGTTTCAGTGAACTAGCACTATAAAAATCCAACTAAGCGTGTTGGTCTAGTACAAAGCGAACCTCATCATCATCTCATTGAAAATTAACTTGTTCTCGCCATGATTTAGCTGAAAAATTGGTTTTGGCGTTAACAACAATCACTGATTGCAAAGCAATTAAATACAAAATGTATATTGAGCAATCAGACAACAGCTTCTTGTCTGATACTCGGTTTACGGTCCTAGTGATTTTGTAGGCTCATCGCTGATTGGTCATTTGAAAATTAAAATGTGAACCTTACGTTGCCCCATATGCGATGTCATTAGAAGTTAAGTGTATTGCCATAGAAAAATAATTTTTAAAAAGATACAACAAACATCTAATTTTGATTTGATTAATTGGAGCTCAAGCAGTTCATGACTAACTAAATGAACGATACAAGGGACCGGGTGGCTCAATGAGTTAGGTAGTTGGATTACCTAACAACTCATACAAGCCTATCACCAGTACGGCGTGAGTTCGCGCCCAGCTTTGTAAATTACAAAAAAGGGTGCACTCGAATCGCAGCCGCAAGTGATAAAGTTTACCAGTTGCTTGCCCATGGTCAGTGGTTCTCTCTGGGTACTCCGGCTTCTTCCACCACTAAAACTGGTCGCCATGATATAGATGAAATATTGCTGAAAGTGGCGTTAAACAATAAATCCAAATCCAGATACAGGGTCAGTTGACACCAATCTTTAAATATGTAATTCTATTTTCAGAGATGGTGGGGGAGGACAAGCTGCCGAGACCAAGATGAAAGAAGAAAAGCAGCCAGAAGCTAAGTCTGAAGTTGCTCCTGCCAAGAATGAAACAACTGAGAAGACAGAATTTTCTATGGCCGACTTCCCAACGCAGTTTGGTAAACCTAATAGGAAAAAAGAGAGTTTTTTCCATGAAGGTTTGTCTGACCTGCCATCACGCCGCGAAGACGAAGATGATGACCGAAGTCATAGGAGATATAGACGACATCGAGGTGATCGTGGTGATGCAGATCGCCGTGGAGATTCAGATCGCCGTGGAGATTCAGATCGCCGTGGAGATTCAGATCGCCGTGGAAATTCAGATCGCCGTGGAGATCCAGATCGCCGTGGAGATCCAGATCGCCGTGGAGATCCAGATCGCCGTGGAGATCCAGATCGCCGTGGAGATTCAGATCGGCGTGGAGATCCAGATCGCCGCAGTGATCGTGATGCTGATCACCACAGTGACGATGAAGAAAAGTTTGAGAGGGAATATGACAAAGATTTGGATAGATCCAGGTTTGGAAGAGGTCGTAGTAGAGGTGGACGATTTGAAAGATCAAGGCATTTTGACGATGATGATGAATTTGGTAGAGATGGGCCACCTCGTCTAGAAGATAACCCATTTAGAAGACTTGAACAAGGTGATGGACGTCCTCCGCCTGGATTAATGGACATGCATGGAGGGAGACCACCACCTAGAGATAGATTTGATGACAGGCCTCCTTTTGATGATGACAGATATGGGCCTCCAAGGTACAGAAGAGGATCTCCACCCCCGTTTGATGATGACAGAAGGCGAAGATATAGACGAGATGCTAGAGATGGCCCCCCTTTTGATGGTCCGCCACCATTTGATAGACCACCTTTTGAAGATGATAGATTTGATAGACCTCCAAGATATGGACCTAGATATGATCATGATGGTCCACCTAGGTATGACGCTGATGGGCCACCAAGATTTGATCAAGATGGCCCACCAAGATATGATCGAGATGGCCTGCCGCCTCCACCCTTTGATGGTGATAGACCACCGTTTGACAGATATCATTTCAATAGAGATAGAGATGGTCCACCACCATTTGGACCACCACGGCCAGATTCTCCACCATTTGGACCACCTCCACAAAGGCCTCGTGGAGGACTACTGCCTACACCACCACCCTCAGTTCAGCAGCCATCTGAACCACCACAATATCCAGGGCCGTCACCAGGACCTACTGAAGTCCATCATCAAAGTTTGCCATATTCTGGGCAAGATGGTCCAAGGTTTGGACCACCTCAGCCCCAAGTCCCTCCACCACAAATGGGACCTCCATCATACCAGCAAGGATCTATGCAATTTCAAGGTCCACAAACATTCCCAACACCTCCTCAACCAATGATGCAAGGTCCTCCACCTGGAATGCCACCACAAATGCCGCCAGAAATGCCACCTAATATGTCAGTTGGTATGGACAATCAGCAATACTATGCTCCACCACCCCCTCCTATGATGCCACCGGGTGACCCAATGATGCAGCAGCAAATGTATGGTCAAATGCCACCTGGTCCAATGCAAGGGCCACCCCCGCCTCCACCCCCACACTTTCCAATGCAGCCCCAACAGCCACCTCCACCTCCACCCATGGAGCCACAGCAGATGATGCCACAGATGCCACTACCTCCTATGGATCAACATCCTATGATGCCACAGTATCCTCCACAACCACCCATGTCACAGCCACAACAAATGTATGAACCAATGCCACCTCCACAGGTGATGGCATTCCCTCCTCCACCACCACCTCCAGAACCAGTAGCAAGTCCTACACTTGCAACAGTACCAGAACAAATACCAATTCCTCCACCTCCTGCAGAGGAGGAGCGTAAATCAGAGGATATGGAAATAGAGGCTACAGAGGCATTAGAGGTTCCAGCTGTGTCAGAACAACCAGTGGTTGATGAAGGAACTAGAATGGTGTATTCAGCTCAACCTACTTTTTCACAGCCAGCATCAACATTCTCACAGCCAGCTCCAACATTTTCGCTGCCTGATCCAACATTCTCGCAGAATGCACCTGCATTCTCACAGACAACACCTGCATTCTCGCAGACAACTCCTGCGTTCTCGCAGATGGCACCTGCATTTTCACAGCAAAGTAACGATCCTCCACCACCACCAACGGTGGTTTTTCCGACACATATTTACAGTGCAGTGCCTCAGATTCAAAAACACGAAGAAACGAAAACGGCAGCTCAGAAAGCAGCAGAGGAACTAATGCAGATGGTTAATCCAGTGGAACAGCCCCTTCTTCAGCCAGTGAAAGAGCCTGAACCTGTTGTGGTACAAGAACCATATAGAGGATTTGTTCCAGTTCAGTCAGTTGAACCTGAAGTAGTTCAGGAACCAGTACAAAAGCCTGAACCTGTTGTTGAACCCGAACCTGAACCAGCAAATGTGCTTGAAAGGGAGATAACTGCAGAAAAACAACCATCAGGTGATCCAATCAAAACAACAGCACAACAATTACTGGAGAGGATTAAACAGAAACAGTTGAAGGCCCAGGCTTCATCACAAGCCGGGGGAAGCAACCCATTAATAAAATCAGCTCGTCGATTTTTTAATCCAGTTGCTATGGTAGCAGGAAGTAAAATACAGTTTGCGATGGCCTCTGCGAAGAAGAATGTAACCACAGATAATCCTCTAAAAACCCAAGAGGAAGATGCTGACAAGAAAAAGAAGAAGGAAGGGAAAAAGGAAATGTTCAGGCCTGGTTTGGATGGCGAGGAAACTTTGTCCAGTATTATGCAAAAATATCAACAGCATCAGAAATTCATTGAACACCTGAAAACCAGTAAAGACGGTGAAAGTGAAATGGTAGAAATGCAAATGGATACTGCACCGGTTAATGGTACTCCAGCCGAAGTTAAGATACCGGCCGTTGAGGATAAAGAGGTTGTAGAACCAGGTAAAGAAGAACCTAAAGAAGAGGAAGTTGTAGAAAATAAAGCTGAAATTAAAAAGCGATCAAGATTTGCTGACATGACTGAACAAGATATGGAGTTGGTACGAGAAAAGGAACAGGAAGTAGCTTCATCTGTAAGTACCGAAAAGGAGGACAAAAAGCCTGGCAGAACTGAATCTTCTGAAAGAAGAAAAGACGATGACAAAAATCTTAAATCCAAGCGATCTCCAAGTCCCGAACATGAGGAAGAGTCCAAATCTAAACATAGACGAAGATCGCCATCCCCAAGGGAAAGACAAAGATCTAGGACTCCTGAACGATCTAGAGACACGAGAGACAGGAGGTCAAGATCTAGGTCGTATGAAGATAGATACTCATATGAAGACAGATACTCTAACAGGAAGTCTAGAAGGTCTCCGAGTCCAAGGAGAAGAGATTATGATGACAGACAGCGTCGAATGAGACAGTCACCCACGCCGAGATATAGAGATAATGACTTCCAAAGAGGACACAGAGACGGGAGAGGGTTCAGAGGATGGAGACAGGATCGTTCTCCTAGTCCAAGAGCTGATTATAGATCCAGACAGAGAGATAGGTCATCTAGTCCAAGGTCTAAAAATTATAGAGGTCAACAGAAAGAGAGGTCACTAAGTCCTAGAACCAGTTTTCGGACAAGACCTAAAGAAAAATCACCAAGTCCAATGCAAACAAGAGATTATTCACCTAAATCAGTCGAATATCGGTCAAATGAGAGAAAAAAGTCCCCAGAGCCTGATTATAGAGGACAGCATAGGTCAGTGTCACCAAAAGAGATGGAATATAAGCTAACAAAACAGCAGGACATGTCACCTCCTCACAGGCCATCTGATAATAAGGCTTCAAGGGCAAGAGATAGGACATCACCTGATTACAGATCGGAGAGAACACCAAGCCCAAAACGTAACGATTATAGATCTTCAAAACAACGTGAAATATCGCCTAATGCTCGGCAGACAGACTACAGAAGTACAAAGCCAAGAGAGAGATCGCCAAATATAAGGACATCAGATTATAGGTCATCAAAGCAAAGACAAACTTCTCCAAGTGCAAAAATAGAGGATAGTCGATCCAAACCAAAGGAAAGATCTGTTAGCCCAAGATCATCAGCTTATCGTCAGAAACAAGCAGTAAGGCCATCCAGTCCCAAACCTGTAGAAAACAAATCACAACAGAGAGAAATGCCACCTAGTCCACGAGGTAAGGTACCTTTAGAAAAGTCTAGTAAACACAGTCCTGATGCCAGACGTGGTGGTGGTCAGGTGGTTAAAGAACGAAAAAGGAAGGAGTCTGCCTCGTCGTCTTCCTCCAGCTCTGAATCCAGCTCTTCGGAGGAATCCGAGAGTGACCAATCATCTGACACACCAGAAGACGAGAGAATTAAAAAAGAAAAACGTGAAAAACTTTTGATGGAATTAAAAAGTATTGAAGAAAGTCTTGAAAAGCAGAGAACTTTAAAGAAGAAAGGAAAAGGGAAAGATACTGGAAAATCTGAGGATAGAGAAAGATCTGAAGATAGACAGAGCTATAAATCTTCTAGATCTGAGGAGGAGAAAAAACATGAGGGTAGATGGGATAGTAGGCAAAAGAGAGAGGAGGAAAAGCCTCAATCACAAAAAACCAGAGAAGGACCAGAGAGAGGTGATGAAAGGCAGAAACAAGAAATACCAGATTTATATCTAAAATCTGTTGAGAAATATCAGAAAGAATTTAAGAGCCGACGAAATGAATACGAGGACCAAAACAGAAGGACAAGGAGAGACGATTATGACCAGCAATATGGACCAGAAGAAAGGTGGGCAAGAGATCGGAGAGACTCTAGAATGGAATATGATAAACCTATATATGAAGATAATACGGAGAGAGAAAGTCGTAGCTCTGCCGGAACGAGGGGTAGTGGTGACGAGAGAGGGCGATCTACAGTTGAATGCTACTTAGACCAATCTGCCGATCCACCAATGATGTACGATGAAAATGTAAAGAGAGATAAGAACGATTCCAGAATGAGATATGAAAAAAGGCGACAAGATCCAAGATATGAAAAAGATGAAAGTTCTGATGAAGAGAGGCAAGATAAACCAAGACATGAAGAAGAAATTGTTCACGACAGGAGGCGGGATTCAAGAGCAAAATACTCGGACATAAGTCCTAAAGAGGAAATAATCAATCCTAGATCAGATTATGATGATCCAAGGCATGATTCACATTACGAAGAAAAAAGCAAATCATCGAGATCTGATTCCAGAAGAGGTTATGTTGAGAGAAATCCTGATCATGATGGGAATTATATAGACAAGAGGAGAGAATCCTACTCCGAGTATGCTGAAGGCCCTGATCGTAGCAGGATGGATTCTAGAACCGAATATAATGATAGAAGACAAGATATGAGGAGTGAATATGAGGAAAGAACGAAATCTAGAGGTGAAAATGAAGGAGGTGAACGGAAAAAAGATTTAAAAGATTCACAATTGGAATATGCAGAAATTCCACAGAAACAAGCAAGAGCTGACCTTCGGTCTGTACAAAATGAATATGAAAGCTACGAGGGGTACCACCAAAGCAGTAGAGGTACATCTGAGAAATCTAACAAAATTGACCCAGTTGATGAACTAGATTATTACCTGAATCGTAAACCAAAAGCTGCTCAACCGGCACAACCGGAAAAGAATGGAAAATGGCAAACAGAAAAGTCACAGAGTCCGCCAGATATTAGGCAGTCATATTACTCTCCTGACAATATGGATCATGACGAGGAAGATTCACGTGATAAAAAGTCTAAGAAAAAGAAGAAACATAGATCTAGATCACCCCTTAGCAGAGAGACTAAGAAAAAGTCGAAGAGATCAAAGAGGTCACCTTCACAGGAAAGCGATGAACAAAATAGACATCGAAGGTCATACAGGTCACCCGTAATGGAAGAACTTGATCGAGATAGCAGACGACGTTCACCTTCTCCCCGATATCGACGTACATCATCGTCAGAGGACCAACCATACAATAGTAGAGCTGAACGTTACTGGCGACCTCCAGACCACAAACTTGATGAAATTCATCACTACACGGACAAGAAACACAAAAGTGCATCTATTGCCACAGATTTTCCGGAGTCGCTTGAATTGGAAAGAGCTGTGAGAAAGTCAAGTGACTCTGACATTAAGGAAGAAAACGTTAAAAGCAGAATCGAACATAATTTACAATTTGTTGAGGAGGTCATGGAACCAGATCGAACCAAGAAACAAGATCCTGACGATCCTCCATTAGTTAGACTACCAATAAATGAATCTGACAAGACCGAAGTAGTAAATGATTTAAAGCAGGGAGGAACAATGGAAAATGTAGGATATGGTCAGTTTAAAACGGCTGAAACAAATAGCAAAATAGATAAACAAACCAAAATTACAGACAAACAGAGCCGGAGACGACCCAGAATCAAACGTTTACCGGTACCAGACACAACTTCACCATATGGTTCTGCCAGCGACTCAATGTCCAATCAAGGAGACTTGCAGTCAATTAAATCAAATCAGAGTGACACTCAATCAGAGACTTCCTATGCCAGTGATGGAGAAAAACCTGATGGAGGAAAACCTGATAAAGAACAATTGAAAATTATCAAAGATCCCTGTGAGGTACTTAACACTGAAATAGTTCCTACAGACAGCAAGCCAGATCGTAAAGAGGAGAATCCTGGATTGGCAGGTTTGATGAGTGTATATGACGATTCCGACAGTGAATCTAAATCAGAGGCGAAGAAATCGTCAAGATTTCTTGATCCTGACGAAGGGCAAAATATTTCTACTACCATAGAACCTGGTGTTATTCCAGATTCAAAAAATGACTTGAAAATTGATGATGATTATGCCAATGCTGAGTCAGTTTCATACATTAGTAAAGAGAATATCGTCGTAGGTGATGAAAATATAGAGATGATTGATACTTGTCAAAGACGAAGTATAATAGCCGATTACAGTGACTCGGATGATAATACAAATCAAAGTACTTTAGAACAGCCGAACATCCTTGAAGCAAATACCGGTCTGCGCTTAGCTGACCCTGTTTTCACAAATGTTAAGAGCAAGTTGAGTGAAAATGAAGTACCATTTACATCTGCAGATGTGGATGAAAAATGCCAAGAGGATACGAATGATGAGATTGTAACATCTACTGAGCAGAATGATTCACTGTCTGATTTCAAGATGGCAACAGCTACTAAATCAGAGCCAAGTAATGATGCTATTAAATTACAGTACAAACGAACCAGATATGGGATCCGTGTAAAATCTAAGGATACGTTACCTGAGAAGGCCATTGACGTACAAGATGAAGCCAGGATTGATATTCAAGACGCGGAAATACTGAAAGAACCAGTTTTGAGTGATGATACAATCGCAGAGTCTGTTTCTATGGAGCTTAACCTGGCAGAAAACACTGAATTAAAATGTAATACTAAAACAACAGCCGAAGTAAAAGTCAAGGTCAAGGAAACAGAGAAAGAAGAGAAAGAGGACATCATTGAAAAATCGGAAAGTTCTGATATAACAACTATCAAAAATTCATTCGTAGACGAAGGTTTACATAGTACAACATCACCAAAGCAACGTGAAAAATGGGCTAGAAATGAAAGCCTAGAAACCATGGACAATGAAAAAACAAGGAAAGGTAGTCATGCCCCTGAATTATATGCAGTAAAACGTAGAGAAGATTCTGACAGGCGTAGCTTCTCTCCCGATAGTAGCTACAAGAAATCTTATCGACACAGCCATTCACCAGACACAAGTAGTTATTCACCAGAAAGGAATAAAAGATCAAGCCGGTATCACCGTTCACCAGACAGGCATAGTTATTCACCAGAAAGGAATAAAAGATCGAGCAGGTATTGCCATTCACCAGACAGGCATAGTTATTCACCAGAAAGGAGTAAAAGATCGAGCCGGTATCACCATTCACCAGACAGGCATAGTTATTCACCAAGCAGAGACAGAGGAAGGTCTGAGCATCATGTCCAATCTCCAGACAGACGTAGCTATTCACCAAAGAGAGGTGGACGGTCAGAGCATCTTGTCCAATCTCCAGACAGACGTAGCTATTCACCAAAAAGAGATGGACAGTCAGAGCCTCGTGTCCAATCTACAGACAGTCGTAGCTATTCACCAAGCAGAACCAAAGAAAGGTCTGAGTATCATGTCCAATCGCCAGACAGACATAGACATTCAAAACATGTAAATGACAAAAGAAGAAATGAACCTAGTTGTTCACCAGACAAACATGGCTATTCACCATTAAAATACAGCCATTCACCAGACAGAGAACAGAAGAGGTCAGACCAATACAGTTTTTCACCAGACAGGCGTAACAAATCACCAGAAAGTAGTAAGGGTTACAAACGATCTGACCACAGTACTCGTTCACCAGACAGAGAACAGAAGAGGTCAGACCAATACAGTTTTTCACCAGAAAGTAGTAAGGGTTACAAACGATCTGACCACAGTACTTGTTCAACAAACAGACATAATTATTCACCAGATAGAAGTATCTTAACTAGAGACAGTCATTCGCCTGAAAGAAGTAGTCGTTCACCAGTTCGAGTTTACAAGAGGTCTGACCATCGCAATAATTCACCAGAGGCTGAAACATTATCTAGAGATGACCGAGCTCTGTCTCCAAAAAACAGAGATAGACAAAATATTACTGAAGAATGGAAATTGACAGAATTATCACAAAGAAGGTCAAAAAGAGGTCGTGTAACATCAGATTATAAACAGGCGGAAAGATCGCCTTCCCCTGAAAGGGTCACCGTTGACTCGAAAAATGTTTCTGATACAATTGAAAAGAAGCCAGTTGAAATGGATATCGATCCTGATGAAGGAAATGCAGATCATATAGTAAAAACAAAGAAAAGTCAAGCATCAGAAGCTGTTATTGAGAAATTAAAACGTAGATTGAGTGAAGATACTGAGGTCAGATCTGTAGACACAATACCTGAAGATAAGTCAGTTGAGAAAACACAATCTAGAAAATTGGTGGATGTTGACGAACCAAAACGTTCATCAAGATGGTTGCTTAGATCTAGAATTGGTGAATCACAAGAGGAAAGCTCTAAACCAGCAACAAGGTCAAAGCGATCACAGAAATCAAGGGATGATGATAACGCACATGATGCACCGAAACGAGAAAAGCAAGCGGAAAGACGTAGAACTCGTTCATCTAGATCAACAGAAGATTTTGTTGACCAGAAAACTCCAGATGTTCCCATTGAAAGACAACTATCGAAACGACACAAAAAGTCCCGTAAATCTAGTATGGATGAGGGAAATGATCCAAAATTGTGCAATCAAATCTCAGTAGACTTGTCTAGTATTGCTTTGCCTGGAGAAGGAATTCGTATTAAGATATTCAATGAAGCACTGAGTCCATCGTCATCGATGAAGACGGATCCAAAGTTCAGTCCATCTGAAGATTCCATAGCTTGTAATGTAAAGCTGGAAGAGATTGTTTTACCAGGGGAATTACCACAAGTCAAAGAACAAAAGTCTCCAGAGGAATCTATGTCAAATGAAAGTGAGGTTAGGAGAGAACCAGTTGATGATAACAAATCTGGTACAAAAGTTGAGACCACAAAATCAATGGTAGAAATAACACAAGAAAAACAAATTCCACCACCAAAGAAAGATGATCCAATCAGGTCACAGCAGATATTGGATACAAGTGGGCCCCCTTCTGTGTCACAGCCTAGAACCACATTTTCATTTACTTCCAAGAAGTTGCCAGACGATAGACGTCAGCCAATCAAATTTGGTCTACCAAAATCGTCAAGCTCAGGTAAACGATGGGACGATGACGAAGATGATATAGATTTTACAGACAAACTTGTCGTGAAAAAGACAGCAGACAATCAAATGGAGGAATCGATGGATGTTATGAAAAACACAGAATCTGAAAATTTATTTACAAAACTTAAAGACATGCAAATGTCCGTAGGTGGAGATGTTGAAGTAAAGATGGATGTTAAAATTAATTTAGATGAAGTGAAAAGCTCAGTAATGGAGGAAAAAGTGAAGGAAACACCTGAAAATCCATGCCTTACCACGTCGATGAATGAAAGTTTTTTCCAAACCTCAAGCGATGATGATCCTGAAATAAGTTTCAAGTCTCCTTCTCTTGTTATGAAAACTAAAAACACTGGTCAATTGAAAGAATCGTCAATGAAAACCAGGTGGGACCAATCAGCAGGCATAGCACAGGAAGTTGTGAAAATTGCTGAACCGAAAGAAATATCTAAAATGATAGAAGCAGAAGATAATAAAAAGACCAAAGTAAGAACTAAGACACGCTGGGACCCACCTGAGGAAACACCTCAGCAATATGAACTCTATGATCCATTACAACCGACAGATGACTTGTATGATCCAACTATGCCTACGGAAGATGAATCGCTGAAGTCGGAGGAAGTAGATATGGCTACACCAGTAGATAAAAATAATGATACTGCATTGCCAAGTGAAACTTCGAAGAAAGACAACAAGGATACCCCTAACATAGAATTGTTTGATCCCGTGAAATCGACAAAAACCAACGAGGGTGACAAAAATCCAATGCAGACTGAGGTTTCAACAGGCTTTCAAGTTTCTGACGAGACCACTTCAGTTTTAGCAACAGAGAAATGTCAACCAAAGCAAGTAGAAACAGCAGAAGAGAGAGTGGATGGAAAAGTGACGAAAAGTGCAGAAGACGGACAAATAGTCTCAACAACTTCAAATCAGATTGAAATTAATCTTCCTCCAAAATTTCAAGGAACGGAAGACATGTTTACCGAGAAACAACCGACCTCCAACAAGTCTGATCAAAGCAAGGATATCAGTGGAAGCAGTGAATTGTCCATAATAAAAGTAGTTCCTCAGGATCAGGAGCCTATTGGTTTACAGGAATCTGAATTTACAGACAGACAAGTCTTAGAAATGTCTATGAGCGAAAGCCAACCCGATGAGAGAACGGCTGATGAGGAGGAGAAAATACGTACAACAGAACTGGTTGATGAGGGTACCAGTGGAATGATAGAGATTGCTCCTGTAGATGCTGATATTAATTTAGGAAGTAAAGCAAGTTTACTGACTAGCAAGCAATTGAAAAAGGAAAAGATTGACGATGAAGATGGAGAAATTCTACCAGAAATACATGGTCGAATGGAGAAGGCCGTTGGCATGGCAATTAAAACTGTATTATCTGACAAAAGCCAAGGTCAAGACGATGTTAAAGTGAAAGTAGAACTAAATGAGATGGAAAATCCAGGTCAAGTTATTCAGAGCATTGTAACAACTCGTGGAAAACCTATAATAGAGCAGATTGTCGGCATTGTCAAGATAATGGATCATGGAAATAAAGAACAGTCTCCATGCCAACCAAGATCTGATGAGATTGCAGATAAATTGAAAAAGGCACAAACTGAAGAAGCTCTGAAATTATTAGAACAGTTTAAAGGCATCGACACCAAAAACGAAGAAGCAATAAAAATGATAGAGAAATTCCGCAGCGTTGATAAAGAACTGAAAACTTTAGACCTAGATAAACCTCGAAGTAAAAAAGAGAGTTGGGAAAAAGAATCATACAAAGACCGCTATGAGGACAGTAGATACCGTGAGTCAAGCAAATACAAGGATAAAGACTATAGCCGTTACTCCAAAGATAGAGATTATGATAGGTACGACGATCGATCAAAAAGTTACGACAAGCGACGTGATAAATATTGGGATAAGCGAAGAAGAGACAGCCAAGAAAGATATGACAGCCGGGATAGAGATAGACAAGATAAAAAGAGGCACAAGAAGGATCGGTATTATGACAGACGGGAAAGAAGCTATAGCAGAGACAGAAGTCATAGTAGAAGTCCAGAACGTGGTAGAAATCGTAGTCATGGTCACAGTCGAAGTAGAAGTAGAGAAAGATCAAAAAGGCATAGTCGTGATAGCAGAAGTAGGAGTAGGGAAAGAATTCGAAGGAGTAAACATAGCCGTCCAGAAAAACGCAGATACAGCAGTGACGATAGCGATGATTCAAGGTCTTCAATGTCAAGGTCTTTTAAAAAGGAGAAGGAATCTTACCTTGATTCTTCTAAAGGGGAAGTAGATAAGCTGACAGAGGAATGGATAAGAATGGCCACAGAAAAGCCTAAAAAGTCAAAAATACCAACTACAACTGCTGCCAGTGGTAGTTCAGTGGTAACCTTGACAGCAACAAGCGCTACAGCCAGTCCACAGCTGTCATCAGCAGCTCCCACATATTACCAAGATGCTTATGGTAACTACTATCCTGTCACATCAACATCTCAGAGCTATCCAAATTACCAACAAGCAGTGCCACAACAGGGTCCATTGATGCCACCTCCACCAAGTCAAAGCATTCCAGGGATGGTTCCAACTAATCAGACAATGCCACCACAAGGAATGCTACCTCCAACACAACCTGTTCATCCTCACAGTATGGCGCCTCCACCTCTAGCGGCATCTCATGGTATGCCTCCACCAGGCCAGATGATGCCACCTCAAAACCAAGCAGTGCCACCTTATCAACAGACAAATCCAGCAGTTTACGGTCCACCGCCAGTGTATGGCCAACCTACACAAGATCAGATGTACATGACCGACCCACTAACATACGGCCATCACACGCAAGGACCTCCTGGTCCACCACAAAGTGCATTGTTGCCAACTCCTCCCACAATGCAGTTTGCTCCTCCACAGAATCCAGCAGTGAATCCAGGACAGTTTCAACCACCATCAATACTGCCTGGCCAAGAATTTGCACATCAAGGTCTTGTTCAGACACAACGACCTCCTTTGATTGGTGAAAGTCCAACCGAGGTAATTACGGATTCAGCCGTAAATCCTGCCTTTACCAGCAATCTACAAGGACAACGACTGCCATTCCCAATGCCTACCCAACAGAATGTACCAATGTTCAAAACAGCGGAGCAAAAGCAAGTAGTTGCACAACAACCAAAACCAACCACATCACCGCAAGATGTCAGCCAGTCACCAACTGCAGGTTTGTTGCCTGATTCCAGGGGTAACACATCATCCCCAGTTATTGTCACATCATCTTCAAAAGAGTATCAGCTACCTGAACTTCCCTACCAGAATGAAGGAGAAGCTACTCTTGCTTTACGATCAGATATCACCACAGGAGAGCCTAATATGGAATGCACTGCAAATAGTAAACCAGTTGAGGTAAAGCCAATATCCAAGCCACTCATGGCCTTGAAGGGATTCAAAATAAAACAGAAAGGATTGTCGCTTCTGATGCCGACAGACAATGTTGTAAGCAGTTCATTCCAGTCTGATGGCGAGGAAAAATCAAAAAAGCCTATAGAAATTGTAACACCCGAGTCCAGCAACGGTACACCTCCACCTGTGGCAGACGTACCAAAGCATCCACCACCGTCATCACAAACTGGATTGCCAATTAAATTGGGAATGAAACAAGACAAAAGAGATGCTGATTTAGCATCACCGCCACCATCTGCATCACCAAGACCGGAAAAAGTCAAATCACGGTGGCGTCGGTTGAATGATTTTGAAACTCCTATTGCTCAAAGTCCAGATAGCAATGTCTCCGAGATACCAGTGGCTGTGACTTCTGATATCGAAGCTTCACCTACCAAGGAACCAGCAGATATTGCTCAACCAACAAAGGGGAAAGAATCGGCGGTTTATGATGCTTGGGATCCTGCGTCTGATATTGTTTTCACTCCTGAGGCAATGAAAACTCAAACTGCGATGAGAGCAGCGAGGAAAGAGTCTACGTCGTCAGTAAAACGTGAGAAGAAGGTGAAAGAACCTGAATCGCCATTAAAGACGGATAAACCCAAAGAGATCGATTCTTCACTGAAAACAGAGAAAGTGAAGGAATCAGAGGAAGAAAAAGATCCAAATAAAATACCACACTTTGAACCTTTAGATGAAAACTTGTACCTCAGTGAAAAGTAAGTCAAACATTTTATTTTTTAATTTAATGGAATATGAAATTTTCTAAAGGCCTTTTTTATTTCTGGATGTAAATTTTAATGGTACCTAATGTTAAATTCATGGTTATCGAGAAGTTTCTGAAGAGCTCCATGTACACCTCGCCATTGGTAGGAATCCTACTAGCAAATGATTAGAAGGGTAAATGTCAGTGCACAGGCATGGCGACCCTTTGCATTTAAATACTTTAAAAATTCTAAGAGAAAATTCATATTTTATGTTTGTAATGTATTATTACAGATTCATCATTATATAATAAAATACACTTTAAATTTGATTAAAAACACACTTTTTTGACATTTGAAAATCATTTGTTTAATCAAATATGTGTTGCATCATTTAATTTTAGCAGAAAGAAGAGTAAAAAGATGAAAAGGATGTTGTGTGACTGTACGATCACGGACGAGGAGAAGAAATGTAACGTTGACGCCTGCGGTGAAGACTGTCTCAATCGTATGTTGTATATTGAATGGTAAGTCGTTCTTTTACTAATTTTCTTTTGTCAATAGAAACGTGTGTAATTCAAATCAAGCAATTAACAAAATTAATTTAGTTAAAGTTTGTCAGTGATTTGCAACAGGTCGGTGGTTTTCTCCGGGTACTCTGATTTCCTCCACTAATAAAACTGACCGCCACGATGTGACTGAATGTTGTTGAAAGTGGCATTAAACACCAAACACCAAAATTAATTTGATTCTTGATTTCTCTAAAATTTTGAAATTGAAATTGAAAAGCATTAATGTTGTCTTGACGATTTGCGTGCAACAAGGTACTTGAAAATATATCTGAATTTATTCATGAAAAAATGAATACATTATAAATTTACAAAGACATAAAGAAACGAACATCTAGTGTATAAAAAATCTTTATGAAAGAGTGACTGTTTTTGTCAGTAAGGCTGTGTCTGTTTTTTTCTTTGTTTTGCATCAACTGAATCTGTGAAAACCTACCAGCCAGCCAGGAAAAAAACCACACACAACTAAAAAAACACAAAAGTCTTATTCAACTATTTGACAAATCTGCAACAGAAGTTTATCTGAGAGGACATCAAACCAAACAAAACATCATGTCATATGTTTGGAGTACTTTGATGGTACATAGAAAAAGAAGAGATACATTTGATAGATACCCAATCCAATAAACAAAGTCACCCAGATGTCACCCCATGGTCTTCATGTACTTTTGAGATTTTGCATTTTAGTCTTGTATTCATTAAAATTTTGGTTTTGAATAAACACATTTAAGAACAAATGTTTTATTAAAAAACAAAAAAATACAAGAAACAACAAATTGCATCAAATAACTTAATAACTAGAAAATAAAGTCAAAACATATTGCAAATAAAATGTCTTCTACAAATGAGTGGACAAAATAAAGATGTAAATCAACAAGAGATAAAAAAAAATAAAAAGAAAGATATTCAGGACAAAAAATAATTTGGCACTTATCAAAAATGTTAAATAAGAAAACTAATATAAAATTGAAATGTCTTCGCCTGCAAAAAGTTACTAGCCATCTTTAATACAGGTCAATCTCGAACAAACCACTGAAACTTTCCTTCCATTCCATAATGGCTCACATGTATCAAAACATCTAAATCTAAATCACTAAGACGCTTCAAATACTGTACAGTGCACCCATTATTTAAAGCGCTCTATCGATATACTAGACTAAAATACAAAACCAAGGAAGGGAAAACCGCAAATTCCGGATTTTTAGACAGAATAGAAAAAAAATAACTTGTGTTTGTTTTTCACCAAAACTGTCTTAAAACCTACCCGCACGCAGACGCAAAACAAAGAAAAACACAACTTTGGCCTAACAGGACATGGAAGTAAATCAATGCAAGTGGCTATCTAACATTATACTTGAACACAAAATAGAGTAAAGTTACAGTGCTTTCATTACTGTTCTACATTTCACAGTCATGAATAGGGTTTTCAACAATGAGCATAACTTATACTCTAAAAGGAGTGTGAAACAGCCCCTAGCTAGCCAGAGAGAGGTACTTTTTACTTCTGCCGATAAATGCTACATCTGGACATCTTTGTCTCCATTTAATGTTATTTTGTGTATAGAATTTTATTTCTCCGACAGCGAGTTATCAACAAGAAAATAAATTGCTGGTGAATATGTGATTTCTGATTTCTGATGTACGGAAATATGATGATACAATTCTTTAAAATTATTCACTTTGGTTCCTTTGAAATTGCCATCACTTTGACCATGAGGAAGGCAGAGTTGTGACGGAGCATCAATAGTACCTGATCAACTACACAATCGATTTATTAAAGTTAGAAAGAACTAAAAAAGAAAAAGAAAAAATACAACTCAGAAAATGAATACTAAAAAGATGAGCAACACTGACTAACAAAAATAACCTGTGAGTGAACCCAGGTGCTCCAAAGTGTAAGCAGGTCCTGTTTCTTATGAGACGCATAACATGTCGCTTATAGTCAAGTCCAGAAAAAAGTCTTGTCTGTGATAGAGGGAAGACAAATTGATGATCCATTGCCATTTGAGATATGGATATTATGTATAACAGTAAACCAGTTTGTGATGACTACTGTAGAAGTTTTGCAACACTGACTTCAACCTTGGAACAACGTAGCCTTGTTTGATTAGCTTTTGCTGTCTAGAAAATCACTGCAGATCAACTTTTCGTTGTAATCCATTGTCGACCCAACATCTGTTACAAAGATGTATCATCATCTATAGCAATAGTTTATAAAGTACATGTATAACATATTGTTCCAGAATGTTCTCAAATATTTTAGAAGGAAAAAAAACCTTAATACAAGATTTGTTGTTATACTACTAGTATTATTATGAAAAGAAAGTTTAAATAGTGATGATCAATAATTATACCATTTTCAACAACACAAACAACTACCTCTCACTTCAAATGACTCGGGTTTTCTTCGGGTCCTCCACCAATAAAACTGACTGCCACGATATAACTGAAATATTGTTTAAAGTGGTGCTAAACATCATAACCCTTCAAATCACTGCAAATATGTCATTGAAAGCCCATATCCTGACTTAGGACAAGCACTAAAATGCGACAGGATTAAACCGATTAATGAAATTCCATGGAAGATGCCGCAGGGGTAATCAGAAGCTAATAAATGAAGGAAGGACAGACAATACAATGGCCAAAAGAAAAAGGACAAATGACAAAACATTATACACAGAATACTAAGATTGAGTAACTCCACCAAAATCTGGGGGTGAACTCAGGTGCTCCGGAAGGGTAAGCAGTTCCTCCTCCACTAGTCAATAGTGGCACTCATATTGTTCATATTCCATACAGATAGATCTGATAACAACGTGCTATTTAATATTTTTTGTATTCATGTGGAAAGTTGATCTACGAGAAATAATTAAGCATGTGACTAAAAAACTAGATCTGTGATGTTAGGTATATTTATTAACATGTAGTTAAGTTAATAATTTCACTGTCATATGAATGCAGAATAATATCCAAGAATGAATGATGCATCTAGATGTACATTGCAGAGAGTGAGTGAGTGATTGTTGTTTAAATGCCAAGCAAGAAATTATTTCAGCCATACCATGACAAGAACAAGTTACTTTCTGATGAGATGAAGATGTCTGCTTTGTACTAGACCAACAAGAGTTGGATTTTAAATTCTGCTGAGTCAATGAAACAACATTTTGTGGGTAGAAATGTCACACCACTTCAGATACATAATACTGACTCCGATCTAGCCAGTCTTTGGTCTTTCTTTTTTATGCTGTGTGTTAAGCGCAGATGCAGAAAATACCAATTTTATAGTCTTTGGTTTTACCTGATTGTTGATCAAAGCCACGATCTACCATACTTGAAGTAAACAAGTAATAAAAACACCTCTGAGGTTCATGTACCCACCAAAAATAGAAATGCACCATGGATTTGTAAACAAGAGAACGTTACATTAGAACATCAAAACACATTTACACAAAAACATAAAAAAAAGTCTTGTTTCAAATATTTTATGAATGAGGACAAAGCATTATTTAAAAATACAGCAATTTTTATGTTTCGTTTGTATATACAAGCCAGGTGCTTATTAGCACAAAACTTTTGAGACAGATTTTTAAAGAACAGAATGTTGTATTCATGAAATTGCATTTGAAATTTTAAAATCCAATTTTATATTTCCTTTCTCAAATGAACCATTTGCTCATTCTGGAGGTTTTTGTAACAATTGCACTTTTACAATCACCTAAAAAAAAAAAATCTCAAAATAAAAAATGGTTAAGAACATACTGGGTATCTGTTGTATATGTCTGGTTCCCGTTATTCTCATACTTGCTAATTTAATAACCGTAATGAACATGTAATGATAAAAAAAATAATATATCTCGTAAAAACATGCAAGATGTTTACAAGCAGATATTTACAGTAAAGGTAGAATAATTAATTTATAACATGTCACAATAATGTGTATTGATTTTAATTATTGAATTTTTATTCAACAGTGGTAACAGGTGTCAATGTAGTGATTATTGTACCAACAAGAGGTTCCAGAGGGTGAGTTTAGAGGTCAAATTATTTATGGGGCTCCCAATGGGTAACATTTCTTTATTTTAAATGAAATGTTATAAAGTCAAAGGCAAAAAACATTTGTTTCTGTTGACATTCCTGATTAAAAATAGGGTAGATAGGTAGACTTTAAAAAAAACTTTTACCTCAGATATTCAGAAAAAGAATCTGACTTTAACAGTGTATGTCCAAATTTAGCTGTAAGGACTTTCGGGTAGGCACTAAAAAGTAGAGTTTGTATGCTTAGTGGAAACACAGGATATTTGGTGGGATATTTTTTTTGCCTAATATGGAAAAATAAAGAATCTTGCAAATTTTAATTTTGACAAATTTTTTTTATAATAATTAAATTTACCACCTCAAAAATATTCTAGATGTTGAAATTTTAAAGTATGTTTATGTTAAAGTTATTTTTGTTTTGCACCAATATTTAATTTGATTTTGTTTGCAGAGAGAATATTCAGATGTAGACTCATTCAGAACAGATTGGAAAGGCTTTGGATTGAAAACAAATGAAGATTTAGCTCCGTAAGTCAAACCTTTGTTGATGTCGGTTTGTTTGTGGGTTTTTTTCGTGAAATATTGTTGATCAACAATATTTCAGGCGAACTGCGACCTTCTAAGGTCATGTATAGAACAATGCTTTCTTTCTGTTTCTTCTTTATATATAATTGAATAGCTAATTTTTTGTAAGCGGTAGTCCCTCTTTTAAGGCCCTCTCACCAAAGGCCACCCTCTTGTCAGGAAAGATTTCAGATGTGCAAATATTTAAATACTAGTACCTTGTCCCCCTTAAAAGAAACCAAGCCTTTTTAAAAGGACACTAGTTCATTGCAGAAATGAGGCATTATAAGAGAGGGTATACTGTATATAGCAAGCATAAACATGGAGTATCTGGAGTGATTTTTGAGTAACAGTGCAATCAGGATAACAAAATAAAACAACAAAACATATACCTGGAGAACACATTAATGACACATGTCATGAAATCTCAACTCTCAAAGCCTGTTAAGGAAAGATAGATTCTCAAATTCATAGTGGAAACATGCCTTTAATCAGTTAAAAAAAAGGTGAGGCATGAATATTGCTACTCAAGAAAGGGAAGTTCATCATTGGAAAATTGAAATCATCACATGTATTATAAATTTTTAAATGCCTCTTTGCCTTACAAATCTAAATATGAGACAAATCTATTTGTTATGATTTCACTTTAATACCATGTCATATTAATGCTGTACCTTGAAAGGTGGATGGAGTTATCCAGTGTCTTCCAATAGACCTTTCACACATTTCTGTCATATTAATGCTCTACCTTGAAAGGTGGACGGAGTTATCCAGTGTCTTCCAATAGACCTTTCACACATTTCCGTCATATTAATGCTCTACCTTGAAAGGTGGATGGAGTTATCCAGTGTCTTCCAATAGACCTTTCACACATTTCCGTCATATTAATGCTCTACCTTGAAAGGTGGACGGAGTTATCCAGTGTCTTCCAATAGACCTTTCACACATTTCCGTCATATTAATGCTCTACCTTGAAAGGTGGATGGAGCTATCCAGTGTTTTCCAAATAGACCTTTCACACATTTCTGACTTGATTCTAAAATTATATGTTTTTATAGGAGTTATTTCCCTTTAAGATGGGCAAAAGATCCTATTTCATGCAAAGTACAATGCAAATAACATATTTTTTCCTCCATAATTTGTACAAAATTTTAATGTTGTAACAACTTGACATTTCCGTCATATTAATGCTCTACCTTGAAAGGTGGATGGAGTTATCCAGTGTCTTCTAATAGACCTTTCACACATTTCTGTCATATTAATGCTTTACCTTGAAAGGTGGACGGAGTTATCCAGTGTCTTCCAATAGACCTTTCACACATTTCTGTCATATTAATGTTCTACCTTGAAAGGTGGATAGAGTTATCCAGTGTCTTCCAATAGACCTTTCACACATTTCTGTCATATTAATGTTCTACCTTGAAAGGTGGATGAAGTTATCCAGTGTCTTCCAATAGACCTTTCACACATTTCTGTCATATTAATGTTCTACCTTGAAAGGTGGATAGAGTTATCCAGTGTCTTCCAATAGACCTTTCACACATTTCTGTCATATTAATGCTCTACCTTGAAAGGTGGACGGAGTTATCCAGTGTCTTCCAATAGACCTTTCACACATTTCCATCATATTAATGTTCTACCTTGAAAGGTGGATAGAGTTATCCAGTGTCTTCCAATAGACCTTTCACACATTTCTGTCATATTAATGCTTTACCTTGAAAGGTGGACGGAGTTATCCAGTGTCTTCCAATAGACCTTTCACACATTTCTGTCATATTAATGCTTTACCTTGAAAGGTGGACGGAGTTATCCAGTGTCTTCCAATAGACCTTTCACACATTTCCATCATATTAATGCTCTACCTTGAAAGGTGGATGGAGTTATCCAGTGTCTTCTAATAGACCTTTCACACATTTCTGTCATATTAATGCTCTACCTTGAAAGGTGGATGGAGTTATCCAGTGTCTTCCAATAGACCTTTCACACATTTCTGTCATATTAATGCTTTACCTTGAAAGGTGGACGGAGTTATCCAGTGTCTTCCAATAGACCTTTCACACATTTCTGTCATATTAATGCTTTACCTTGAAAGGTGGACGGAGTTATCCAGTGTCTTCCAATAGACCTTTCACACATTTCTGTCATATTAATGCTCTACCTTGAAAGGTGGATGGAGTTATCCAGTGTCTTCCAATAGACCTTTCACACATTTCCATCATATTAATGTTCTACCTTGAAAGGTGGATGAAGTTATCCAGTGTCTTCTAATAGACCTTTCACACATTTCTGTCATATTAATGCTCTACCTTGAAAGGTGGATGGAGTTATCCAGTGTCTTCCAATAGACCTTTCACACATTTCTGTCATATTAATGCTTTACCTTGAAAGGTGGACGGAGTTATCCAGTGTCTTCCAATAGACCTTTCACACATTTCTGTCATATTAATGCTTTACCTTGAAAGGTGGACAGAGTTATCCAGTGTCTTCCAATAGACCTTTCACACATTTCTGTCATATTAATGCTCTACCTTGAAAGGTGGATAGAGTTATCCAGTGTCTTCCAATAGACCTTTCACACATTTCCGTCATATTAATGCTCTACCTTGAAAGGTGGATGGAGTTATCCAGTGTCTTCCAATAGACCTTTCACACATTTCCGTCATATTAATGCTCTACCTTGAAAGGTGGATGGAGTTATCCAGTGTCTTCCAATAGACCTTTCACACATTTCTGTCATATTAATGCTTTACCTTGAAAGGTGGACGGAGTTATCCAGTGTCTTCCAATAGACCTTTCACACATTTCCGTCATATTAATGCTCTACCTTGAAAGGTGGATGGAGCTATCCAGTGTTTTCCAAATAGACCTTTCACACATTTCTGACTTGATTCTAAAATTATATGTTTTTATAGGAGTTATTTCCCTTTAAGATGGGCAAAAGATCCTATTTCATGCAAAGTACAATGCAAATAACATATTTTTTCCTCCATAATTTGTACAAAATTTTAATGTTGTAACAACTTGACATTTCCGTCATATTAATGCTCTACCTTGAAAGGTGGATGGAGTTATCCAGTGTCTTCTAATAGACCTTTCACACATTTCCATCATATTAATGTTCTACCTTGAAAGGTGGATAGAGTTATCCAGTGTCTTCCAATAGACCTTTCACACATTTCTGTCATATTAATGCTCTACCTTGAAAGGTGGATAGAGTTATCCAGTGTCTTCCAATAGACCTTTCACACATTTCCGTCATATTAATGCTCTACCTTGAAAGGTGGATGGAGTTATCCAGTGTCTTCCAATAGACCTTTCACACATTTCCATCATATTAATGTTCTACCTTGAAAGGTGGATGGAGTTATCCAGTGTCTTCCAATAGACCTTTCACACATTTCCATCATATTAATGTTCTACCTTGAAAGGTGGATAGAGTTATCCAGTGTCTTCTAATAGACCTTTCACACATTTCCATCATATTAATGTTCTACCTTGAAAGGTGGATGGAGTTATCCAGTGTCTTCCAATAGACCTTTCACACATTTCTGTCATATTAATGCTCTACCTTGAAAGGTGGATGGAGTTATCCAGTGTCTTCTAATAGACCTTTCACACATTTCCATCATATTAATGTTCTACCTTGAAAGGTGGATAGAGTTATCCAGTGTCTTCCAATAGACCTTTCACACATTTCTGTCATATTAATGCTCTACCTTGAAAGGTGGATAGAGTTATCCAGTGTCTTCCAATAGACCTTTCACACATTTCCGTCATATTAATGCTCTACCTTGAAAGGTGGATGGAGTTATCCAGTGTCTTCCAATAGACCTTTCACACATTTCCATCATATTAATGTTCTACCTTGAAAGGTGGATGGAGTTATCCAGTGTCTTCCAATAGACCTTTCACACATTTCCATCATATTAATGTTCTACCTTGAAAGGTGGATAGAGTTATCCAGTGTCTTCTAATAGACCTTTCACACATTTCCATCATATTAATGTTCTACCTTGAAAGGTGGATGGAGTTATCCAGTGTCTTCCAATAGACCTTTCACACATTTCTGTCATATTAATGCTCTACCTTGAAAGGTGGATGGAGTTATCCAGTGTCTTCTAATAGACCTTTCACACATTTCCATCATATTAATGTTCTACCTTGAAAGGTGGATAGAGTTATCCAGTGTCTTCCAATAGACCTTTCACACATTTCCGTCATATTAATGCTCTACCTTGAAAGGTGGATGGAGTTATCCAGTGTCTTCCAATAGACCTTTCACACATTTCTGTCATATTAATGCTTTACCTTGAAAGGTGGACGGAGTTATCCAGTGTCTTCTAATAGACCTTTCACACATTTCCATCATATTAATGTTCTACCTTGAAAGGTGGATGGAGTTATCCAGTGTCTTCCAATAGACCTTTCACACATTTCTGTCATATTAATGCTCTACCTTGAAAGGTGGATGGAGTTATCCAGTGTCTTCCAATAGACCTTTCACACATTTCTGTCATATTAATGCTCTACCTTGAAAGGTGGATGAAGTTATCCAGTGTCTTCCAATAGACCTTTCACACATTTCTGTCATATTAATGCTCTACCTTGAAAGGTGGATGGAGTTATCCAGTGTCTTCCAATAGACCTTTCACACATTTCCGTCATATTAATGCTCTACCTTGAAAGGTGGATGGAGTTATCCAGTGTTTTCCAAATAGACCTTTCACACATTTCTGACTTGATTCTAAAATTATATGTTTTTATAGGAGTTATTTCCCTTTAAGATGGGCAAAAGATCCCATTTCATGCAAAGTACAATGCAAATAACATATTTTTTCCTCCATAATTTGTACAAAATTTTAATGTTGTAACAACTTGTCAATTTTCTAGTTATTATCCTTATTTTTTTTACAAGGTTCAAATATCTACAAATTTTGAAAAAATTATACTCAAATTCTTTTTTTCCCCATATAGTCAGGATTTTATAAATTCCCTTTCATCACCACCTGACTAGGTTCTGACAGGGGTTTTCAAAACAAATAAATTTTTCGACTACGTGGATATGACATTTTCATAAGCAAATAAAGAAATATATAATGTATAATAGTAATAAACACTTTCATTCATCATTCACACACTCTTACAATTTTGTTTTTCAAAAATATTAAATTACTCCTGACATTTTGCAAATTCTTTTTCCTCTCCGTTGCACATGCTAGAATGGACACCATTTTGCATGTTATAAGGGAAATAACTCTATAAAAAAAACTTTAAAAAACATAATTTTAGAATCAAATTGGGAATGTACAAAAGGCGTTTTCTTTGTTTAATTGACAGAGATAGTAAGTATAAGAATATGATGTATTTAGCATTTTCAACAACATTTTAGATATATCATGGCAAAGACTAGAAACTGGAAAAAACCTGCCATGCATTACTGGCACATATGTCTGTGTCAAGTTCTTCTCACCACAGTAACCGCCTCAGTGGTGTAATGGACAGCATGTTCATCTTGAGTGCAGGACATCGTGGGTTTGATCCCCCGATCAGATCAAACCAAAAACTATAAAATAGATATTTACTGCTTCCTCTCTTAAGTATGTGGTATTGAGGAGTATGAGCAAAGACTGGTCAGCTCAAGAGTCCGTGTAATGTGTAGGTGTAGAGAGATGTCAATCTAGGGCCTTGTTTCATTGAGGTAGAACTATAAAAATCTGTATCCCCCGCATGTTGGTATTGTAGACAACCAGCTATGTCATGACTATCGGTCTTATTTGGTGACGGAAACACGGACTGATACAACGAAAATGTGCGTTGAAGCCCCCGGCCTTGGGTGGATGCCTGAAAACCATAACACTTAAGGTGGGACATCAGTGTGTGAAAGTCAAATTTATTATATACAATTTTTTGTTTTAATTTTTAGTGGACAGTTCGTGATGGAATATGTCGGTGAAGTGTTGGATTACAAGACATTTAAATCCAGAACCAAACAGTATGCTAAATCTGGTGAAAGTCATTTTTACTTTATGGCACTGAACGCTGACGAGGTCATTGATGCTTCATACAAAGGAAACATTTCACGCTTCATTAATCACAGCTGTGACCCCAACTGCGAAACACAAAAGGTTAGTGAGCTTAATTCAAGTATATTCTGAGCTTTTTCATATCTGAACCATTGCCACATCCTTACAACACCTTTTGATTTGGAATGTGACTTTAGATGTGCATAATTCATAACTACAAATTCGTCAATATGTCGACCTCCTTCAAGGAGGTGTCTTGACATTCAAAAGAAGTATGAAGTGCACAAATACTCACATTTCAAACCTTGCTGCAAAAATTGGGGAAAAGTTCCAATTTAAGTTTCAAAACTGGAATCGATGCATTTGTGAATAGGGTAAAAACATGCAGAACATCAACTATTGAAGTTGAATAAAATAGGGGACAGTTGAGCAAAGTTCCCATGTATTTAATTTATACTCATGATTTGATTGCTACTTAATACATGTAGTTAATATTTCTTTTTTTGCTATGCCTCACTAATGCTGGTACTCTTTGGCTTTTTACTGGAACAATAATATACATGCCTTGTCTCGACAGGATTGGTTATAGGGACATCAAGCACTTCAGTTAGATATATTTTCGTGTGTGTAGTATAGGATTGTTCGAGAAGATGTATGTGATATGTATTACATGTAATTATTACATTCTACACAAATGTCATTCTGATTCAAATCACATCCCTCACTTGCTCCCCTTACTGATGTAGCACAACTTCTGAGATCTTAGGAAACTCCATTACAGGTCACATGTCACAGACTTTTTGAAATTTGTTTTCAATATGCAGGACACCCAATAATTTTCTGCAGGACCTACTCAAATTGTGCAGGACCGGAATTTACAAAATTCTAAAATTTAAACGGAAATGGAGATGGGAACAATAAAAATCCAACCCGCCATGTTTTCAAATATAAACACACGAAATGGTCGTGTTGATGCATCACAGCCAGTTTAAACTATAAAAATACAATGATTAATAGAATTACTATGGAAACAGTTGCATGTTTAAGAAGTAAATGTCATTTAAAGCAGAATGTCATTCCGAGTTGACCGTGATCGTTCCGGCATACCAGTTGCATTTCCGATTTCCGGTGCAAAACAAAATACACAAACAAAACATTTTGTCCGACACCCGGACCGCCATACTTGGCAGTATTGCTGGTCGTTGTGATTTTCTGCCCGCTCGGTCCGACGGTCCGACGAATTTCAAAAAGTCTGATGTCATATGAAAATGGCACCAAGAAAACTAAGAAAGCATTAAAATTTAAAATTAACTGCTTTGTTTGCTAAGAGCAATCTGATTGGTTGAAAAAAGTCATAAACCAATTTTATCATTGTTGAATATTCATGACAAAATATTCAACTAAGTTCTATGTGACAGATCCTTCTGAAATTTTAACTTGATGATCATTTACACAGAAAAAAAAGCTGGACAGTCATTGGAGAGTCTAGCCTTACACGTTTTCAAGCAACAGGCTCTGATAATCTAAAAATGGATTTGATGTAGCCTAGACATAGAATGATATTGACAACAGTAGATTTTGATTTTAATGGAAAATGAACAAATTATTAATATTTAATGAAGTTAGAGGTTGTTTAAGCAAAAAGCTGGACAGTCATTGGAGAGTCTAGCCTTACACGTTTTCAAGCAACAGGCTCTGGAAATCTAGCTTCTGGTTTGGGACTTGTACAAAAATGTGTATTTATCGTCTTGTATCGCATGGAGACCTAATATTTTGTCACCTATTTCTTCAGATTTCCCATGCCGCAACATATCAGTAAATTGGAGAAAACCATGAGATATGTGATTTTAATGAGATTGATTGGTTAGATAGATAACTAAAATGAGCATTTTTGTTGTTTTGTGACCTAATGAAAATGATATCTACTTTGCTGAAATATTCACATTCATTGGTCTATTCTCACACTGGAATCTTGAAAAAAAACATTGAAATAACGATAGTGATGAAAATATAAAATTTAATTGATTTTTGTACAAAAAAAACAAAAAAAACACACAATTCAAAACTGTTATGATGTGTGTTGAATGAACTATTTTATATGAGTAAATAAGGGGTCAATAATTCCACCAATATTAACAAGACGAACAAATGCCTCAATGACCGAACAAACAAAAAAACACGACATATTGCATTGGAAATCTAGCTTCTGGTTTGGGACTTGTACAAAAATGTGTATTTATCGTCTTGTATCGTCATGGAGACCTAATTATCAAGATCAAATATTAGTGGATGAAACCATTCAAAACTCGAAACGACATTATTTCTTAAATAGTTTACTGAAAAGTAGATTATACCACCTCAATGATGTAAATTGTTCGTATGCTTCTGACTGTGGAAGGTCAGTGGTTCAATCCGTTCGAATCAAACCAAACACCATAAAATTCTTTGAAGTAAATAACAAATTAGAAGTGCAATATTGATCTCTTTTTTTTTTTCTTTTTTTTCTTTTTTTTTTGCACAAAGTCACATTACATGATTTGTAGTTGTACAACAGCAATATTATTGCAGTTGTATTATGGTAAGGGTGTGTTGTTGTCTTTGTTTAAATATGTAGAACCTGAACTAAGTTCTATGTGACAGATCCTTCTGAAATTTTAACTTGATGATCATTTACGCAGAAAAAAAAGCTGGACAGTCATTGGAGAGTCTAGCCTTACACGTTTTCAAGCAACAGGCTCTGATAATCTAAAAATGGATTTGATGTAGTCTAGACATAGAATGATATTGACAACAGTAGATTTTGATTTTAATGGAAAATGAACAAATTATTGATATTTAATGAAGTTAGAGGTTGTTTAAGTAAAATGAAACTTATTTATGGCAAAACACTAGCAGCTCTTCACAATTAGTTTGAAATACAACTGATATAATTCAATTATAAATCTTTTGCAGTCATATGTTGTGGGTCTGCCATTGTTGTCAGTCTGTACACACTATGGTTTCCAAGCAATAACTTAATTTTTAGTTGACTAATCCTTCTGAATTGTTAACACAAATATCCTTGGCCTATGTTGTTTTTTTCTATGTAGAAGTCTGCTACGTCGTCGTTCATTATAACTTAGTTTTACTTATGAGAATTGAAAATAATTGAACAGTAATAATAGACAATGTATCTAACTAAGATAATGCAAACCATTTCTCTGTTAAACATCAAACCTAATCTGTGGTGTAATAGTTAGCGCTTGTCTCGGATGAGGTAGATCAATGGTTCCAGCCCTGATCTAGTCAAATTAAAGACTATAAAATTGGTATTTGCCAATTCTCCTTCGAGCATGCAGCATTTAATAGAAAAAAGCAAAACTGACAATTTGTCCCGAGTGTAGTGACATTTGTACCTGCAAACTGGTTTTAGTGAGCTAGCACAATAAAAATTCAACTAAGCGTGTTGGACTAGTACAAAGTGGACACAATCATCATCTCATTGAAATGTAACTTGTTCTCTCCATGATGTAGCCGAAAAATTGCTAATTTGACAAAACTGCATCGGTTGTGTAATGGTAAGCATGCTGGACTTGAGTGTGTTAGATCGTGGGTTTGAGCTCAGGTCAGATCGTGGGTTTGAGCTCAGGTTAGATCGTGGGTTTGAGCCCAGGTTAAATCGTGGGTTTGAGCCCAGGTCAGATCAAACCAAAGACTAAAATTGATACTTGCTGCCTCTTCTCTAATGTTGATTTGAAGTTTTACAGTATTATATTTAAACTTTATTATCGATGATTTGTTAAATTTCCTTTTGATCTTTACACAAGATAATATCTTAGGCCAAAAAAAAAAATATGTGTGTTTCCGATTGCATGGTCTTCAAAATTAGGGTCGGGAGCTAGTGGGGATTTTTTTTTTTTTTAACCTACAAGTATGCTCCTACCTCTAAAATCACATAAACTTGTTTGTTTCTTTCTTACTACAGCTTATTACAGCTTATTAATTATTTGACATGCAGTACAATGTTTTTGGTTCCAAACATCGATCAAATGTACAAGGCAATGAAGAAAATTGTTGAAGTCAGAAACAAACACGGAAACGGAGACGAATTTCCAGATTTTGCCGATCTATTTTTTTTTTTTTTTTTTTTTTGGCATAAAAAATGTTAGGGTCGGAGGTAAAGTTTTAGGGTCGGTCAGTCGATCGGAAGCACACCTATTATTTTTTTTTGGCCTTATTATCAATCAACAAGCATGATATGAACAACTGATTTCTACATTATATTGATGTCACTAATGTCATCTCGACCAATCCTTGATAAACATACAATCTGAGATATTTTTCGCTCGAAATTAACTGGTTGCGATATTGCTGTGAGAAATCAAATCTCGCAAAATAAATCAACCACAATAGATATTCATTACATGTTTGACAGATTGAATAATAGATGTGGATTAATTATTAGTCTACGATTTTATCACCTTATTTATGTTGTATATGTAAGTCGTAGTATAGCAACATTAAAAAAACAAAACAAAAAACAGACTATTGTGATTTGGAACATGTGACGTTCTTGAAAAATATGAACTGTAACGTCACAACAGTTTCTATTTCACATAATATCCTGAATATGTTGCCATCAATGTTTTGTACATTTTTAATGAAACATACGATTTCAAGAGAGTGGGAATGGGTTTGCATGAACTTATTATAATGTTAATATGTCAAACTGTAAGATCAAGTCGTGGATGTATAATTACAGAACCATTACAGTAAAAAAAACTAGATTATATCTATATACACCATCTTATATTCTTTTTCTTCTTCTTTATTCTGTGTGACCAGGTGTCCCTTTTTCCTTTGATACTCGTGTTTCCTCCTTCCATGAAAATGACAGCCTGAAGTTTATAAATGAGTTAGTGAGTGATTGTTTAGCAATTTTTCAGCTATATCATACCAAAAAGAAGTTACATTTCTATGAGATGATGATGATGATGTTGATGATATCCTGTTTGGACTAGACCAACGCACTTAGTGGTTTTTTTTATAGTGCTAGATCACTGAAACAACAGTCTGTGGATAGACATGTCACTCCGCTCTGACACATTCAGTAATTCCGAGACAACCAGTCTTTGCTCTTTCATCCGTTGGTTGCTTAGCTTAGAAGCAGCAAGCACTAATTTTACTGTCTTTAGTTTGACCAGATTGGCACTTGATCTACCACATTAGAGGAGAACACGCTCATCATTACACCACCGATGCGGTTCCAATATTACTGGAATATTGCAAAAAGTAACACTAAACTGCCATAACAGTATTCTATATATTCTACTGCCGAAGTCACATATCCAAATGTATGTTGAATATGAAGCTCAAAAAAAAAAGAAAAAAAAAAAAAAACCTTTAAGACAATCGCATACTTGATAAAAAATTAACCGGAATGTTTGGCCAAAAATACAAAATGCAGACGAACTACCGGTAGTTGAAATGGAAAATAGGCACGGTTGCATGTTGTGATTATAAGATAACGGTTTTGAGTTCGTCACGGAACAGAGTAAATATTGACTAGTTACCAATAACAATGATTAATAATGTAGATAACCCTTTTAATCTTGAATTGATGGTTTAATTTTCACAGCGGCCTAGAAACGGTTGATGACCTCTATTGCTATAGGCGATGACCTCTATTGCTATAGGTGATGACCTCTATTGCTAGGTGACCACACCTTTGTTGACAGAGTTCTGTTCTCGTCAGTAAAGACTTTAAATGGTACTATCATCTTTTGGTTTAGTATGAATCACTAGAACACTACATCTTAAGCTGTTACTGTTGGAGACATGTAACCCAACTGAGAAATCAAGTTCATATACATTTTCAAATTCTTGTCAAAGTTTTGTCAACAATTAACCAACCATTTTAAATTATTTGTGGTATATAAAGCTTATTGAATACAGTGAACCAGACATACCCATATTCTTATAGGCTGACGACAACAGTTTTATTCAACGCCACGTTATTTCAGTTGTATCGTGGCGGTCAACTTTCATGATGGAGTAAACCAAACAAAACCTTCCACAAGACTTTCACCAATTTTATCACATAATTCACAACAAGCAGGAATTTATCTTACAATCTTAGCGATGATAGGCACTTATTGCATATGTAGATGTTAATGTGACTTCTGTACAACAGAAGCCACAACGCCCCGTACAACAGAAGCCACAACGCCCCGTACAATAGAAGCCACAACGCCCCCACCTGTATAGGGTGTGTACACTGAGAGAAACACTTATGCATAGATGTCTATGTCTGATATAGATATGACGAATTGGAATTTGATGCACACATAAATGTTACAAATTGGAATTTAGTGCACACGTAAATGTTACAAATTGGAATAAAATACCCAAATAACGCTGACCGTGATTACATTGTAGTCTGTATAAAAATAGTAACATTAAAAAGCCATCTGAACGGATATTTATTGAACAACCATAAATATGAAGTGATTTAGACAAGCTATAAGAAAAACACAAATGTTCCACGACTTTTACGTGTGCCGACAACAACTGTAGCAAAGATACAAATGTTCCACGACTTTTACACATACGGCAACAAGTTTTTCAACAACTCACTAATCTGTGACTGTTCCTGTTTTCTTTACCAAATAAAGGAATATCCCAGTTAGTAGCCCTCGGTGACGGAGGTGGATTTTTTATAGAGCCCTTTAAAGACCCATTGTTTCCAGGAAAAAAATGGTATATTAAATTTAATGATATGTCGAAGTTACAAGTTTGATATCCATTGAATTGAAATTACAACGTCGAAAGTCTGGATAACAAGTCGTCTGTACAGTATTTAGATCACTCTAAAGAACAGTTTGAAGATACTTAAAGGGTAATCAGAAGCTGTCAATCAAAGAACAGAATGAAATGAGGCAGAAAAGACAATGAACTACAAAACGCTTCACAGAAAACTGAAAATTGAGCAACACAATCCCCGCTAAAAAAAACAGGGGTGATCACAGGTGCTGAGGATAACGGGTCGTATGTATGAGATGAAGATCACACTTACAAAGACTTTCTGCACTGGATAGATATCTATTTTTATTTTAAGATTGCATGAAATGAACGAACACATGTAGTATTAAAAAAAAATAGTCAGCTAAAGAACCTGAAAGCATAACATAAAAAATTTAGAATTTAAAAAAACACCTATCAAATTTAGTCCTATTTTAGGAAGATTTTTTACATTTTTGACTCTTCTTCGATTTTTATATCAAACAAACTTATCGATTTTATGCTCGCTTGGTTACAAATAAAACAACATCAACGAGCGAATTTGAGTCTCGTAATCCGAACTAATGGTTCAAGATATCTGTTACAACAAATAAAATCAGTTTTTTTGTTGTTTTTTTTACCAGAGTAAGGCTACTTCTAATTGCACTTCTACCAAATGCACATCAAACATGGAAAGGGTTAATCCATTGTATATTTAAATCTTACCAAGCTTGAACGTTAACAAAAAATGAAGGAAAGTCTTGACTCTTGAAATTATTTTGGAAAGAAAATAAAGATTTATTCTTGATATATGTAGTCAAAATGTACATGTATATGAAGAGAATTATTGTTATTGATTTTGTGTAGTACACACTATTTTGAATGAGCGTTATACATTAATGTGTACTATATACTATAGGGTTATTGCACTAATATTGAGGAATATTATCCCCAGCAATATATCATATTGCACGAGCTTGCGAACTTATGATATACTGCGAGGGACAATATTCCTCAATATTAGTTCAATAACCCTTTTATAATATAATACCAAATATTTCAGTCTATGACAATTACATTTCATCACATATCGTCCAATTCCTGCAGCTCTGATGTCTGCAGTAAGGATGCAATGTCTGTTTCTGCCATCTTGTTTATCTCTCGTCTGCTTGCGTGGAAATAACTTTTACTTAGAACTTCTCTAGTGCATACTAAACTTTAATATTTTTTTATGCTGTGTGGACGAAAGATACCATTATTTATGCCATCTTACACTGTCGCTGTAGAATTGTAATTCAACTTCTTTTTAACTTTGTGTACTTGTATTTTTTATTTGATTAGCATTTTGTGGATTTTTATTAAAGAATGCTCAGGAGCGAAAAGTACTTTTACTTGCACTCATTAAATCACAGTTGTAAAATACTTGCTCTTTCAAACAAATGACATGCGAAGCTGAAGTATTCTAGACAAATTCCCACTAAGATGGACAGCTGAAAAAAGCTAGGACCATATTTTACACACAAAAAAAGAAATTCAGAAACAACATTGATATCAACCCTGTCTGGATTTGTGCAGCAGCGGTGTATGCATATTTCTACAAAAGGATTCACGACCTTGGTGGTGTAATAATTTGCGAGTGCTGTAAATCATTAGTTCTAAACCATCATGACTATGAAATTGGCATTTGCTGCAGACAGCAAATATAATGCGTCCCGAGTTGAGCAATACATCTACATGCAGATTTCTTTTTCTACCAAATCAACAAGTTGATGATTATGTCAGAGGTTGCACAAGACAATTGCTGCTGTTTCAGTGAGCTAGCACTTCAAAAAATCCAACTCAGCGTGTTGGATTTAATACAAATAATTATCTGTAGTAAACTGAGAAATTAATTGCCATTCTAACGGATTACAAACTATTTTTTTTCTGTTTCTTTTCATAACTACATGTTTTCAGTCTTATTAATAGTTGGGCGTCTTGTAGTGTTGCTTTTAAAACAGTAATAAAGAATCGGAGAATGTAAAGAAATGGACAACACAGAAACAAGGTCAAAGGGTCAAGAACAAGACATTTCTTAAAACTGAAACAAACCTATTTATATTAAATGAATCTAAATAAATACTGTGATAGGTAAGGTTGAATACCAAAAAACACAAAGAAATACAAACGAAAACAACCTTCACAACTTACAGACCTTTCCACCATTAAATTGATGCTTTTTTATGTATATTTAGTGTTGGGAAGGTCATTTCTAAAATTTCTACAACAAAATATTATTGGCAAGACTGAATACCAAAAAACAAACATCAAACTTACAGACCTTTCCACCATTAAGTGAAGTACACTTTTTGCTGTATATTTAGTGTTGGGAAGGTCACTTTAAAGATTTCTACAAAAAAATATGATGGGTAAAACTGAATACCAAAAAAACAAACAAAAACAACCTTCAAACTTACAGACCTTCCCACCATTAAGTGAAGTACACTTTTTGCTGTATATTTAGTGTTGGGAAGGTCACTTTAAAGATTTCTACAAAAAAATATGATGGGTAAAACTGTATACCAAAAAAACAAATAAAAACAACCTTCAAACTTACAGACCTTCCCACCATTAAGTGAAGTACACTTTTTGCTGTATATTTAGTGTTGGGAAGGTCACTTTAAAGATTTCTACAAAAAAAATATGATAAGTAAAACTGAATACCAAAAAACTAAACAAAAACAATCTTCAAACTTCCACCATGAAATGAAGTACGCTTTTTGCTGTATATTTAGTGTTGGAAAGGTCATTTCTAAAATTTCTACAAAAACATATGATAGGTAGGACTGAATACCAAAAAAATACAAACAAAAATAACCACCAAACTTACAGACCTTTCCACCATTAAGTGAAGTGCACTTTTTGCTGTATATTTAGTGTTGGGAAGGTCACTACTAAAATTTCTGCAAAAAATATGCCATGACTGATACAGTAGTCTCCCCCTCTTATAAAGCCACCCCTTCCACAATGAATAAGTGGCCTCATAAAAGAGATGGCCTCTCTTGAAAAGGGGGTGGGGCAATAGAGTAGTAGTTTACTATCTCTGTACATCTGAAATCTAGTGTGACCTTTAGTGGAAGAGGTGGACTACTGTGCAAACAAATCTACATTAATTAAATCTCTTAATTAATTTGATATTAAAAAAACGAAAACCCTAAAGTTATGTGTAACTCGAGCATATATACCATTTTACAATTAAATTAAGCGTCATTTTGCTGTATGTTTCTGTTGAGAGGGTAATTTCTACGACTTCTTCAACAAATTGTTGTGACGGATAACAAAATGTTTTACTTTAATTAAATCTATTAATTTGATACCAAAAAACCCAACACCTTAGGTTATGTGTAGCTTGAGCATATGTACACCCTTCACCATCGTTCTGCTTTATGTTTAGTGTTGGAAGGGTAATTTCTACGATTTCTACTGCAAAATATGCCTTCTGATAAATTTTTTGAGGTGATTGTTCAGTTTGTTTATATCGGTGGAATTGTTGACCATCATTGTTTAAACTTTTCTTTCATATAACTATATAAATTTTAATTGTTAATCATCTTTAATATTAGAAATGTGTTATGTTTTAAAGAAGACATGAAATAATAGAACATTTCCAACTTGATTCTAAAATTATATGCGTTTATGCATATTTATAGGAGTTATTTCCCTTTAATGCAGGCAAAATTGTTCCTTTTCATGCAAATTTCAATAAATATTACATATTTTTTTTCATAATCTGGACACAATTTTAATGCTGTAACAATTTTTGAATTTTTTTTTGCTGTAAAATTATCCTCTGATTTTTTGTTGTTGAAATTTTAGGAAAATTATTTTCAAATTTTTTGTTATTTCCATTGCTCTTGCATGGAATCGGTACCAATAAGGGAAATAACTCTTGTAAAGATGAAAAAAAAAACCCATTTAATTTTAGTATCAAATTAGAAATGTGCAATGGGTCTAAGGAACACTAAGACTAAGAACATTCTGCTAATATTCTATTTCGTAATCTCCTACAGACGTTTTCACATATATACGTATTAAGGTCGTTTTATTACTAACAGTGTACGTACGTTTCCAAAACCCTATTTACAATACTTACGTTTTCCTTGCATGGTTGGGGTTATGGTGTTTAGTGCCACTTAACAATATTTCAGTTATATCATGGCGGGCAGTTTTATTGGTGAAGGAAGCCAGAGAAAAACACCAACCTGCCGCAAGTCACGGACAAACTTTATCACATAATATGATGATGGTGATAGACACTGATTGAATAGGTAGCTATAAATCCAACTACCATACGATCACGACAACCCAACGTCCCCTTTCCTAGCATGGTTCCATATGCCTGTTATGTATGCTGTAAGAAACATTCCTATCACATGTTTACGTACATAAAACGTAGGTTGCACTTTTCGCTGTGTAGTAGAAATGGACTGTAAATTAAGGAATATCATACATGCAGTCTGAAGGTGCATCATACATGCAGTCTGAAGGTGCATCATACATGCAGTCTGAAGGTGCATTCACACATGCAGTCTGAAGGTGCATTCACACATTCAAATGTTCCCTTCATGCTTTTCCTATGCTCCTGTTTCATACATAAATTTGACAGTACAAACACCTATTCAAATACTTTCCAACATGCTTGATGACGTCTTTAGACTATCAAATTTGTGTTTGAAACAGTTGGACAGGTAAAGTTTAAAGAGAATTTGAATGAAAAACTTGACTGCATAAACACATCTTAAAGGAAGTAATGAACAAGAACGTGTCAATGAAATCAAGTATCGACTCTGGACAATCGTCCCACTCTCCACAACAGAATTTGATATGATCAAGAATAGTGGAAGCCACACATGGCATAAAAATGTTTGTAGTTGCATTTATCAGTGGTTTGTAAATTTGTCCTTTGATCTTAACACACGATACTATATCAACATATATTTTCAAGCAACTAGCGTGATATTAAGTGATTAACGATGTTTTTTTAAAACGAGATGACGTTTCTCAGTCATCTCTCATCGAAGGGCAAAGCCCCCGAGATGAGAGATGACTGAGAAACGTCCTCGAGTTTTAAAAAAACATCTTTAATTATTTTGTCGCTATGATAGTATGTCTATCAAGGATTTGGTAATGTGACGTCATTATAACGTCATATTAGAAAACAGCGATATTACTACATGCATCCTTGACAACGCTTAGCGATAATTGGAATCATCTCAGCGCTTACGTGATATGAAATATATTGGTTTTAAACATCAAAGGGAAAGTAAACAAAATAGCAATAACAAATATTATCGTTACTTTCTTTGTATATCTTTGTGACGTTATATTGATGCTACTGATGTCACCTTCTCAAATCCTCTATAAACATGCTATTGCTAATATGATTTGCTTGAAATGGAATTCTCATTGCTTCAACTTCAATGCAATATTGCTACGAGAAATCAATTTTCACCACACAGATCAGATGTATTTATTATGCCAGCTTGATTGATATCCAGCCATTATGCGATTACATTGAATGTTCTTATAAATACGATTTAGCTGTATGCAGGAATTGGAAGGGACTTTACATTTAAAGTATAAATTTGTATGTTAAGTGGGTTTTGCAAAAATGTGCCTTCAAACTCCGATACAAGTTTTGATGGATTAGCCCTAGCATATATTCCTAAAACTTATGAGACAGTCTTGGTCAAAACATCTTTGTTAGCCCTTAAATCTCTTAGATTTTTCAATGATTCAATTGACAGTGCCAAGATGGCCCTTTTAGAATTGCAAGAAGTATTATTTGCATTGCAAAAAACTTGAGCTGCTTTTAGTACAATTTTGGAAGTTTTAGGATACACTATGCTATTAAGTTAAACATTAAAGTCAATACCAAAACAAAATATGATCTCCTTCAAGTATTGTACACATTGTCAACATTGTTTTGTTATTTGATAAAATGATGCCTTAATTGGTCCTAAATTTGAATCAGATATTAGATTAATGCTACAAAAATGTCTGACCTGTCAATTGAAAATTACCAGATTATAAGTCTCACTTATAATGGTTTGTCTTCCCCTCTTCTATTGAGTCCTGCAGAAGGTTGTCTTCATATATATAATTTAAACTTTTTATTTTTTCAGTGGACGGTGAATGGATGTTTACGTATTGGTTTCTTCACTAAGAAACAAATAACAGCTGAAACAGAACTGACCTTTGATTACCAGTTTGAAACTTATGGGTAGGTAGTGTGGAGAGATGTTCCATGGTTTTTTGTGTTTTTTTAAGGGAAAATTGAATTGATAAAATATTTGATTTTAGTTCGCTGAACTGTGGATAAACTGAAATCCTGTGAAAACCAAATCATTGATAATCTAGATTCTTGTGGAAACCTAGCTTTATTTTACAATACAAAAAAGTGGTAAAATTATCTGAACACCTGTCTATAGTAAACCCAAGAAACTGTAAAATCAGAATACCTGTCTAGGCTTTAAAAAAAAAGCCAAGGTCCTGTTTATTCAGAACACCCGTCGATGCCAAACCAAAGGTCCTGTATAATCTGAACACCTGTTGATGCCAATCTAAAGGCCCTGTTTAATCTGAACACCTGTTGATGCCAATCTAAAGGCCCTGTTTAATCTGAACACCTGTTGATGCCAATCTAAAGGCCCTGTTTAATCTGAACACTTGTTGATGCCAATCTAAAGGCCCTGTTTAATCTGAACACTTGTCTAGTTTTGACAATTTTCACTATACATTTATAAAATTTATAAAATTAATCCATTTCAGTCTGTTATTTAAAAATTTTCACTTTATCCAAAATTACCCTCTTTCAGTCAGTCGTTGAAATGTTTTCTCTTTATCCAAAATTAAGTCTTGTTGAAAAGTCATTTCGTCATATCTATTTATAGAAAAGAAGCTCAGAAATGTTTTTGTGGAACAGAGAAATGTAGAGGAACAATCGGCATCAACAAATCTACACCATTGAAATCCAAGAAGAAGACAACTGAACAAGAGGAGGAAAAGAAAACGTCAGAGGAATTGTTCCAAGATGAAGATGTAAGGATCTTAATATCTTATTTACTTTCACTTTAAAATGTATATTAACACACTGCTATGCTGTGTATGTGTAGATCTTGTTTACTTTCACTTTAAAATTTAGATTTACACACTGTTATGCTGTGTATGAATAGATGTTATTGGCAATTTTGTTAATTTTCAGAAGTTAACAGTTAAAATGTTATTTTGAAAGAATTTTAAGGGGCATAAAGAATGCAGAGAAAATTCATTATTTCTTAACCTGGTCAAGAAAAAATTTGATACTGAACTCATGTTTTCATTGAAAAGTTTGAAGATACCCAACAGGAAACAAGCCATAAATCAAAGGACAGAAAATGCAATGGCCATCCACAAAACACTACTCAGAAAAAACAAAAATTGAGCAACACGACCCCCACTATAAAACGAGGGTGAACTCTGGTGTCCCAAACGATAAGCAGTTCTCGCTTCACTGGCGGCAATCATCGTGTTACTCTTGGGAAAAAAATATGGTGACAAGTCATGAATGAGGAAAGAATGGGATTGTGATTATGAGTTATTTTTTGCGTCGCCAAAGAATTTGTATTTATTCATGAATGCCTACCTAATTCTGTATGTAATTGGTAAATAAGGATATGAATGTAAATGAACATGAGAGACTATTCAACATTACACTTAGACACAAATTAAAGTAAAGGAACAGCTTGTAGTTAGAAAGGATATGGATGTAAATAAACATGAGAGACTATTCAACATTACACTTAGATACAAATTAAAGTAAAGGAGCATCACTTTTAATTGCTGTTTTGTAGTCTTATTTTGGGTTTAAATAATTGATAATTAAGAATTATATACATGTATATTTCAATTTATGTTTTTAACAGCTGGAAGAAGAACTTGATTTATTACTGGAGCAAGGTTTACATAACAAGACTGATGTCCTAAATATTTGTCGTTTGATGGTGAGGGCCGAGGAAACACTGTACCGCATAAAAATTCTGAAAATTGTGCAGGTATGTAATGTTGTTATTGTGTCGGCCAATGTACATGTATGTAATAAGGTCGTCAAGAAATAAAGAAATTATTGACTTGGAATACTAGAGTAAGGACCCCTGAAAGGACTTTGTTAGTTTACCTGGGCCTAGAGCCCTGGACTGGGTTGCACAAACTTCAATTAAATTTAAGTCTCAATTAAACTTTAAGTGTAAATTAACTTCATGCACATTTCAAGTAAATTTAAATGTCAATTAAGATTAAATTGGCACTTAAATTTAATTGAGGTTTGTACAACCCAATCCTGTATTTTTCATTACTTGTTTGAACAAGCTAGTACTAGAAAAAGAAAATTATTGATTTTAATTTCAAGAAAGATATCTCCTGAAATGACTTTGTTATCTTACCTGGAACTAGAGCCCAGGGCGATTCAAGGACTGTTGTTTCAGTGAGCTGTAAAATTCCAGCTAGTTTAAATAATTGCTAAATATATTAATAAATAAAAAAAACCTAATGTATATAAACACTAATCATTTATGCAAAGGGTCCTAGATTTCACAATTTTGTGCTGTGAACAACATTTGTCCCATGCCACATCTAGTTCTTTGTGAAGGCACAGTTTCATAATTTGCTGATCGTGAGTTCTGGTCCCGATCGGGTCAAACCAAAGATTATAAAATTGGTATTTGTTGCTTCTCTGTTAAGCATGCAGCATTAAAGAGAAAGAGCAAAGACTGGTTGGCTCAGAATCAGGATAATGTGTCCACACTATAAAATCCAGCTAAACGTGTTGGTGTAGTAGAAAGCGGACCTCATCATCATTTCATTGAAAATGAACTTTTTCTCGCCGTGATATAGCTGAAAAATTGTTGAGTTGGCATTATACAACTTAGATTTAACATTTGTTTTCTTGTATATTCTCTGAAAGTTGGGAGCAAATTGAACCTTTAAAGCAACCAATAATTATGTTTTTTCTGTCAAAAAAAACCAATATTTGATTACTTTTTTCTGAGTTTATGTGAAACACACTTTATGATACTTGTATTATCATTTGCTATATACTAGAATATGTAACAAATTCAATTCAGATATTCAGGCGTCGTTGTCGTGATCGTATGGTATTTGGATTTACAACTACCTGTGCAATTGGTGCCTATCACCACTGAAGTTGTGAGTTTGAACCCCGTTCATGGCGAGGTGTACTCGATACAACATTATGTGATAAAGTTCGTCAGCGACTTGCGACGGTTCGTTGGTATTCTCCGAGTTCTCCAGTTTCTTCCACCAATAAAACTGACCCATAATATAACTGATATATTGTTGAAAGTGGCGTTAAACACCATAAACTTAAACCCTAACCTCTCTTAGCAACAAATAATAATGTTTTTCCCTCAAAAACAACATTAAATTATTTGTTTCTGATTTTATATGAAACACACTTTATAATAATTGTATTATCATTTGTTATGCACTCGACTTTGTTACAAATTCAATTGAGATATATAATTTTTGAGGACCAGGGTGGCTCAATGAGTTAGGTAGTTGAATTACCTAACAACTCGTACAAGCCTATCACCAATACGACGTTGGTTCGCACCCGGCTTTGTAAATTACAAAAAGGGTGCACTCGACTCGCAGCCGCAAGTGATAAAGTTTACCAGTTGCTTGCCCATGGTCGATGGTTCTCTCCGGGTATTCCGGCTTCTTCCACCACTAGAACTGGTCGCCATGATATTGCTGAAAGTGGCGTTAAACACCAAAAATTAATCAATCAATTTATAATTTTTGACAATAAAATGTTTTAGGATTGTTCTGAAGGAAACTGTCTACGATTGTTCCTGGACTATCACGGATTGGAATTATTGTGGACGTGGATGGCAGATAATCGAGAGGAATGCCAGGAACTCAAAGTAAAGGTATATATTCACACTGTCAGGACTTTATGTCATAAAGAACCACATCAGTATTATAATGGTTAGTGTGCTCATCTCAAGTGCAAAAATCTATTTCAATGTGTCCATCTAGTACAAAACAGACATGATCATTTTCTCTTAAAAAAATGTCTTGTTCTCGCTAGTATTTAACTGAGAAAAGTTAAACGATACCAAAAGAGTAATTCAAAGAAAGACAACCGCATAGGTGGCGTAATGGTTAGCGTGCTCGTCTTGAGTGTGGTAGATCGTGGGTTCGATCCCCGTTCGGTTCAAACCAGTGACAATAAAATTGGTATTTGTTGCTTCCCCTCTAAGCACACATTATTAAGGAGAAAGAGCATAGACTGGTCGGCTCAGAATCAGAATAATGTGTCCAAGTGGAGCGACATGTCTACCCGTGGACTGTTGTTTCAGTGAGCTAGCTTTATTAAAATCCAACTCAGCGTATTGGTCTAGAACAAAGCGGACCTCATCATCATTTCACTGAAAATTAACTTGTTCTCATCATGATATAGCCGAAAAATTACTGAATTGGCATTAAAGAACAATCACTCCCTCAAAGAAAGGCGGATGATACTTTGTTGTAGACAAAAAGGGCATAAAAACAAACAATGGTCTACAAAACACTGAAAGCTGAAGATTGAGCAACACAGACCCCACAAAAAAAACCTGACAATTTGTGTTCATTGAAGTTCATGAAAATGATATTTCCCGTAAATTATTTATAGTTGCTCATTTTGCACATTTTCAGATACTGGAAACTTTGAAAATCTTGCCTATAGCTACAAAGAACATGCTAAAAGACAGTAAAATTTTATCCCTCGTCCAGCGATGGGCTGGTAGAGAGGAAGGGGAGGAGTTACAGCCTTGTCAAACAATACCACCGCCCCCAGTTCCTACAGAAATGCCAGTCTCTATATTGGCCTCCAGTAAGGATAGCCGACAGATGAAGAAGCGTGTCAGGTTTCCTGATGAAACGTCAGGTGACGATAACTTTAGTGAATACACATCAAATGAACTGTACACTGACTTTGAGAGTCAGCCTGGTGGCGACCCTGTTTCCGAGGCAGAGGTCGTGGAAGGTCACCAGTCGTCTGACATAGATTCAACAAGCGATGAAACTAAAGAAGAGAGAGAACAACCTGTGAGGTCTCCTGTGGACTCGACAGAAGATTTGGTGTCAAATGTCGAAGTGGAATCAGTGGCTGCCGATAGCTCTTCTGTTTTGGAGGAAATAAAATACATTGAACCTCGACCTGATCCTATGGATGAAGTGGCCGTATTAGCTGATGAGTTACTTATTAACTGGAGTGACCTAAAGGTATTCATTTTTATTGTATTTTTTTATATATTAGTTGTTAGTTTGGGTATTTTGTAGTTAATTGGAGGAAAAATCAGCATTTGTATACATGTTATATAGACAGGAGGATTTAAAAACTGATTAAAATGTTCAAAAACTCAAGTGAATATGGTTAGGGTTATTGTGTTTAACGCCACTTTTAACAATATTTCAGTTATATCATGGTGGTCAATTTTATTGGTGGAGGAAACCGGAGGACCTTGAGAAAACCACTGATCTGTCTTAAGTCACTGATAGACTTTAGTGGTGGTAGGCACTGATTGCAAATGTAGTTGTAAATCCAACTACCATACAATCATGACCTCGACGGCCCCCTAATGAACATGACTTCAGCCCAAGGTAATGTTTCACTTTATACCACCCTCAAGTGATAAAGTTTGTCAGTGACTTGGGCAATGTACATGTATGTAGTTGGCCATGAATACTCAGATTTTCTCCAATAATAAAAATGACTTATATTAACTGAAATATTGTTGATAATTAGTTAATTCATACTAATTTTTTTTTTTTTTTTTTTTTTTTTTTTTTTTTACACTTTAAGATATTATATTATTCTGCTTATTTCAGGAACTGTTCAGAATACCAAAGAAACAACAGGTTGAAGAGAGAAAGAGAATTGAAGAAGAGCTAGGTACGTTATTTTGTATGGGTAACACAGGGTGGCATCTAGGAGGGAACATTGTAAAAATGCCCCTTTAATTTTATAATTCACCCTATTTTGTAAAAAACAAAAGGCATATTGAACACATACAATTCTTCTATTTTCAAATTTTTTGGAACCTTGTGTGCAAAAACCTTCATCAAGTTGTCCATGTTTTTAATAGTCCACACCCGTAGCTAGAGGTGGCGACCCTGTTTCCGAGGCAGAGGTCGTGGAAGGTCACCAGTCGTCTGACATAGATTCAACAAGCGATGAAACTAAAGAAGAGAGAGAACAACCTGTGAGGTCTCCTGTGGACTCGACAGAAAACAAATAAGCTTTAAACTGTGACTATTAAAGTCCAGATTTTGTTAGAACTCTAACCAATAAAGAGATTTGTTTTGAAAAATTTACTGTAAAAGTCAATATTTTTGCCGTCAGCGTTTGTTTCGCGATATAAAAACACGGAATTTTTTTTATCCGTATTCGTTTTTAGTGTACATTGCAATGGTTATTTCTGGCTGAGTGCAAACTACAAAACGACAAGATATCGACAGATAAACAGTGCCTTCAATGGCTTCAGTCATATATATTTACCCCTATCCTACATAGAAGTGATGAAGTGTTTTTTGCTGCTAAAGTTTTAATGCCTGCTATAATTAAAAATACTATATTAAAAGAAAGATGACAAATTCATGAAAGCATGTTACAGAATATTTCGTTGTTGACTTTCTAAAACTTGATTCCTTGTACATAGTCAGTAAATACAATCAGTCTTGGTTTTCATTAAAATTAAGAAGAGAACTGGTTATTTTCAAATATTTCTTCTTTTTATTTTTATTATTACAAGATTTTGCTCATAATTTGTCACATACATCTTGATATTATATGGTTTGTAGTTTTTCATTAACATGTCTAACAGTAAACTTGAGACTATTTCACATGAGAACATGTTTTTCAAATTTATATTGCAATTAATCCTCAGATGTGAATTAAAGAATGATATTGTGTTGTAAAATTGAATGTTTTAAAAAAAAAGTATTATTTGAAGACAAAGATGTCAGTGTGTTGTTGCATATATTAAAGGTATATGATACATGTACTGCTAACAAAATTTTTGTTAAGTATTTTATGGTGAAGTAAACTTTTAACCTAAATTGTTATAGAATTTGTTGAAAATTGTAAAAAACAGGACTTTCTGAAATTTAAATGAAGTGCCTGGAAATTGCTAGATTGCAGGATTTTGCACCAAATACCCCAGACCTCTGGCCGTAATAGCACCTTGCATTGCGAGTCTCTGTAGCCCCCCCCCTCCCTCTGGAAATTCCTGTCTACGGGCCTGAATACAATGGGGCATTTGACCCCTTAGTACAAAATTCTAGTTGCAACCTTGGATAACTCACCTAGCAAAAGCATTGTGAATGTCTGGTCTCATTTTGCTGCATGTCATCAAAATTTACACATTATATCTCCTGGAGAAATATTTTGCCAAGTGGAACTAAAGTTAAATTGCCATAAGCATTGAGATTAGAAGTTACAGTACAAGTAAAGTTGATCCTACATAAGTAGAGGCCAGTACAGAGTCTTCAAGATGTCTTCATGAAACAAACAAGGAATGTTCAGTGAATATTAGTTGACATAAAGCTGCACATTTGCAATTCAAGCTTGAAAGATGTGGGATTCTGTGAAATCCCGGACTAATTTTTTTGATAAATTGTCTTAAAGAAACGTTTGAGAGAACTGAAGGTGCAATCAAAAATGGACATTGCAGAGACACAGGCAACATTAGGCACAAGACACAGAACAAACACAAAAGAAACAAAAAACACAACACACAAAAATTAAAAAGACAAGCAACACAGACCTCACAGAAGAAATGGGGGATAAACCTGTGTGTTTCAAAGGGTAGGTATTGTATATGTTGAAAAGAAAGAAAAACACACAATTGTATGATTAAACAATAAAGAAACATAAAAATAGTACAACTATTTATTATATAAATATGAATTATTTTACAGATAATTCAGTGAAGAGTCAAAGAATAGAACAGTTAGAGAGAGATCAGGATAGATTTAGACACTTAGGTAAAGTCTTAATATAACAGTAGTGATCAGTTGATTTAGGTCAGAGATACCCATTTAGGTAAAGTCTTAATATAGCAGTAGTGATCAGTTGATTTATGTGAGAGATCCCCATTTAGGTCAAGTCTTAATATAACAGTAGTGATCAGTTGATTTAGGTCAGAGATACCCATTTAGGTAAAGTCTTAATATAGCAGTAGTGATCAGTTGATTTAGGTCAGAGATACCCATTTAGGTAAAGTCTTAATATAGCAGTAGTGATCAGTTGATTTAGGTCAGAGATACCCATTTAGGTAAAGTCTTAATATAGCAGTAGTGATCAGTTGATTTAGGTCAGAGATACCCATTTAGGTAAAGTCTTAATATAACAGTAGTGATCAGTTGATTTAGGTCAGAGATACCCATTTAGGTAAAGTCTTAATATAACAGTAGTGATCAGTTGATTTAGGTCAGAGATACCCATTTAGGTAAAGTCTTAATATAACAGTAGTGATCAGTTGATTTAGGTCAGAGATACCCATTTAGGTAAAGTCTTAATATAACAGTAGTGATCAGTTGATACCCATTTCGTGCAAAACCTATTAACAACTAAAATATCATCCCATAGTTCTATATATAGAAATCAAGGATATATGTTTGTATCATTCTTGTAGCTTGATAATAGATATTATTACATAATGATTTATTTAAACAATTTTATTGGCTATCATGCTGTCACCTGACATTCCGTAAAATTTGATATTGTTTGATTAAAACTCGTATTGACTTGGTTTCACTTTCGTTTTCTAACAAAATCTATAAAAAGAATCTTTTTCATTTTAATGTAATAAAACAATTACAGTCTTTTGTATCGGTCAATACAAGTTTTTATGGACCTTAGAAATCAATATTAACCTCAGTCTAAAGGCTTCGGTGAATATCGTTTTTAAGGTCCATAAAAACTCATATTGACCTCAACAAAAGACTAATTGTATATTATCATGTGTAAAAGATCAAAGAGGAAAATTACAAATCATCGATAAATAAATTTTATTGCCTAATAATTATGAAAATATGTAAAATTTTGTAGCTGCTGGCTGGGATACCAGAAAGAAGAAAAAGAGACCTCCACCACCCCCACCTCCAGACGAGGAGGATTTGACTGATCCAAGTAGACCAAGGTATGATATGTCATGTTTGCAAAAGATTGATTAATTTATGCACAAAAAGACGAAACATTGGATATTTTGGTTGAATTTCTTATTGGATGTATACAGCATGGTCTGTGTGACCAGTGTCTGTTGTGTTTTCACTTATCATAAGACGTGGAGTACCAGGAGATTTTATGTCTACTAGATGTATAAAGCAAAGGTTGATAATGTAAACATTTATATTAGAAGTAGTCAAATCTGTCTTATATGACCTTCCAAGGGAGCAGTGAAATATGGTCACATAAGACAGGTAGTTGTTTAACACAGGTTTAATTGATGTGATGTATGTGAAGGGAAATAAAAATTACGGTCACATAATACAAGTTATTGCTTAATAGAGGTGGTCACTAAAGTAGGTTTGACTGTAACTTAATAGAGGTGGTCACTAAAGTAGGTTTGACTGTAACTTAATAGAGGTGGTCACTAAAGCAGGTTTGACTGTAACTTAATAGAGGTGGTCACTAAAGTAGGTTTGACTGTAACTTAATAGAGGTGGTCACTAAAGTAGGTTTGACTGTACATGCACTGATCGCTAAGGTTTAAAGGATCCTGGTAGTCTCATTTTTATGTTTACATTTTTGGTGAAATGAGAACAACTAGATAAATATATAGATATTTTCCAGGTAAGTTTTTAATTGAAATGGATGATTTTTTATCAATACTTCTACCATTTGATCAGGAACCATACATTTTGGATGAGCAAATATTTACGTAAGGTGAATATCAATGTACTGTTTCAGGAAAGTACTGTTACCTACTCCTCCAAAGATGAGCAAGGAAGAAAGACGTCAGATATTTGAAGCCCAGGTCAAGGCACAGGAAGAAATGGCAGAGATAGAGAAGCAACGAAGAGAGGCCTATCTACAACAATTCTACTCAGACCCTAATAATTACATGTATTATGGGCAAGATCCAAATTGTCCTGTACCTCCAGGATTCCAGCCTCAACTAGGTGAGAAATATGTAAAATGTTTATCTAAAAATATCTTAAGCCATTTTATCTGTTTCTGCATGTTGATTGGATGAACCATTAGTAACATGTGACCATCAAAGATGGCCAACACCTTGGAATATAGTTATACATAGGAGTACATGTATATGGAAAGCATATTAGAAATATTCTTTTTATCCTCTGGTTTACTGGATACAAGCTCCACCCAAGAGCTGCCTAGAACTTCCCTAAGGTGATGGATAGGGGATGCCCTATCAATGGGAGGTTGTAGGGTTATAATAATGAAAGCCTGACCAGGAACCATAGTGAGGGCTTTGTTTGGAGAGCCCATTGCTCCTTGTAATTAAACTGGGATGATTTTTTAGTTATTTAACTGATTTCAGCTATTTTCCTCTGACAAAAATATTCCGAAAGTTGCAGGACACGATCAGAACAGTTAATAAATGGACTTTTTAAAAGGGGGTGTAGATGGTTTCAGCTATTTTTTCATTGATTTCAGTTATTTTGTTTTCTGATCAGAACCATCTCTGATTTAAGACCCTGTTGTAGATTTCAAATAAGAGTAGGGTCTTTTCAACCATACCCAGCTATCCATACTTTTAAAGACCCTGTTGTAGATTTCAAATAAGAGTAGGGTCTTTTCAACCATACCCAACTATCCGTACTTTTAAAGACCCTGTTGTAGATTTCAAATAAGAGTAGGGTCTTTTCAACCATACCCAACTCTCCGTACTTTTAAAAACCCTGTTGTAGATTTCAAATAAGAGTAGGGTCTTTTCAACCATACCCAACTATCCATACTTTTAAAGACCCTGTTGTAGATTTCAAATAAGAGTAGGATCTTTTCAACAACCATACCCAGCTATCCATACTTTTACAGTGGCAGTCAAAAGTTGTACAAAGGAGACATCATCATCTGATCAAAAGTGACTTATTTTTTCGATGACATTGCTGAAACAATTTGAAATTTTCTGTTATTTTTTAGGTTTAGAACCTGGTATGGAACAACCACAGTATGTGGACCCTAACACTGGTCTACCTATCCCACCAGAAGTATTACAGGCCTACATAAACCAACAACAAGGGTTACAGCCACAACCAGGTGGATACAGTGATGAAGCTCTGCAACAACAGGTATGAATTGTAGCCGATTGTTACATTTTGTATTGTTTAGATAGGTATATGACATCATTACATAGATGCCCGTGATATACTGAGTGAAAGAAAAACCGCTTTTTTCACCCAGTGAAAAACGTTTATTTGAATGTGTGACATCACAATAAAAAAATATCAGTGAGCATCTGACAATAAAAAAACAAGTTCCATTTTGGACTGGCAGGCGGCAGGTTGGAAAAAGGAAAACTATTTTGTGTAATCTTACAGTTTACAAATATGATTTCGAACCTATATGCAGTTGTTAGGGACTTGTAATTTTCAAATTTTTTTCCAACTAATTCCACAGTTTTTTTTTAAACTTTGCTTTTTATGAATAATATTTATGTTGGATCAAGAACAACAATAAAAATTATGTTCTTGTAATGTTTACCACAGTTTAAGATGGCTCATGTTCACCTACTTTACATCCAGATTCTTTATTATATATTAATCTTAGAATCAGTTTAAATGTTTAATGCCTTTAAATATTATAAAACTTTTGTTAAAAGTCAATATCAAAATTGGAATTTAGGTTCAAGAGCAGTTACTAGCACAACAAGCTATGGCAGGGTACGTTCAGCCATCTCAGGAAATCCTGTACCCACAACCAGAACTCTCTGCTGCTGTACAACCATCGATGGGAGGGGAATCTCAGGCATTTATGCAACAGGTAATTTAAATTAAATGATGAAGCAACATCAGCAACACTCTGTGATTTCCTTTATTAGTCCCTCACGACTCTTGTTGAGAGGAGGGGAATCTCAGGCATTTATGCAATAGGTAATTTATATTAAGTGATGATGCAACATGAACAACACTCTGTGGTTTCATTTGTCTGTTTGTCTTTTCAGATTTTATGTTATTCTCTTTTGAATACATGTATCTGAAAAACAAATATTTTGATAAAAACTTCCATATCTAATTTAAAGTGCATGACAAGTAAGCAAAGTGTCTAAATGGGATAGCCAAAATCGGCTAAGTTATACCTATGCCTGCAGAGATTGACTTTAGTTTTAAAGCAACTTGCTTGAAATGGTATTAAATGAAAATTTTCATAGGAATTCCTGATAATAAAACTTGGGTCTCTGGCACAGAGAAAGTTGATGGTTCTGTATCTCTACACTCAAATATAACCTCTGCCACATGTCAAAAAATGCTCGTGCCTTTTATTGAGTGATTACAAATTTATGTCATCTGCTTGTGATGTTTGTAAAAAAAAAAACTCGTAGGCTTATCCACCATGAGAGATATCTCTCATGGCATCGACCAATGGTGTGGCAGATGTGATTGTGGTTGACATTTTTTAATACCCAGAATCCTTTGTGTGCAAATTGTTGTGTCTGCAATCCTCGTTAAATAAATAGAATTAAATCAGATTGATTTGTTTGGTTAGTCTGATTACATCAAACCAAGAATTAAATTTAATGGCCTTATTTATTTATAGTTACATATATGATATCCAAGGCCAGATTTAGACAGACGTAGTGAGGCCACTTGGCCAATAGGTTTTGGGGCACCTACAATTATGTGTATGTAATCTTCAAATCTTAAATTTAATGGTTTTAAAAATCTAATAGGGTACAATACTTCAAAAGAGGGCTCAATAATTTTAATGGACTTAAAAAAAATTAACAAGAAAAAACAAATTGCAAATTATTTATTTGATTGCTGTAAATATATTTTTGTATTTTTAGCTCCAAACTTTAGGCTTCTCTGAGTTGCTTGGAGCCCCTGGGCCATGTCCCATATTGGCCCATGCATAAATCTGGCCCTGATGATATCTAAACTACATATTGTACATGCTATTGTTTTGTTTTATTTGAAGACTCCGACAACTCCTCAAAAAGACTCGATCACAGAAAGAGTAAGAATTTTACTCCCAGTTCATTTCCACATTTATGTAGTGTGTTGACAATTACAATGGATATTTTTTGTAGACTTTTTTAAGAGTAAAAAACAAAGAAATTACAAGCATTTTTTTTTAGGGCCAGGAAAAATTAATTACATGTTTCTCAGGCCAGACTGCATGTTAATTTTTTGGACCGCATTGGCAATTTTATTTTCAGTCTAGTCAATACAAAAATTTGTTATATGATATTTCCGTGCTTCCGGGCAAAATCTCTGCATAGGATTTTGTAAATGAACAGATATTAGTAAGAGGAAAATTACTTGCTTGAGTGGAAAAGACCACAGATGCTGTTTGGGTAACAACAGGATTCTAATTAAAAATGTAGCAAATTCCGACTTGATATACAATGTTTCTTTGATAAATTGACCTAGATTTATTCTCGTTTAAAACATTTTGATGACAAATAAGGTCCATTATATTTCAGAGATTGCTCAGATGACAACAATCCCACTAACATGATCAAAGTCTTTCTTGATCTTGATGTTAGCTCAAATGAAAACAATCCCACCAACATGATCAAGGTCTTTCTTGATCTTGACATTAATTATTTTTCCAAATTCATTCATGTGTACTTTCTTAATATGATATACTAGCATTCTAAACAAAATCTATATTGTATCAAACCATGAATATAAACACCTCCTGCATATTTTTTTCCAATAAAAAATAGGAGAAATTTGACATCTGCCCCCATTTTATTTTATTTTTTACGAAAAGTGGCCTGAGAACCAAGAAATTCATATTTTTATGTCTAAATTGTTATTCTATTTAAATTTTTGGGTGATCATTTTAGATTTGTATGCTTTTCTCAGATATCGCTGACATTTTAGCAAAATGCTATTGAAAAAGATTCCAAATTTACATGGTTTACATAAAAATATTCATTGAGAGTTAGTTATATAGTGTTCAAAATTGTGGTGTTTTTGCTTTGGCTAAGCTTTCACCTATCTATGGCAATCACAAAAGGTAGCATTGGCTAGCAAGCTTATTTTATGTCATCATCGGTAACCCACAGCTGATTACGCTTCGATTACACTCCACTCTTCACCTGTGGGTCAACTGGCAGAGAAATCCTCATAGTCATGTGGCAACTGTCTTTATAGCTAATCAAATCATAGCTTTTAGATGTATCTAAATTTAGAAAGGAATTCCTTGAAAATTATGGGAGCCCCATTTTTCTGTATAGATTTTTCACCTCAAAGAAGGAGTTTAATAATATCAAACGATGATTTTGATTGGTAACTATTAATAGGCTTTTTTCAACGAAACAAGGATTTCTCTACTAATTGACGTGTGATGAGTTGAGAGTAAATCGGAGCAATATCAACTGTTAGTTACTGACGATGATTTTATTTAGAATTGATACTTATATATTGTTAAGGCAATATATATTTCATATTGATATTAATTTCAGATATTGGTTGTGTACTGTGAAATCACTTGTCATTAAAATGTGAACTTTTGTGAATTTCTTTATTTGAAATTTGATTGGAGATCTTGATGAAAGGCAGTCTCTGATCAATTTTGTGTGTTTTATTAGCAAATAACATTATACATAGGAAAAAATGTACAACTTTATCTGTATAGTGAAACCTGTCTAAACCTCCTTGGGACCAGTTTTTATACCCCCGCGTGACCACTATAGACAGGTTTGACTATTTTCATTTAAGCTAAATAAAATGTTCAAGTTGATATTTTCGGTCATAACATAATAGATCACTGAATATTTTATAAAGTATTTGATTTCTAATCGAAAAGGATTGTAACTACAGAACTATTTTGTCTGCTGTGAAATTGATTAATAACAGCTAATTTGTTCATTTCAATAGATGAATCTGGTTTGTTAATAGATTTTCTCATTCAATTTAATGTTGAATTAGTTATTTCTCATTATTATATGCCTTTTTCTTTCATTGGTTACAAAGTATAGAATAAATTTCATATTTGTAATTTTAATTTTATCCCCCAAAAAAATCGTATCTAGCATTTAAGGACATTAAAAACTAACAAATTATAGAAGAAATTTCATATTTACAATTTTAATTTTAGTATACCATATTTAGGGTTATATAATGCGCATTGGTGCATAATGCCTCTTGGCCTTGAAAATCTCCAGAAAAAAACTAGTTCGTGTCTATAATGCGCATGGACTTTTAAAAAAATCGCCGTCGGAAATGTAAGAATTAAATATCAATCGTATATATTTTTCAGTCCTTTGAGCATGTTTCATTTGCTGGGAGAATTTAAGAACCATTTATCTGTTTTCATCTTCAATAAAGTTGCAAAATATTAAATGTGTTGGGTTTTATTGGCGGACATGTGATTTCCCGGTCTGGGAAAGAGTGAAACACATTGTTCCTGTTTATAATGCGCACCCCTCCTACAAATTAAAGAATCTGGGCAAAATCCTGTGCATTATACAACCCTAAATACGGTAAAAAAATATAGGTGTCTCTAGTTTTTAAGGACAATACAGGTTGAATAATTATAAGTCACCAAATCAGTGGTAAATCTACAATATTGTTGAAAGTGGCATTAAACACCATAAACCAACAAATAAATACAGTCAAACCTGTATTAAGAGGTCACCTTTGGGACAAAGCAAAAATGGTCATTCAAGAGAGGTGACCTCTAAAAAGAGGTTCAATTCATATACAATTTTCTACGATAGGATAAGAAAAAGGTGACCTTTTAATACAGGTGACTGCTTAATAGAGGTGACTGCATAGGCAGGACTAAATATTTTGTTTATTTGTCATTACAGGTCCAACAGCTTCAACAACAACTGGAGATGCAGGGTCAGTTGGTTGGGATGGGAACCTCGGAGGAGGAAGACATCCCACCCCCTCCATCGCCTCCTAAATCCAAGACTCCAAAGCTACCACCAAATTGGAAATCTGCCAAAGATGCTGAAGGCAAACTTTATTTCTATCACACTACTACAAGGTATAGTTAAAAGTCGTCTCACTCAATAACTGATTGTAATACAAGTTTTAAATAATTCTTCTTAGGGGGTTCAGTGATTAAGATACTGTATCTGATTTCTGAAAACACCAGGTTTGTGGCCTGATGCCCACAAAAAATGCAAAAATTTCCACATGCCTATCCAAGACAAGTTTCATCAGTCCTTTCATTACAACTGTCTGGGCTTTCATAATCCAATAATTACATTACTTCCGTTTTTCATTGAAATGTTACAATATGATTGGTTATGAAGTGGTCACATGATTATAAAAGAGATGTTTAACATCCCAATGAAACTCAAATCCAAACTTGCACGTGCCTTCATGACGACGTCAGATGTAAACAATCAATGGCATAGTAATTTCCAACAGCAAATAATCTAACACAAATAAAATTCACAACGAAAAATTCAACTATATTAAATTTTGGTGTGATTTAAATGTAATTATAAGAATTGAATGCATTCTTTTGAAGTTTCATTGGGGTATGAAAGCGTTGATCGAACTACATTTTCAACATGAAGCGCTACCCTTCATGTTGAAAATGTAGTTCGATCAACGCTTTCATACCCCAATGAAACTTCAAAAGAATGCATTCAATTCTTAAATAAATCTGATAATCGTAATATAGCTGAAAAATGCCAACAATACATGCTTGTTTCTGTAATCATTGTATATTATGTATCATTTATGTTATTTTTATTGTTTAAACTAATAAAACTACTCCATCCATGTGATATAGCTCAAATGTTGTAAATAAGAAATAATTAATATTTTGTATATAAAAATTTCAGGCAAACACAGTGGAGTCCCCCTAGTTGGGAGGAAGCATTTTCTATTCAGGATGATATGGACATTGACACGCCTCCAGAAGAAATCAAAGTTAGACTCAGAACTAATTTAATTTATATTTTGTATACATTTGTTCATTGGAGGGTTATTTACAAATTGTTCTTTGCTGCCAGCCTTAATTCCAAGATGGCTACCATCGTGGGATTTAGTTTTACAAAGGAACCTATGAATGTTTCATGGGTAGTTCTGTGTCAGATTTGCATGTCTAGTACCGATCTGAGATTCAAGATGGCTGCCATCGTGGGATCTAGTTTTACAACGGAACGTATGAATGTTTCATGGGTAGTTCTGTGTCAAATTTGCATGTCTAGTACCGATCTGAGATTCAAGATGGCTGCCATTGTGGGATATAGTTTTACAAAGGAACCTATGAGTGTTTCATGGGTACTTCTGTGTCAAATCCACGTTTCTAATACCGATCTGAAGAGCCTCTGTTTTTTATTTTATTTTCCTATTAAACCTGACAATTGAAAATCTTGTGGTGTCATGACCTATGTTCTGAAATATATTTTTTTTGAGGGGCTGTCGTGGCCATGATGGTATGGTAGTTGGATATATCACTACCTATGCAAGCAGTGCCTATCACCATTAACGTTTTGAGTTTGAACCCTGCTCAAGTGAGGTGTACTCGATACAACATTATGTGATAAAGTTTGTCAGTGACTTGTGACGGGTCAGTGGTTTTCTCAGGGTACTCCGGTTTCCTCCACCAAGAAAACTGACCACAATGCGATATAACTGAAATATTGTTGAATATGGCATTATGCACCATAACCCTAACTAATTAAACCTGACCATGGAAAATCTTGTGGTGTCATGCATGACCCTATGTACCCAAATTAATTTCTTCTTATTACTTAGCCATGATATAACTGAAATATTGTTGAAAGTGGCGTTAAACACCTTAAACCCAACTTCTTATTACTTATTTTCCAGTTTAGTAAGAAGAGAACCACAACAGCTGCTGCCGATACTTCTACTGAGACAGCTAAGAAGATGAAGGATCAATTCAGACAAAAGGTATATCTTACCGTATTTTTCCTTAGAAGAAAACAAGGGGGTGTCTTATTTAAAGGGGCAACTTGTATGTATACAAAAGCAAAAAAATCTATCATTTTCGGTGCTGTGTCTTAAATGAAGGAGCAACTTTTAGTGCAGAAAGAACTGTAGTTGAATCAAAAGCTTCAGATAATTTAGAAGGACAATTGTATTTATTCTTTTTAGCTCACCTGGCCATAGGCCATGTGAGCTTTTGTCATGGGTAAGCGTCCGTCCGTTAGCTTTTCACATTTAAATCTTCTTCTCTGAAACCGCTGAACAGAAATCAGCCAAACTTGCCAGAAATGTTCACTGGATGGTCCTCTACCAGATTTGTGTTTTTGGTGCTGATTTGAAATCCAACATGGCTGCCAGGGTCCATAATGTGTTCTCATTGGCTGAAATTTTAAAAATCTTCTTGTCCGAAACCACTAAGTCAATTGAATTGTGACTATGCAGGAATGATCATTGGGTGGTCCTGTACTAAATTTGTGAATCGTTTGCCGATCGGAAATTCAAGATGGCCGCCATGACTCGACTTAGTTTAACATTGGACCCTATGGGAATTTCACATTTTCATCTTTTTTTCTGAAACCACAAAACAGATTTGAACCAAACTTGGCAGAAATGTTCATTGGATGGTCATATACAAGATTTTTGTTTTTGGCACTGATCGGAAATCCAACATGGCTGCCAGGGCCCATAATGTGTTCTGATTGGTCAAAATTTTTAAAAATCTTCTTGTTAGAAACCACTAAGCCAATTGAATTGTGACTTTGCAGGAATGATCATTGGGTGGTCCTGTACTAAACTTGTGAATCGTTTGTCGATCGGAAATTCAAGATGGCCACCATGACTCGACTTAGTTTAACATAGGACCCTATGGGAATTTCACATTTTCATCTTTTTTTCTGAAACCACAAAACAGATTTGAATCAAACTTGGCAGAAATGTTCATTGGATGGTCATATACAAGATATTTGTTTTTGGCGCTGATCGGAAATCCAACATGGCTGCCAGGGCCCATAATGTGTTCTGATTGGTCGAAATTTAAAAAATCTTCTTGTTAGAAACCACTAAGCCAATTGAATTGTGACTTTGCAGGAATGATCATTGGGTGGTCCTGTACTAAAATTGTGAATCGTTTGCCAATCGGAAATTCAAGATGGCCACCATGACTCGACTTGTTTGACATTGGACCCTATGGGAATTTCACATTTTCATCTTTTTTTCTGAAACCACAAAACAGATTTGAACCAAACTTGGCAGAAATGTTCATTGGATTGTCATATACAAGATTTGTGTTTTTGGTGCTGATCGAAAATCCAACATGGCTGCCAGGGCCTATAATGTGTTCTGATTGGTCAAAATTTTAAAAATCTTCTTGTTAGAAACCACTAAGCCAATTGAATTGTGGCTTTGCAGGAATGATCATTGGGTGGTCCTGTACTAAACTTGTGAATCGTTTGCTGATCGGAAATTCAAGATGGCCGCCATGACTCGACTTAATTTTAACATAGGACCCTATGGAAAAAATGTTTAAAAGTCTTCTCCTCTGAAACCAGTAAGTCAGTTTAAAGCAAACATGGGATGAATGGTCCTTAGGTGGTCAACTTTCAAAATTATGTCCTGTGACCCCGACCTCCATCCAAGATGGCAACCATCAGCGAACATAGTTTTAACATAGGACCCTATGGGAAATATATTTAAAAATCTTCTTCTCTGAAACCAGTAAGCCAATTTAAAGCAAACATGGCATGGATGGTCCTTAAGTGGTCAATTTTCAAAATTGTGTCCAGTGACCCTGACCTCCATCCAAGATGGCCACCTTCAGCAGACATACTGTAGTTTTAGCATAGGACCCTATGGGAAAAAATGTTTTAAAATCTTCCCCTCTGAAACTAGTAAGCCAATATAGCAAACATGTCATCGATGGTCCTTAGGTGGTCAACTTCCAAAATTGTGTTCAGTGATCCCGATCTCGGTTCAAAATGGCCACCGTCAGCAGACATAGTTTTAACATAGGACCCTATGGGAAAATTGTTTAAAAGTCTTCTCTTCTGAAACCAGTCAGCCAATTTAAAGCAAACATGACATGGATGGTCCTTGGGTAGTATACTTTCAAAATTGTGTCCGGTGACCACGACCTCCATCCAAGATGGCTGCCATGAGCAGACATAGTTTTAACATAGAACCCTATGGCAGTATGGGATTTGAATAGTAACTTAGATGTATTCAGCATGCAGACATTCTTAAGAGGACTTATTTATGTCAGGTGAGCGATACAGGCTCACCTGAGCCTCTAGTTTTTTTTCAGTTCTATTGTATACAAGATTTTACAAGTTTTAATTTACTACTGTATAACTGGTCATATCTGCAGTATTCTGCAGTCAACGCAGGAACACAGAAATTTAAATCGCAGAATATTATGTAAAATAAATGTTTACTGCCTCATAATAATAAATCAGTACAAATTACCTTTTCAAATTCTAACTCCAATTCATCTGGAAGTGTCAAATATTTGAATGCAGGTTTGACTGTTTTCATTGTCCCAATGGTGACCTCTAAATACAGGTTTGACTAGCCTGTATGAATATTAACTAATTAAATATTTTATTTTTTTCTAGATGTCTTCCTATATTGTGGTCTGCCTCAATCCATACAGAAAACCTGACTGTAAGCTTGGTAGAATTGTGTCTACTGATGACTTCAAACATCTGGCCAGGAAAGTAAGTTCACTATTAACCTCCAGCAGTAATTTAAAAATTGGTTTAGAGGTGCCATCGTGATCGTATGGTAGTAGGATATACAACTACCTATGCAATCGGTGCCTATCGCCACTAATCTTGGGAGTTTGAATCCACTCATTGCAAGGTATGTTCGATACAACATTATGTGATAAGGTTTGCCAGTGACTTGCGACACACACAGGTCAGTGGTTTCTGTTGATACTCTGGTTTCCTCCACCAATATAACTGACCTCCACTAGAATATTGTTGAAAGTGGCATTAAATATCATTTCCCCCTCCCCCTTTTTCTCTAGGTTATATTACAGTGAAATCTTTATCATCACCAACACTCATTAGTCATTTCTAAGTGAAAAAATGTGACCAGCTTCTCAGCATATATTAATCGACTTTGATACAAAAAATGTTACGAAAAGAAAGTTGTGATGGTCAACAATTCCACAAATTTCAACTAAACAAACAATCGTCTCTTGCCTCAACTCCTTGAACAAAAGAAAAATTTCACTACATATGACATTGGAAATCCAGGTCCTGACTTGGGACAGGCAAAAAAATGTGGCAGGACGTCTGTATTAGTTGGATTTACAACTACCTGTGGAGTCAGTGCTTGTCACCTTTAAAGTTGTTTGTTTGAATCCTGTTCATGGAGAGGTGTACACGCTGATATAACATTATATGATAAAGTAGGTCGGTGGTTTTCTCCGGGTACTCCGGCTTCCTCCACCAATAATACTAACCGCCGTGATATAGCTGAAATATTGTTGAAAGTGGCGTTAAACACTATAACTCTAACCTGGCTGAACACTTCATGGGACTATGATTTTTATGTTTTATTGTATTTAACAAGGGATTAAGGGTTCCAATATCACTGAGAAGATACAAAAATATATATTTAAAAAATCTTTTTATGCCCCCGTGACGAAGAGTCGGGGGGGCATTTTAATTTACCCCTGTCCGTCCATTTGTCCGTCCGGATATAGATACATGGTTTGTTCGGCTATCTCCTCCTACAGTTTTGGAGTTAACAGCTTTAATATTTTGTAGGATATTTATACACATAATGGAGGTGTGCATGTCCACAGGATTTTGATTTTCTTCAAATATTCACAAAATGACAGGTAGTTGGACTTAGTTATTTTTGTCGTACTAGCTGCATAAAGGGAACATGGTTTGTCCGGCTAACTCCTCCTACAGTTTAAGAGCTACAGCTTTAATATTTTGCAGGATGTTTATGCACATACTGGAGGTGTGCATGTCCACAGGATTTTGATTTTCATCAAATATTCTCAAAATGACAGGTAGTTGGACTTGTCATTTTGTTCGTCCGTCCGGATATAGATACATGGTTTGTCCGGCTATCTCCTCCTACAGCTTTAATATTTTGTATGATGTTTATACACATAATAGAGGTTGACTAGTTTATAATTTCTTATGGTCAGGTGGGGGGCATCATTTGCGTCTTACAGACACACTTCATTTTTAAAAAATCACTTCTAACAAAACAACTTTGTCCATAATTATCAATTGCGGGGGCATACTTCTTTTCTAATTTTTTATATTTGTTTTTAATAGCTCACTCATCATGTCATGTCCAAAGAATTAAAACATTGTCGCCACGTCGAAGATTTAGAAGTCAACGAAAACGTGAAGGCAAAGGCCAAAGACTACGTCAAGAAGTACATGTCAAAATTCGGTACAATGTACCGGAAGACATCGTCGCCTGACGACTGAAGAGAATGATAAAACTACAATGTGTTATTACGTATAGAATGTGTGCTATGAAAGTCTGTCAAACAGAGGCTACCGATAAAAGACGAAAAGCATTCAAGGGAGGCAACATGATGAGAATTAAAAGGTTTAAACTGTCGTAAATAGTGAAATAATAACATTAAAAGGCAGCAGGGAGCTCTGAGAACTTTATATACTGTGTTGAGTGCAATTTTAAAGACAATTTGCACGTTTAAATGTGTCATATAATGAAATGTGTATATCTTGTATCAATCAATTCATAATAGTTTTTCCATGTATGAATACATTAAATTAATTATTCGTTTAATTTTTTGACGATTGTGTGATGATTTCTTGTCGTGGAAGGATTTGTACTTCCAATGATCACGATATTTTTAAAAAAAAAGTCCAAATGTGATGAACGTATTGTTCACAACAAACACTGTAGTAGACTTGTATCAGTTTTTCAGGTTGTTGTGATAATTGGGTACCAGTTTATTCCGAAACAGGACACCAGGGACAAAGCTTAACATTTTTGCTGCAGTTATCATCTGGGCTAACTAAAATAAAAATATTAGTTGCCCCAAAAAAAAATATTTAAGGCCCACGAACTGACATTACACATGAAATATTCAAAATTTCAATAGCCAGCTGGGCTAATGTCAGAAAAATTTCAGTAGCCAGGCCTTATGTTAGTGGTCTTGGGCTGCTGGGACACCACAATATTATATTTCAATTCACCTCGAATTATCTATTTCATGCACATATACATACATATATAATATATATATTTAGGTTTATTTTGAAATATTTTCATAATCCATTGTTTATTTGTTATTCATTCATGATTTTTAAATGATTTTTTTTAACAGCTTGGCTAATATTTATTTGCTGGGAGTTGAGTGATATTAAAATACTTGCTGATGCCAATGATTTCAAAGAATTCCGTTTCTCGTATTAAATAAAATTATATAATCGTACAAAGTAAATTCAGATATTCTACATCTATATATATATATATATTTATATATATGCTGATTTATTAAACCGGTGAAATTTCAGCTTTCAATCTGGTCGTGTTAAGTTTTGTTAACTAGACGATTAAGATCCAACAATTATGGGTCTGGGTGGAGAATGTAAACAAAAAATCACAATTCTTTATCTCAAATAAACTCCATTTAAAAGATTATAAAAATTATTTAGAAGAAAAAAGATTGTAAGAGATTTGCTGATTTTGGGGACCTGTTTGAATTAAATGTAATACAGATATTTAACAAAAGATTTTTTGATGTGAATGAAAAAGTATACATTTTTGGTTGTATTCTTGTTTGCCTGTTTTATAGTATGTATTCTTCAGTAAATAGTGGTGTTAAACACCATAATCCTACCTAAACGGTATATGAATATAATCCAATCCACTTATGACGAAATTGACATAAATTGCTTTTTATGCATGTAGTAATACATGTTTGTATTAGCAATATAAAAAAATTGTGATTGGGTCTGTTAGCAATCCTACATCATTGGTCCATCATAGGACATTTAACATGACCTTTGACCTTGACCCCATGATCATAATCTATGGACATAGTTTTATGTGTCAAGATTTCGTGATTAGGTTTGTAAATATTCGTGTGTCATAGATTCATCATAATTGATTTTAAATTTATCATGGAATTTTACGTGTCTCATTTGCTAGGTCTCATGACCTTCACCTCATTTCTGTCAAGATTTTAGGGTGAAAGCTGTTTCTCAGCACCATACACTGTCAACCATCCTTCATTAACCCATAAATCAATGAACTTTGACCTACTTTTCACAAAGAAGTTCAAATATATTTTTGTCTACAAGTTCACGCAAGAGTGCACTGACCACTCGACCTTGACCAGGTAGGAAACATTTGTTTTTGTTATTTCATTCATGTTTAAAAGGTTAATATCTAGGACATGATGTGTAATTGTATTTATGGTGTATAATGTGAGCATTAAATGCTTCAGAGTGGGGTTTATGTGGTATAAAACATGGTTGTCATACTTTATTTCAACAGAAGATATTGTCCATTTGATTACCATAAAGATAAATCCAAAATTAATTAATTAAAATCAGGTTCATTTTGTCATATTTTTTTTTCATTGTTTAAAAATATTCGATATAATAGCTCACACAAATATTTTCACGTGTTTTGATCTCAGGAGAAAACTATATATTACCCACAATCCTTTACACATTAATTTTTTTTTACGTCAGACCAATACGAGGAAAATTAGTTCAATTGTACGTTTGTAACACTTAGTGATATATGTGACATTTTAGCATTCTCTCTCTTTTTATCTGAACTGAATCTTGAATAAAACAGAATCCTGTAGAATCTGAACGTAGATAAAAAAATAAAAACAAGTCCAAATGTAGGAAATCTTTGTTAATTAAACCTGTATAAACCGAACAGCTGTCTATTCCAAACACAAAAACAGGTCCCTAGGACATTCAGCTTAGACAGGTTTATCTGCACTTGTCATTGATTTTTAATCAATTAAATGGGTTTTTCCCTTTATTTTGTATTCTAGTTTTAAAAAAGATGTTGTTTATAGTAGAATCATGTTCTTATTATTATTATTTTTAAATACAATTGGTGAAATAGGTTGTCAATTTTATATACATCTCTTATTGGTGAAGACACTGGAAAAACCATGATGTATATATAGATTGGAAAACATTGCTTTAAACATAGTCAAACCTGGTCATGTGGTCACCTGTATTAAGAGGTCACATTTTTCTTGTACCATCATGAAAAATTCATTTGAATGGAACCTCTCTTAAGAGGTCACCTGTCTTGAAAGGCCACTTCTACTTTGTCCCAGGGGTGACTTCTTTATACAGGTTAACTGAAATATTGTTGAAAGTGGTGTTAAACACCATAATCCTAATCCTTTACACAGGTTTGATTGTAATTTCATCACTTATATATATTGAAGAATAAAACTAACATTTGTTTATGTGAACACAATCAGATTTAAATATTCATGATTATATTAAACTTGTATGCAGATTTTTCTTCTTTTTTAAATCATAGTTTGTTGTGAGGAATTGAAAATACATAATTTATGAATGAAAAAGTGATTTTACATTTGTATTACATCAGTGTTTGAATATGTTGAGAATATGGTTTGATAGTACCAGGATTTGTACAACACTGGCTTTCCAACAACAAAAATGGCCATCATTACTAAAAATAGATTTTTATATTTTTAAAATGGCCACCACTTTAACAGAAATTTACATGAAATTAGATGAAATATTTGAATTTTGAAATGTATCTTTATGTAGTTGGAATTGAATTGGATCAGTTTTTTAATTAAATGTGAATGATAATTAATACAAATAGGTAATGTATGTTTTATTAACTTTTGAAGTCTCAGTGGCTACTTGAAGGGAATTCTAAAAATAAGATTAAATTTAGAAAAAATAGATTCTAACATTTTACAGTGATCTAATAATTTCTTCAGACCTTATGTTATAGGTGTATTAAATGGAGATATTTCTTTTTACTGTAAGTTTATTTTTCTTTTAAATCCTGCTTTTTCAATTGTAATTTTGTGTAGATGTTGAATTTTGTACAGACGTGATAATTTTATGGGGTTTTATTTGAAATTTTACTTAATTTCAATTTTTTTGTTAAAATTTACCTTTTTATTTCTTTGTATGATACGGAAAGGTAATAAAAAATGAAATGTAGAATTTTTGTTTGTTTTCATACGGCCGTTGCCTTCGTATTATATTATGGCGCCGTCGTCTTCCATCTCTAGACTGAATGATTTTTGTGCATTAACTTAGATGTAGATGAAAGATCTTTATGAATTTTGAGCACAATGACCCTTGGCAGTGAGTAAACAAAAACATTAGAGAATACCGAAGGGGCAATCAAAAATGGACAATCCGGAGAAACTGGCAACATAGGGTACACAAGACGAAGAAAAACAAAACACAACACCACTATACACAAACAAACACAAGTAATGTAGAATAAGACATGAGCCATCCTACAAACAATTGGAGGTAAATGAGAACCGAATGTCGATTTTATCTGGAAATCATAACAGACATTACAACATTGGACTCCGAACATAAATACACGGTTTTGTGGCCCTAGCCGTTTTCAAACAAGAGGCCCTAAGGTGCAAAAATGGATGTTTCTGTTCTTTGTACAAGAAGATCTTAATTTTAATCTGATTTTGATTGTGGTTTTTGTAATTAGTTCTTCAGCAAAATCCCTTTCAGAGAAATGCATAGTGTTATGTAACTATTGCCGTTTTTTTTTTTACATATAATGGAGGTATTTCAAGTTTTTAACTTTTTTTTTCTCATTTATTACATTTTTATTTACAATTGCTGTGTGGAGATAAAAACTGTCCACACTTGCTTTTAATTTTACAACTTTCCTTTTCTGTTTTTGTATCGTGCTTTGCTCGTGAGGCTCTTAATTTTAACTTGAATACTTAAAATGAATAGGAGTCTGGATAATGTGTCAGAGTGGAGTGAAATGTATATCTGCCGATTGAAGTCTCTATGATATAGTACTATAGAAACTAAGCAAATCCTGTTGTTCAATTAGAGTTAGGCCTTATATTCTCGTTAAAAATAACTAAATCGTTCTTTCTATGATGTAGTGGGAAAATTTACTCTCTTTTCTATGATGTAGTGGAAAAATTTACTCTCTTTGCTTTGATCATTCATTAACTTCCTTGAGAAAAATAACATATAATGAGTGCGATACACAGAACTTAATGATCCATATTACAATTAAGTTACATTTTGATGAGATGATGATGTCCGCTTTGTGCTAGCCCAAAACACTGTGTAGGATTTTTATAGTGGCAACTTACTGGAACAACAGGTTGTGGTTAGAAATATCACTCTGCACAGACACATTATCCTGATTTCGAGCCAACCAGTCACTGCTCTTTCTCCTTTATGTTGAGTGCTTAACAGAGAAATAGAAAATACCACTTGTATAGTCTTTGGCTTGAACCCATGATGCTGTGTGAAGGTAGAAGGGGCAAATAGATTTAAACATAATTATCCTCCTGTATAATGGTAATGGTTGTTAAATTGTAACAGCCATCTATACAATAAGGGCCTGGGTGGCACAATGAGTTAGGTAGTTGGATTACCTAACAACTCGTACAAGCCTATCACCAATACGGCGTGGGTTCGCGCCCGGCTTTGTATATTACAAAAAAGGGTGCACTTGACTCGCCAAAGCAAAACTAAAACTGGTCGCCATGAAATAGCTGAAATATTGCTGAAAGTGGCATTAAAACACCAAAAATCAACAAAATAAAAATCCTTAATTGGCTGAGACACTTTCAGTTATGTTAAAACAACAGCCAAAATTATATAAAGTATCCTTTTATTTTGATTAAAAGAAAGCCTGCCTTGCCAAATTGAATAAAGACTATTTCTCTGGATCAACGAGATCACAAATTGGTTTAAAACTTGTATGAAGATTTCCTGATATAGGTAATATATATTCAGTTGTGTTTATATATATAAGTTATATTGCTGTCAAATTATAATATTAAGTATATATGTACCATCTACACACGCTTATACACATGTCTTGTGTCTATCCCTAGATTTGCCTTACGAGAAAAGGTAACACTACGATTATTGAAGTTCCCTTTTTAGGGAGTGGATGTGGTCGAGTGGTCTAGGGCGCTAGACGTAAGGCTAAGCGAATGGTGCTGCAGTGTAACAATGGTGTGAGTTCAAATCCCGTCAGGGAAGAACACAAATTTGACAGCTCTCAAATCTAATTCTAACACTGTTTGGTTTAATTTTCAGACGTATATATATATATATAGGGCGCTAGACGTAAGGCTAAGCGAATGGTGCTGCAGTGTAACAATGGTGTGAGTTCAAATCCCGTCAGGGAAGAACACAAATTTGACAGCTCTCAAATCTAATTCTAACACTGTTTGGTTTAATTTTCAGACGTATATATATATATATATATATATACAAACGTCTAAGCAAGTGACCAACCATTTAATATATCTCCCCACTGGTTGTCAGAGTTACTTGAAATACAAGGTTAATACTAAATATTTATATACACCATTGATACACTGCAGCACCAATCATTTAGCCGTATGCTCAGCCTCATAGACCACTTGGCAAGTTGGCCACATCCGCTATATACAAATCGCTTAGCCCTAGACCACTTGGTCACATCCGCTATATACCAATCGCTTCAATGGCATAAACGTTTTATTAAGACATTTTTGTAAAGATCACAAAAGGGCCAATATGTAGTGCACAAGAGTTGACAGATCTTGCTATATTTCTCGGGTGAATTATGCGGCTCACGGGTCCTTTTTCTCTACTGGTGACCCCAAAAAAATGATATATACAAAACAAGATCAAGTAATTGAGTCAAACCAAAGACTATTCAACTGCTCTCTACTGATGTTTTGTTTTTGTTTGTTTTATTTTTGACCGTAGATTAAAAAAAAGGCACAGGCTACGAATACGACGGAAACGTATTCGTAGCCTGGGTTCTACAAGTACGACGGGCGGAAGTTGTGACTAAATGATCAACCGGTTTCCGGACATGGACACCTATTTTACGGAAATTAATCACGTATTGCTAGAGGCTACGAATACGACGGATTTCTCGATTTTCTTAATTCTATTGTTTTTATTTCATTAAATAACAATTTATGAATTTTTTATATAATTTTCTGTTTTTAGTTTATTTTTATTCCAATCAAATCTGATGCAATGAAAAACTAGTCTTACAATACACGATTAAGCTCATAGATTTCATTGGTATGAGTACTTCTCAGAGTACAACGCACACTTCCCAACACTAATTATTTTCAAAATGGACGACGATGGTAGTGCGCTTCGTGTTGGAGCAAATTATAAATCTTTAACAGATTTAGAGCGTGCCCTAAACAAAATCCAGCAGGATAACTACGTCCAACTTTATAAGCGTATCTCAAGGAAGCTTGGCATGGGGTCCAAATATAAAAACATGGAAGTTGCAGAAAGTGCAGCGAGTCTTTTAATTTTTAAGGAGTTGGATTATTCCTGTATTCATGGAGGGGAAAATTTTAGTTCCATTTCCAGCGGTCGACGCCCAAACACAAGGTAAAATCACACATAATATACCTTAAATAAGCAAATGATCATCACTTTGATTGCAGTTCTTCATATTAAATTCGCAGCGATGTCTTCAATCATGTTCTGTATAGCAGCAAATACATGTTTCTAGAATTTTTAAGTCATTACAATACTATCGTAAGTCATATGATAAAACACACAAGTTTGCGCTTTTTGTATGGTACCATTTAAGATGTATTGGACTACGTTTTGTGCCGAAAAAACCTACTGGTGTTGCCGAAATTGCCTAAAATAACTGTAAACATTATTAATTTAATACATTGTATTTACCTATTGTATTACTTGAATTTTTTTTATATTGTATATGATAATTCTTAAATTAAAAATAGTATATTTTTTTTAAAAACTTTATAGTATCACAGTAATAAATGTCTAGAAACGATATACTTAAGAAAACAAAAATCCGACGTATTCGTACCCTCTAATACGTGATTAATTTCCGTAAAATAGGTGTCCATGTCCGGAATCCGGTTGATCATTTAGTCACAACTTCCGCCCGTCGTACTTGTAAAACTTGGGTTCGTAAAATCAATAAAAACAAAACACATAAAAAAATACATAATCTACATAAGCTAAATACATAATTATGCACCTATATTTTAAATTGAAAAAATGGTTTAAGACTAGCTGAACAATAGTTGACAAATGTACGTGCTGGCTACACGAAATGTCAAACGCACATGTAATCCAGATCGTTAAACACTTGTTATTGAAACAATTATACCGTGTTCTCTTTCCGCTATAATTAAACAATTCTTTTGGTGAAAATCACAGTTATTATTATTAATTATTTGACTTGAAATGGGTGTGAAATTTAATAAAGCGACAACCTTATTACAAGATAACAAGAGAAAAAATCATTTGCATTGGATAAGACGTCTTTACGTACTGGAGAACATGACTCGGTGAAGCTTTGAGTGTTTATCACCACTAAATATTGCGTAGCAGCATCTGTATTATACATACATGTTTTTGATTGATGTAGAATTTTCCTGTAACGTCTTTTTTCAGTTGTAGATTCGGAATCCATTTACAGTGTAAGTATAATTTTAAGGTTAAATATTTCATATTTCATATTTTGTATAATAAAAAATAAGAAGAGTGAACTGCTCTAAATAACTACGGCTTCGTGATTTGACTATTATGTGCGAGATGTACTCGATACAACATTATGGGATAAAGTTTGTCAGTTACTTGTGGCAGAGCGGGGATTTTCACCTTGTACTCCGGTTTCCACGATATAGCTGGAATATTGTTTTAAAAGTGGCGTTAAACACCATAACAATGACTCCCTAATTTATAATGATACTAAACTTTCAACATAAATTGTTTTAGAAAAAGTCCAAACCCCACATACATAGGAAGTTTTTTTTCTCGTTTCAATATGGGATGATTTTCTATATTTTATTAGTCATTCTTCGATGACAATATTGACAGTCATAGTATCCTGATGCCGAGTCAACCAGTCTTTGTTCTTACTCCTTAATGCTGCGTGCTTAACGTAGAATCAGCAAATGTCAGCTTTAAAGTCTTTTATTTTATTTTAACCAGGCCATTGCTCGAACACACGATCTACCACACTCGAGGCGAGCACGTTAACCATTGCAAACCATGGATGCGGTCCGCCAGCAATCTGATGTGAAACATTACCGAATTAAGAAACGATATCTTGCAGGAATGGCGACAATACCCACAAAAGAGACACAGTCTAAACACATCATCAAACATGTTAGACGTGTCAATCAATGAAAGTTGGTTAGGTTTTCAGACTATTTTATTGGGTCAATTTATTATGCACATTTTTGCAACTACTTTTTGTATTTTTCTGAAAAGATTAAGAAAAACAACTTTTATTCTCCGAGTCGGTAGTTTTACCCCTCCACTAGTCCGAGATTCCTCTGCCGTCCGACTGCTTTTTTTCGACTTACTGGAGCCGTGGCAAAATCGTGCTGTAATGGAGTGTAACACCACTTTCTTAGGGTAAGATGATTATGAATGAATAGAAAAATGATTGTTGAAGCAATTTATATAAGGGTTTCGGATAGAAAATAAAATCCGATAGCCACGAAACGTGAAAATGTGTCGACGCAGAGTTGCAGCGGCAAATCCTCGGTTTTTCGTATGTAGAGCTCTGACGTTCCACGGCTCCAGCAAGTCGAAAAAAAAGCCGTCGGAGGCAGAGGAATCTCGGACTACCCCTCCACCAATAAAACTGACTGTCAGCATATAATCGAAGTAATGCTGAAAGTAGAGTTTAATTTTCACACATAAGCTAGCCCAATGTCTAATATGTTTGGTACGTTTGTTGTCTTTCGATATTTTGTTGTTGTCATTTTGATTAATTTTCAACGTATGTTAGTTGTTCTGTTGTCTTGCGGCGCCATTGTTGTCTCTCATACTTTTGTTCGATTAATTGCTGCACCAATCGGGAAACATCGGGTTAATCCGCTGCTTCTTATCTGGAGGAACGGAATCGGTCGAGCTGTGACGAGTGATTGCTGCACTTCACAACAAATTGACAGGGTTATTTCATTACGTGTTTTGTTGTTGTTGGTATATAATAATAATAATTCTTTATTTGCATAATAATACACCCATGTGGGTCAAGCAAATACAAATACAAACAAACAAAACATGGAAAACATAGAAAATTACAATTTGATCATAATATAGGATACACAAAATAAATCCCATTAATTAATATTATATTTTTCACATGTCATACCTTTGACCGACAAGGACCTCATTTTTGCAATTCTGTAGATTGCTTTATAAAGTCTCCTTTAAATTATTTTGTTTTTCAGATGATCTTATTGCCGCATGTTGTTTTTCTCTGGATTTGTATCCTATATGGAGTTAACGGTCTCATGCATGCAGACTGGTTCCCGGATGACATGGAGACGTGTTTAAGAACTCGTTGTTCCGGGGTTTCCTCTGATGAAATACCTGCCTTTTCAATTCAGTATACCTGTATTAATTACCATCTAGCACATCAAAACATTGACAAGAATATGATCAAAGGGATGACAGATGATAATAAAAACTGGTACAAGTCGATAGGACGAAGGTTCAATAAAATTATGCACGACTCCAAGAGGAAGAAAAGACAGGCACGTCTTGAGAACAGACAACGGAAGGAGATTCGTACGTTCTCTGATGAAGAATTAACAGCTTATTTTAAGGCTGTGAATGACATTAAAAAGGATGGGGTAAGCAATATAGGTAATATATTACAGAATTTCAGTTAGACTTTGAAATCTTCAGGACAATTGCCAGTTTAATTAAAAAAAATTCATGACATTCTTTAATAATTAAACTAATTTTTATAAAGTTCTGCAGGACAATGTGAGAAATAGGTGGGCAAATATTCTGAGACCGGTGTCTAGCTGAATCACTGTATTATATCGTGTTCGTTACAGTAACATAAAAAAAACTACATGTTATTAATTTAACCAATTACAAGCGTGCCCGTTTACATCTGATTGGTAGTATTTCCTGAACGTAGACCCCATCCACGTAGGGAACGATCTTTTTTTTGGAGGGGTGGGGGGCTATAATTTTTTTTTAATTATATCGCCAATCTTTATAAAAAAAAACATGTTTCTGTGACATGGAAGATGCAAAAAAAAATTCTGATGCTGCAGTTTTCAACAAAAAATATTAATGCAATTTGAAGAAGAATTACTGATGCAAGCGAACAACAACAAAAAACAAGACAACAACTGCTATCTCACAGAAAGTTAACTAGTCCTATATAATATGATTCCGAACGTTTCCAATCGTTTACGTATAACATTTTAATTGGATTTCTCCCTTTTTTACCACGGGAAGCGCGTTTCCAACAAAAAACTAATAAAAAAAAACACCATCAAAAGTAAACTATTGTATTATTATATTGACTGTCGTGATATAACAACTGAAATATTGTTGACAGTGGCGTGAAGCACCATAATCCTAACCCTAACTACCGTTTTCAATCCTAACTACCGTTTTCAAACGGATTTCAAATAAATAGCTCTTCTGGTTTCTGAGATAAAAAAAAAACGGGTAAAAGGGAGCCGAAATGCCGGTGTCATAGAGTAAACCTCCCCCCATAGTAGATTAACCCCCCCGGAAGATTTACTATATAGTATTTATTCTGCATAGTAAACCTTCCTACCTACTCAAATACTGCAAAATGGCGCCGTACATTTTTTTTTTACCTTTTAATCATAACCGGATATAATTAATGGTACATAACATTTAAAATTAACACGATTAAGGTGCTATATTCCGAATCAATAGTAATTATCCGGATTAAGGGGGAACATTTACTATATAGCAAAATATCCGGGGGGGAGGTGATCGGCTATGGATGGGGGAATGTTTGCTATATAGTAAATTTTCCCCCGGGGGAATATTTACTATATAGTAAACATTCCGGGGGAAGGTTTGCTATGCGGAAGGTTTACTATAAGACACCGGCACCAATACCAAAATGATCATTTCCGACTTGTATGCGTTATTTTCTATTGAATACCTAAATATTGAAATATTCCAACATATTTGGTAGCTTTTATCCTTCACGGCATACGAATGTGGGTAAAGGAAAGGAAGGGTGAGCAACACGGACCACAGCCCAACATTTTTATTTTAATTTTCATTCGGTTTTATCCTAATAGGCTAAGTTTAACATTGAACGCTTTATGGAAATGGTTGGTTTGGTTTATTGTGTTTAACGCCACTTTCAACAATATTTCATTTCTACCGTGGCGGTCAGTTTTATTGGTGGAGGACACCGGAGTACCCGGAGAAAACCAATGACATGTCGCAAGTAACTGACAAACTTTATCACATAATGTTGTCTCGAGAACACCTCGCCATGGGCGGTGTTCGAACTCACAACTTTAGTGGTGATAGACTCTGATTACGTAGGTAGTTGTAAATCCAACAACCATACGATCACGACCACGACGACACCTTGTAAAAATAGGGGGGGGGAGAGGGGGGGAATCTAGACTTGATTGAACATAACATGAACATGAATAATCAAGTGAGCAATACAGCCTCTGGTGAGCCTCTAGTTTATATTCAAGATCATGAAGATTAATTGATGTTTCAGACATATGACGCCATCTCCAACCTTCACCAACATACAGCCATACCCGCCGGTCATTTTGGACCCGGCTTTTTGGGATTTCATCGAGTGCTGTTATTGATGTAAGCAAAACATTTTATATCAAATTTTAGAAATTTTACCTGCTCACGATTCCGAACCGGAATCAAAATATGTTTTTCTTCTATTACTTTTATTATTGATGTAAATTGTGAGTTCACTCAGGTCTGTGCCTTGTAAGAAATTTCAAACATGGATGCATACTTTTCCTTTGACATTTTTATGGTTTATATACCAGAATGTAAGCAACAGCTAAGAGCTATGAAATGATACACGCAGATAAGAGATATTACACACTTTAAATCTGGGCTGTAGATTTAATACTTCCAGAGAGCCTACAATAATCAACGACCTAGATGTGGCATTCCATGGTTTCATGTTATAAATCATTTACAGCACGGTTTTTCGAGTTAAACAATCTCACACATTTTAACATTTCTCTAATCTATACATGTACCTTTTAAATATTTTCCTATCGTGATGACTATTCTTAAATGTTTAATCAGTATAAAAATTTATTTAAAAAAACAATCTTTGTTATGGCCATCTTGGATTTCTGATCGGCACAAAATTTCTACAGGAAAATTCAACGAGTTTTTAGTCATATTCCAATAGGGTCCTATGATAAAAATAAGCACTATGGTGATGGCCCTCTTGGGTCCGTAATTAGTTATAACAAATTAGAACAAAAAATACTGGTGTGGCCCCTCTCAGCTTCTGTAATGACCATACAGAAATGAAATATCCGTTTAAAACATTTTAAATCTTTTTATATTAGGTATTATTTTCTAAATTCATCTTCAGTTATAGAAATATGGGCTGTATTACTAGGTCGGATCATTGAGGGAGAATTTTTAGTTAGTCGAAATCAAATTGTGTGATATATTATCTATGATGACAGCAAAATATCAAACTTCCTCCTCCAAATTTCGTATTGATGGATTAAAATGTGACCCAATAATGAATCCCGTGAGGTATTGGTGGGCTGCTTGATTAGCCCAACAGATCTTGGGTTCGAGCCCCCTATCGAGTCAAACCAAGGACTATAAAATTACCTGTTGTTGCTTCTCCGCTGAGCACGCACCATTAAGGAGAAAGAGCAACGACTGGTTGGCTATGAATGGGATAATGTGTCCGAGTGGGTCGACATGTCTATCCGAGGACTGTTGTTTCAGTGAGCTAGCACTAAAAAAATCCAACTAATCTTGTTGGTCTATTACAAAGCGACCTCATCATCATCTCATTGAAAATTAACTTGTTTTCGACGTGATATAGTTGAGTTGATGTTAAACATCAATCCAATCACCCACTAACTAGCACAACGTACATCCATAAAAAGACCAATGACATGACAACAAAGAAATGTAACATTACACAAATTGTAAATAAAACAAGGAAATAATCTTAAACATAATAATAAGATAATACAAAGTAAGTAAGTAAATTTTATTTAAACACAACCTGTACATGCTACCTTATGGAGTCAAGAGGCTTCTATCCTCAGTATCTTCTATCCTCATTTTCTTCTATTCTCAGTTCCTCCTGTCCTCAGTTTCTCCTGTCCTCAGTTCCTCCTGTCCTCAGTTTCTCCTGTCCTCAGTTCCTCCTGTCCTCAGTTCCTCCTGTCCCCCGTTCCTTTTATCCTCAGTTCCTCCTGTCCTCAGTTTCGTCTATCCTCAGTTTCCTCTATCCTCAGTGTCTTCTATCCTCAGTTTCTTCTATCCTCAGTTTCTTCTATCCTCAGTTTCTCCTGTCCTCAGTTCCTCCTGTCATCAGTTCCTCCTGTTCTCAGTTCCTCTTGTCCTCAGTTCCTCCTGTCCTCAGTTCCTCTTGTCCTCAGTTTCTCCTGTCCTCACAGGTTCCTCCTGTTCTCAGTTCCTCCTGTCCTCAGTTCCTCCTGTCACATCGGTTCCTCTTGTCCTCAGTTCCTCCTGTTTTCAGTTTCTCCTATCCTCAGTTTCTCCTGTCCTCAGTTCATCCTATCCTCAGTTTCTCCTGTCCTCATTTCCTCATGTCCTCAGTTTCTCCTGTCCTCATTTCCTCCTGTCCCCAGTTCCTCCTATCATCAGTTCCTCCTGTCCTCAGTTCCTCTTGTCCTCAGTTCCTCTTGTCCTCAGTTCCTCCTGTCCTCAGTTCCTCTTGTCCTCAGTTCCTCCTGTCCTCAGTTTCTCCTGTCCTCAGTTCCTCCTGTCCTCAGTTCCTCTTGTCCTCAGTTCCTCTTGTCCTCAGTTCCTCTTGTCCTCAGTTCCTCTTGTCCTCAGTTCCTCTTGTCCTCAGTTTCTCCTGTCCTCAGTTCCAAGAGGTAACGTCGTGGTCGTGATCGTATGGTTGTTGGATTTACAAATACCTGTGCAATCAGTGCCTATAATCACCACTAAAGTTGTGAGTTCGAATCTTGCTCATGGCGAGGTGTACTCGATACAACATTATGCGGTAATTTTTTTCAGTGGCTTGCAACAGTCGGTGGTTTTCGTTGAAAGTGGCGATAAATACCATAACATTAACCCAGTTTCAAACACTGTTTAATAATGGAGCTTAAAGACTTCTCTTGCATGGGTGGTAGTCGGATTTAGAATCGGTGGTTTTCTCCGGGTATTGCAGTTTCCTCCACCAATAAAACTGACTGCCACGATATAACTGGAATATTGTTGAAAGTGGCGTTAAACACCATAACCCTAGCCCCTCAAACATATTTTATTTGTCATTATACTGGGATTGTAAGTTATTTAAAAAAAAGTTGTCTTAAAGTGGCATTATCTGCCAAAATCGTAAATTTTTGTTACCCATAAAAACTATCAGATATGATTGATGCCTTAATAAAACATGTTTCTGTAACTTATAAATGTTATGAAATGTACGCGCATCGGGGAGAAAGGTGCAACTGCTCGTGTTTTGAGATCGATCAAGAAATGGACGCCATCTTATTAATTATCGGCATTGTTTACGGAGTTTGTCGAATCGTCATTAAATCAGTACAACAATGCGCTTATTTCTTATTTCATGTGAATCTGCTTTTAGTCGGCGTTAATTACGAACCATGCAAGTTTGCTGTTAATAAGCGACAAAATACAAATTATTCGTTTTTACCTGTCACTAGTAAGGTCAGTTGCATACGGAGAAAGCGAGGTCAAATTATTTGCTTGCAAGGAAATAATAAATCGATGGTAAATTAATTTTCGTTCTCAAAAGGCGAAAAGTGGTACGATAAGCTGTTTAATGTGAAATATTTACCTTTATTTCATCATTTTAAAGCTATTTACCAATTTCCAAAACATATAATTGTTTTGGTCAAAATCGTAGCTAATGCCGCTTTAAATTATTATTAATTGTAGTGTAGCTTTACATGTATTGCATGCATGATTTATCACAGGGTTTGTAACAAAAGTAACACAATCGGTGCCAGTAGTGGAACAAGAATTGCCTACACTTCCGGAGCACACGAGTTCACTTTGTTATTATTAGTGGGGTTCGTGTTGCTCAATCTTTTGTTTTCTGTATAGTGTTTTGTAGATCGTTGTCTGTCCCTTTATCTGTTTTCTTTTGTCTGTTGTATTCTGTCCTTCGATATACGGCTTATGGTTACCCCCTCCCCCCTTTTGGTATCTTCAAACTTTTATATCTGTTTCCATAAAAAGATCAAACAAACGTCTAATTTTAATTCTAACATGATGTCCTTCTTTCTCTTTGCAAACAAACGAGCGATTTATCTATTGTGTATAATCTCATTAGCACATGCGCCGGTGCATGTGACTATAACTTTCCCGTCGTAAATGTACATGTTGATAAATTATCGTCTGCTCGAATTTGGCAGCATAAATTGTGTGCAACATATTCCGCAAACGTAAATATAAATAACCGTCTTCCAATCAAAGTATACTACCGTATTTGTACTCTTAGACATATCAGAATCGAAATAATTCATGGAAGCCAGAATGTGTTTTGAGTTTTAACATGGGTTGGCGGATATTAGTAAATTTTATCCGCCAACCCATGTTAAAACTCAAAACACACTCTGGCTTCCATGATTTATTTCTTAATTTTAATTTTATTTTTTATAAATTTTGAATTCTATTTTTAGATATCAGTTGGCAATCTGGGAAAAGAACAAAAAAGTTATAATTCCTTTCTGTGACACACGATTAGACCACAGTATGCCTGGTAATCCTGTCGCTACCCGTCTGTTTACCAGTAAATATTTTGGAAATGTCAACGGACGGACTGTAACGGGGGCGTTTGCAGGATGGCAGACGCCTGCAAATGTGGTCTTGCAAAGAAATGGCGGAGTTGCAGGATCACTAATGACCCACGACGGCTACAAGAGAGTAATGCAAAAAAAATATACAAGGGACATCATTATGTCTACTTCATTGGCTAATTTAGAACTTCAGCACAACAATGCGCATGTCTGGGTTGGAGGACTTATGTCTGACCTGACCTATAGTCCTTGTGATCCATTTTTCTTTTGCCACCATGCTTACATCGACTATTTTTGGCAAAAATTCCGGGAAAACCAATACGATCGTGGAGTTCAAGCATGGCAAGATTATCCGTCTAATTCAGACAAGTACCATCAACCTAACAGACCGATGGACATGCTTTCACCATATCTACATCTTAATCTGACACAAGCTGATGGTTATCACTTTTTGTTCGAGGATCCCTCCATTGTTACCTGGGACGATTCACACATTGAATATCCTACCTGTGGTAACTATGAGGATATTACAGTAAACAAATCTACTGGACTTTGCTATGCAAAGAGTGCAAGTCCTACGGTGGCAATGAATGTAATAGCGAAACAAAGAATGCGAGTATCGAAATTATCGAAATCTTCCGCTCCAGCTTTCGTTGCTAAAAACGCGTTTAAAGTGACGAGTCATGACGCAAGAACCGGGAAAAAAATCAGCAAACGATCAACAAGAAATAAATCCCCAGATAACACTGAATCAATGTATATGTCCCCCATGGATCTCACATACCAAAATGACTTTCAGATGAACGGAGTTATAGATGAAACAAAATGGGGATTCATACCATGCAGAGTTGTATACAAGCGAGTTCCGGACACTCGCTTTACTATCGATACCGCCAAACTACAAAGGGTAATGGAGGAAAGAGCCGAACATAAACCGGAAGAGACCTTGTCGAAGGATGATGTCGATCTCTTCTCAGCCCATGCTTATCCAAGACTTTGGAGGAAACTCAAAGGCGGACATCCTGCTAAATTTGGCAAGTCTGAAATTCAAGATTCAGGGGCTTATAAGATTATGGTAGAAGCGACTGGATTTTCTTATACCGGAAGATATACAGATTACGCCATCGTTGATGAGCGCCAGCCCGTCTCTGAAACAGTTGTCTATGTTGGTATAAAGCGTCCATGTGGTGGAGAAGTTGTTAAAAGCTTTGTCACTGCATATGATCCAAATGGTCGTGTCTGCGAAGCCCGATGTCTTGTGCGTGGTTCGAAACCTGCTAAATATGAACGTTGTTCTGGTATTGTTAACATTGATAACAAGTCACCTAAGATGTATGGAGACAACTTGGGAGATGCATATTTGCTAAGATATAATTTTCAAGGAGACGATCTTCCAAGTAGCCATGACGGAGATATTTTCTTTCTGTTTTACTGTAGTTATGGGAAGAACTTTCCATGGGAAGACACTTACAGAAAAAAATAAATAAAAAGATGTGCTGTTCATCATTTATAAATACGATTTCATTAGCTTCCTTTTATAAATTGATTTTCGGAACTCTCCAATTTTTAGCTCATTTACAATTTGGCCGTGTGAGCTTTTCACACCAGGTAGGTCTGTCGTCCGTCTGATGTTAGATCGATCGTTCATGTTATTTTCTCTTCTGAAATCACTAGGCCAATTTGAATCAAACTTGGCTGTGATTCTGCATGAGCTTGCTTAATTTTGGCATAGTTATTGTATATGCGTTCTCTCTTAATCTGAGCATTCATGTAGCTATAGCATATGCTTTCAATCTTAGTTTTAGTATAGCTATTTATCTATTGTATATGTTATGCTATATGTTAAGTTTAGCCAGAGAAGGTCAACAATGGCATCACTATCATCAAAACGAACTATCACATTTCACGCGTGTTGAAAAAAATAATATGGCATTGGAATTCCATGTCCTGGCTTTGGACAGGCACAAATATGTGGCAGTGCTAAATTGGTTGATGGGATCCCCCTCTGGCAATTGGATCTTACGCGACAATACAAATATAATCAAACAAACAAAAAACTGTACAGATTCGCTCGACTAAAAAGAACCACATACCATCACAAAAATGATAAAATATCAACATAAACATGAAAAACACAATACCGTTATCAGGACATACTAGCATGTTATAATCGAAGGGGGTAAAGCCATCTGGTATCCTCTGGATTCTATTTTCATTACTTAAAAGAAACCTGCCATACATAATTTCAAGACAATCAAAATAGATACCAGGTTTAATGTCAAAGGAACCAGAAGTGAATTTGCTCGTTGCAGGAACCTTAAATGACAATAAAACATGTATTTTTGCCTGGTTTTCCTTTAAAGGCATATCTGGTACCCTTACCCATCTCCCCCACGCTCATCATTCACGATGGTTACGCAGATTTTAACATCAAATCTTTGTTTTGATTTTTATATCAAATTTCGTGGTTATGTAAATGGCTCAGATGTTTCACTGATTTAACACGTATACTCAGTTGACGGACAAACAATGATGGTGAAATTTCCTAGTTTCTAAACTCGCTCTTGGTGGTACTTTAGAGCTGCTCAACAGAAACTCCATCCGCCACCTACATTATGTAAGATGTTTTTATAGTCAATCGTGTCATATTTCCAAAGACATGAGACATAGAAATAACCTAACCAATGACCCATGCTACATTACGGCCACTGATACGAGGCAAAGTCGTATTAATACTACTGGTAGGTTCATTAACTCTCTGAGCTGGTATCTGATTACAGTGATTATAATAGAATCACAAATGAAACCTAACCAAACCAGATTTTAACATGGCAACCAGACCGATTTATCTTTATTTGCAACAAACCCAGCATCTTCAAGGTTTTTGGACAAATTTCTAATATGACAAACAGAAAATCCTTACTGGGGTGGGGCTTATGGGGTTTGGTGTTTAACGCCACTATAAACAATATTTCAGTTATATCGTAGCGGTCAGTTTCATTGGTGGAGGGAACCGGAGGACCCGGAGAATACCATCGACCTGTCGCAAGTCACTGATAAACTTTATAACATAAAGTAGTATAGCTTTACCCAAGATCTCAAGCATTTAATAAATACATAAGATCCTGGCAATAAACCGAAAAGTAATACAAAGAAAGAGAACATAGAAATGTTCTTCCAAAGAGAAATTCTTTAAAAAAAAAATTATCGACTCTGTGAAATATTTAAACGATGATATTAACCTGGATTCAAATCAAATTTAAAAAGAAAGTTGTTTTTATCAATACATCGCAAAGCAATTTCCCAACCCTCTATTTGACTTCATTCCTCAAAACATGTTTATCAAATTTGGTGCGCACGAAGCGTACCTTCCTTAAACCGGGTATAAATAGCTGTGGGCGGAGCAAACATTAAGATTGTTCATTATTTTAACCACGGTTATCTCGAGGATGAAAAATCAATGATACATAGTTTCACAGTTACTTTTGAAGCAACATATTTGACAGGCATGGCTACTAGTGTTCCTCCCTACGAAACTTTCAGTCTTATTAAAAATAATAATCTTCATCAGTCTTAAAAACTACAAAAATCACTTCGAAAATTCAAATTTCTGAGGTATGTGACCTTTAGGTCACGTTGGTCATGTGACATAGTTTCATAAATATGCTGTTCACATCAACGAGGATTTTTGATGATAAGCTCCGCTCACAAATTTTGTCGGTAGGCACTACCGCAAATGCCGCTTTAAGTCTAAAATTAACATCTCAGTTTTTCCTGATTTTTCTGTACATATACCAATCTGACTAAAGTAAGATCTTTCACATGCTCCTCTGTATTTATATGTCGCAGTATGGGAGGCCTCATAATGTTGTATCGAGTACATCTCGTCATGAGTTGGATTCAAACTCCCAATTTTAGTGGCGATAGACGCAGATATTTGTGAATCCAACTACCATACGATTACGACCACAGGGGGCTCTTGTTGTACTTGAGCCAGCTATTATCTTGTGATAGCCACGGAAATTACTGTCACTGGTAACAGTAGCAGAACGGGTACTTCAGGTTGTCTATTAGAGAAGTTCTTGTTCTTATTTTGTTCGATGTGTCTCTTTGCTCATAAGGCTGTTTTCTGCGACCTGAACATTTTCTCATCCTCTGAATTTTAGGCAAGGTCATCCGAGATATATTCCTCAACTCGGGGAGATTATCTGTATTCTAGCCCGCTGGCCATTTGGTCAATTATCTTGATACACTTGTGGATTTCTTTGTTGTATGACTTGGTCTTCGCCAGTTTCAAAAGGAATTATTCATAAGTTTACCAAGCGAATAAAGAAAAAGTCTCAAAATACTTGAATCCAATGGCTCGAAATAGCTTTTCAAATCGAACACACTTGCATAACATTGTCTATAGTAGACCATAAAAATACCAGCACACCTTGTAAAACCACTTAAAAATACCAGCACACCTTGTAAAACCACCTAAAAATACCAACACACCTTGTAAAACCACCTGAAAATACCAGCACACCTTGTAAAACAGGTGTTAGATATGTTTATACCTTTGATACAACATTGAACTGAAAAGTGAACATTACTGAAAAAAGTGAAATAAAGTTCAGGTGACATATGCATAAATATGTACATGAATCTGATCTCAGCACCAAAACTTCAAAACCGCAGGGGTGGTGTAATGGTTAGTGTGCGGTAGATAGTGGGTTCGAGTCCCGATCGGGTCAAACCAAAGACTATAAAATCGATATTTGTTGCTTTTCCGCTGAGCACGCAGCACTAAGGAGAAAAAGCGGACTGGTTGGCTCAGAATTAGAATAATGTGTCAGAGAGGGGCGACATGTTCATCCGCAGACTGAGCACTATAACAATCCAACTATGGCATGTTGGTAAAGTACAATGCAGACCTCATAATTTCATTGAAAATTACCTTGTTCTCGCCATGATATAGCTGAAAAATGGCTGAGTTGGCGTTAAACAACAATCACTCACTCCAAAACTTAAATTTACCAAATCTGTAGACCACGAAAATTAAGTGAATGTCAGATGACACATGTCTGGCTGACATGTACCCACAATGATCAATGTGTGGATCAAATATTGAGAGCGCATGTTTGTATGGTATTGGAAAAACTAATATCATAAAAACTCCACATAGTTAATGCATAATCTAAAGGGCACAACTCTGGTACGATAAAAGTCAAGATACTTCAAAAACAAGCCTTACCTGTATTTTATCAATATTAATGTCATTACAAAATATTGGTCAAATTAGATTTGAGAAAATTACGACAATGAAATTTTTCAACTAATTAGAAGCCATGGTAGCCATCTTGGATGTAGGGCAAGGTCATCCGACACAATTTTGGAAGAGGACCATCCAATGAGAATCAGTGGTTCTTTAGAAGATAAAAAGTAAACAGACGCTGGATGCAAAGTAATAAGAAAAGCTCACAAGAGCCTTTGGTTCTGGCGAGCTAAAAAAACGAAAACTAGAGGCTCAGTGGGCCCAACCTTAGTTGCTCACCTGTTGGACCAACCAGAAACAAGAATTGCCTATGGAGGCCATGTTTGTTAACGGATCGGGACGAAATGAGCAATCTGTATAGAGAACCTTCCATAAATGCAACCAAGTTTCGGTTCATTTTGGCCAAGCGGTTTCAAAGGAGAAGATTAAAATGTGAAAAGTTAACAGACGACAGATGCCAAAAGTTCACTTTTGACCTAAAAAACATTAGGAAAAGAAACTAGAGGCTCAGGTGAGCCTGTATCGCTCACCCGACATAAATAAGCCCTCTTAAGAATGTCTGCATGCCGAATACATCTAAGTTTTACTATTCAAATCCCATAGGGTTCTACAATGTATGTTAAAACTATGTCTGCTCATGGCAGCTATCTTGGATGGAGGTCGTGATCACCGGACACAATTATGAAAGTATACTACCCAAGGACCATCCATGCCATGTTTGCTTTAATTTGGCCGACTGGTTTCAGAGGAGAAGACTTTTAAGCAATTTTCCCATAGGTCCTATGTTAAAACTATGTCCACTGACGGTGGCCATTTTGGACCAAGATCAGGGTCACTGAACACATTTTTAGCAGTTGACCACCTAAGGACAAGTTTGCTATATTGGCCGACTGGTTTCAGAGGAGAAGATTTTAATACATTTTCCCCCGATAAGGTCCTATGCTAAACCTATGTCTGCTGAAGGTGGCCATCTTGGATGGAGGTCAGGGTCACTGGACACAATTTTGAAAATTGACCACTTAAGGACCATCCATGCCATGTTTGCTTTAAATTGACTTACTGGTTTCAGAAGAGAAGATTTTTAAACATATTTCCCATAGGGTCCTATGTTAAAACTATGTCAGCTGATGGCGGCCATCTTGGATGGAGGTCGGGGTCACTGGATATAATTTTGAAAGTTGACCATTTAAAGACCATTCCTGCCATGTTTGCTTTAAATTGGCTTACTGGTTCCAGAGGGAAAAAAATTAAACATTTTCCCCATAGGGTTCTATGTTAAAACTATGTCCGCTGACGGTGGCCATCTTGGATGGAGGTCGGGGTCACAGGACATAATTTTGAAAGTTGACCACCGAAAGACCATTCATGCCATGTTTACTTTAAATTGACTTACTGGTTTCATCAGAGAGAACTTAACATTTTTTCCATAGGGTCCTACGTTAAAACTAAGTTGAGTCATGGTGGCCATCTTGAATTTCCGATCGGCAAACGATTCACAAGTTTAGTACAGGACCACCCAATGATCATTCATGCAGTCACAATTCAATTGGCTTGGTGGTTTCTGACAAGAAGATTTTTAAAATTTCAGCTAATCAGAACACGTTATTGGCCCTGGCAGCCATGTTGAATTTCCGATCTACACCAAAAACACAAATCTGGTAGAGGACCATCCAATGAACATTTATGGCAAGTTTGGTTGAAATCTGTTCAACGGTTTCAGAGAAGAAGAGTTAAATGTGAAAAGCTAACGGACGGACGGACGACTATCCCATGACAAGCTCACATGGCCTATGGCCAGGTGAGCTAAAAAAGAAGAAGGATAATTTGGGTCTTTCAGTTATTTAAAGATAAATTACAAGAAGCACTATCTTTTTGAAATTTATTTATTTTATCATGTTAAATTGATAAACAAGTGTATTTCTTTCTTCGCTTACAAAATCACATACAAAAAGCTCAGCAAATAAAGAAACACACAAATAAAGCAACCTAAGCAAGTCATCATAGTAACAAAACTGGTTTTAATTAAAAACAAACTGGAGCTGTGTCAAGAATTATTTGATTTTATACAACATTAACAAAAAACAAGAGCACCGCCCACGGGTGCTGGACGCTCGACTTTTTCATATTTGATATTAAACTGCAAGCAATTTACAAAGTTATACATACTTCTAACTATGATGGTCATAGGGTCACCTGCCTTGTTGTAATGGGTTCCCCATTTGATAATGAACAGGTATGTCGAGTTTCATTTCACTGCCTATCATAATTATTGAGAAATTGCATTTTTTGAAGAAATTCGAAGTAAAAAACGGGGAATAACTCAAATAAAATGCTGGATGAAGTTGTCTTCTCTTGTCAATAGATTGGGGTCAACACTTTCTACAAGTGTATTGAGTTTCAAGTTAATAGCTTTGATAGTTATTGAGAAATTTTAATTATACTAAAAAAGTATCCCCGATTTCTATGTACTGTCAAAACAAGGGCAGATAACTCTGGATATACAAATCGCAGGGGCATCTGCCTTGTTGCAATTGGTTCCTCTTTTGATGGTGAACAAGTATTCCAAGTTTCAAATGGATACCTTTGATAGTTTTTGAGAAATGGACTCTTGACAAAAAACTTTACCGACACAGACGCTGACGCCGGAGTGACGACAATAGCTTAACTTTTTTTCTTTGAAAAGTCGAGCTAAAAAAGAAGAAATGTACACAATTGTTGACAGAATTGTGTTTATTTCAAAAGCACCAGTTTTATTTTATTTCATGTTGCTCAGCATATTTTCCTATGAATGCAAGAACAGGAGGTAAATGATAATCGGACACCAATTTTATTCCATTTTCTTTCCTATAGCCTCTGTGGTTTTTTTTTAGGGTTCATTTGTTCAATTTGTTTTTAAACACAAATTTCTGAGAAAGAAGTAAATTATCTATTCAACTATTACCTTTTTCCCCCCTCAATAAATATACCACTGGCATTCAAAATATTTCAGGAATTATAACAAAACAGAACATAATCATAACAACAAGTGCCTTAACAATCCAATAGTAACTTACATACAATATATAGATAATTCTGGAACTTTTGAATTTCTCAATAAAAATGAAAGACTTAAGTATTTATTTATTAAAATACATGCACCAGTTTTGCATCAATGTAAATTAGGATTACTAAATCATAAGGCAACAATAAATTGACCTTTAGTCTTAAAACTTCCCAAAATCGCCCAATCAAAACACTTTATTTATTGAAGTGTTCCGATTGGTCACTTTGTGTGTACAGGTATAAAAACATACTCAAAAGTTTAATTTTGGAAGGAAAAGGTTTTTCGATAGACCTGCATTTTCTCAAGTCATAAATATTTAGCATAGTCGTTTTAGAAGACATTTTGAAAAGTAATTACCTGTACATTTTTTTTTTTATAAATTGCTTGTTGATCCAGTTATCAAGAGGGGAGGGTTGTGATCCCATTAACCAGTTTAACCCTGCCACATTTTTTGTCTGTCCCAAGACAGGATCTGGATTTCCAAGGTCATGGTATTTTGTATTCAGTTAAGACGAGGTGAATGTTTGTCTTGTTGACATTGGTGGAATTGATGACCATCACTGTTTAAACTTTCTTTTCATAATGAACATCATTTTGGTCACAATTAAAATAGATTATTTCAATTTTATAAACCAATTATGTCCGAAATCGTATAATTTCTTTACAAACGAAAATTCAATAGACATGTCTTTGTACTTCTTAATAGAGGTTTACCCTATTTTGTTGAAGAGAAAGTTTAAAGTTTTCCAACTAGTAAACTGATTGGACTATTGAACTACACAACAGACTAACTCAAACTTTAAAAGGTTTAACATTGATAAGCATAGAACCTTTCTGGTATTCTGTTTTGCCCTGTCAATACGGTGAAGAACAAAACCCATTTTCAAAAGATGATTTCTGATTAAAAAACTTATTTAGCTTGTGTCTGTTGGTTATGTGGCACAATTAAATGTAACTCATTCCAGCTTAAAAATGTAAAAATAAAATTGTAGCTATTATTAAAGAAAATTCTATTTTTGGCAGTGGAGGACAGGATTGTCAGATAAAATTTGATAAGGGATCCACTCAATGACCATTCTAGACAAGTTGAATTCAATTTTTATCAGTGGTTTAAGTGGACATTACAGATAACATTAACAGGGATGATCCTTGTTAGAAAATAAAATAACTGAAATCAATATAATATAGCTGTACCCTTTCGAAATGGTCATTTTTGACTTGTATTGACAAGAGTCCAGCAACTTTCAGAAAACAATTTTAAGATGAAAATAGCTGAAATCAGTTAAATAACTGAAAACATCATCCCTGCATTTATCAATTCTCTTCAACAGAACAATTCCATGTTAAAACCTCCATTGTTTGACTAATAGATGGATTACATCATGAACTAGTAGGTCACATGACAGGCATCTTGAAAATTACTGAAAAAATATCTAGCAACATTTCAGATCTCATATAATTACAGTACAATGCAGGATCCCTCTAGTACAAACATTGATATTTTGATTTGTACTAACAGAAATCAGAATTCCAATTTGTGCCCTTATGTTTTAATGGATAGAAGCTTTTTAAATATATTTTGTAAGTATTATAGGCCTGACCTTATAGTATAGCACTTGTTTAAAGAGGATTCAGCCTCTTATATCATAAAAGCAGGGAGAGGTCACTTCAATCAATTTTTTTTTGGGGTAACTTTCAAACAGATCTTTTTGTAGAGTAGCCCCCTCTTTATAAGGTCATACCTTTTGCATTGAAAATGAGTTATTATGAGAGGGACAGCCTGTTTTGCAGGATATTTAGCAGTATTTTACTGTCCCAGTACATCTGAAATCTGGCCTAGTAAGAAGGGTCTCATAAGAGAGGTACATTTTAAGAAATGTGCTGATTCAGCAGCAATTCAATTTTGAATGATCCATTAAAGTTCATGACCCTGACTTCATATGTTAAATAAATCAGAATTAACTAAGCACTTCTTTTTATCATAGATAGATCAAATGCATATATATACAGTGAAACCCGTCTCGACCGAACCTTCTTGGGACCAACTTTTGTGATCAGAATAGACAGGTGTTCTGTTTATACAGGTTCAATTAATAAGATATCCTACATTGGGACTTTATTTAAATTTGGTCTATATAGGATTACAGCTTAGTCAGGCTTCACTATATATGTATTATGACAAACGATTTTCTTATCTACGAATAGTTGTGTATACAAGAAAATATTAAGAGATTCACAAAGTTGAAATGATTTAAACATATCATGTCTTAAAATTGGTGTACTGAATACTGCCGTTACCGACACATGAAACGATAAATTTCTTATGCTTACGATTTTTGTTTTCTTAAATGGTAGACAGCAGATTAACTTGTGTAACAAGCATTAGTGAAATATAAAATAAATACAACAAAAAATATTTGAAACACCAAATTCAAGATTATCATAAATATTGTTTTCTTCATACAAGTACTTTAGAATAATACAACTCCCGACAATTGAATGTAGCTGTTCTACAAAAAACTTGGTTAATTGCCAACTTAAAAAACTGCTATAACATGTTACGAATGAAGCATATACATACTTTAAGAATACTCTTCCAGTTTGAGGTTAAATCGCTAGCTCCTTGGATTTTGACACAAAACCATTAGACTAAAATTTCAATCACATACATATATGCTTCTAGTTTTGCATTCAAAATGTGGCAATTTAAAAACCAAATGCAACTTTTGTCCATTATTCTATGTTCACATTACACAACAAACCCATAAATTCAGAAATTTGGTATGAATTTTTTATTTTGTAGAAATGCTACACACAATCTTCGGGTGTTGTAAATGACAACATACTGAATAGGGTGTTTCTAAGATGTATTTTTTAATACTTTAAAGTAAAAATTACAAATGTTCTACTAGACTATGATGCATGTAGGATTCTATATTTAGTGATTGAAACATAGTATGATCTAATGTAATCCAACTTGTGCTTGGATCCAAGTAAAATAATGTCCCACATTTAAATTCAGATCCAAATACCACAATCTCATCAATAGCCACACAATTAGAGATGGTTTATACAACTTTAATGAGTCAATATTTAACAAACACAGATGCTTTTAGCAGACTATAATCACTCAGTTGGTAGGTAGATTGTTTTCTGAGAAGAATTTTTGCAAGTCAATCAGAGACTATTAATAACGACATTTTTATTTATTGAATACCAGTTTTCATGATTTTTGTTGACATAATTAAACAACGAAATTGACTGCACCACGAAAGGCATATGCAACAAGACGTTACTAACAAGTATCAAACCCATGAATTCAAAGGTCAACGAAAATCAAACGATCTGTTAATCCACGAAAATTGAAACCACTATTCTCCTGTGGCTGCCATTGAAGAATTTAGGATCTGCAAAATTATGGTTGCAATAGCAGGTCTTTCAATAAGGTGTGATACCAGGTATTTTTAACTGACTAAAATGAGTCTTTGGTACCTACTGATTTTTTAGAGTGTTGTATAAGATATTCCTGAAATTTGTTCCAACTTCTAATAAAAAATACCGCCTGTAAACAGTGAAATACTGGTAGACTTGAAAAATTGTGAACAGACAATTTGACACCAAGTGATAGTAAATGCTCCTATCTGGCCTTTCAACAGGTCAGCTACAAATTCAAAAAAATGTATACAATACAGTTTCATAACTATTGTGTAAATTTTATACTTCAAAGTAAAAAAGAAAACATCTTTTTTTATCTCTCAAATGTCTATGAGCTAATGATCTTTGAACTTTGTTGACGACTATAAGATTTGCAACCCATACCTGCCAACTCACGATATTTAGACGCAAGCCACACGGTTTTGATAAAATCGCATAGAAAATTCGTCATATATGTTGCTGGTTTTTTCTTAGGCGAACACCCTACTGGTAGTCATGGTAATTGGGTATGACACCTGATAATTACAACAAAAACATGTTATAAAATAGACACACATAAAAAAACTGCTAATAAATTTCTTTTTATGAGCAGGAGCCATTTTATGTTGCAGTTATCGATAATTTGTACATTTCCCCTTTAATCTTTACATGTGTTAATATCTATTATCAAGCAACTAGCGTGATATTAACATATCGCTGTTTTCTAATGACGTCATGTTACCAAATCCTTGATAAACATACTATCATTGATATGTTTTGTTCGAAATGGACATCTCATTGCCTTCGATGTGACATGTTCTGATAAATCTCACAAAAAAAACCAACAAATCAATGATAGTATATGTATGTAGTATATATGTAACTTCTATTTAATGTACGTTTTCATAACACAAGAAAAGGTTGCAAAAATATAAACCTAGGAATGCAGTGAATGCAAAATTTGTAGTCAGCAATATCGTCATGGAAAAATAATAATTTGGCAGGTATGGTGACTGACCAAAAATGTAAACTATCCTTTGTCAAGATCACTGCTCTATAGACCTACTCCCGTACGGAACTCCTCAAGAAATGTCTGCCTCTCACGCTATTTATGGTGCAGAAACATTTCGTCTCGCATTCGCCTTGTGTTCATCGCGTCTCCATGTTGGTAATAATTGTTCTCAATAAACCATGTTTAAGATTCACTATTTTGTTCATGCCAAGGGGGTGCATAACAGTTTAAAGAGAGCTCTACTTCTTTTCATTCAAGCTGTACAATTGTATAATAAGTGATATTGTGAAAAAGATCTTGTATGAAAAAAAAAGGCACAACAATTCGCTTAGAATAACAAAAGCAAAATCTTCTCTAATATTTTTTTCGTACATTTTAAATTGCAAAGTCCTCAAAAAACATTAGTAATACATTTGTTATACTAAATTGGTTTTGTATCATTAGAATTTATATTCTAAGCTGCATATTTAACCTAATCAGGCTTGATTTTTAAAAAATGTGTAGTATTGAAAGAGAAAGCTAGATAATTATCATACAACACCTTTTTCAGATATGGGAATTGTTCCTATTAATACATTTAAACCTTCGAGGAACAAAATAAGCATTAAAAAAAAAACTATTCAAACTTTAAAGACAAAACAAAAAGCCGCAAAGGTTACGTCTTTCCATTTTCTCTTCTGAATACATGCAATTGTATATATAATTTATTTGCAACAAAAAATGAATAAAAGTAAAAGCACTTCTTTAAACGAATTGTTCGTTGGACACGCACTGTTTCTGGCACTTTAATTTTTAGCACTATATCTATTAATAGTAACAGGATGTAAATACACCATGATTCATGTAAATCTCAATGGAAAAGTTCAAGAATTGGCACTTAGTTCTTGTGTCACTATGGAGACGGAATCGTACACACTCTCTCCCTCCTCTCTCACATTACTCGAATAAAACACGAGCTGTGTGCATGCAGGACGCTGGTTATACAAGTCCCACATTATTTTAAGTTGTTCCTAACAATGTTGGTCTTCAGATCTGGCTTTTTATCTGAAACATTAAAGAAATGATTTAAAATTTCTATTTAAAAGCTCAAAATGAAACCTTTCAAAGAGTACAGGTAACATGCATTTAACTTTAACAATTAACAATATTTCAGCCATATCACGGAAAAAAAATAAAAAATAAAAAAATACATGTACCAGAGAAAGTCGCTGATAAATTCTAACATGTAAAGTAGATTAAAAAAAATGTAGTCATGATCGTATGGCAGTTGGATTTACAACAACCTGTGCCATCAGTGCCTATCACCACTGATATAATGAGTTTGAATCCTGCTAATGGCCAGGTGTCCTCTACAATTTTATGTGATAAAGTTTATTAGCGACTTGCAGCAGGACGGTGGTTTTCTATGGTTTCCTTCACCAATAAAACTGACCACCACGATATAACTGAAATATACTTGAAAGTGGTATTAAACACCATACACCCCCTCCCACAATACAAAACTGTTAATGGATAAAACAAAACCAAAGCTCCTAAGGTGAACCTGATTTGTTGTAGGTGAAAAAATTACGCAAGTGAAATTAATTAACGGACAACTGGTGTCAATCTGATGAAACTCCAATATTGGTTACAAGCGATTGACCTATGTCATGAATATATAATGGTATGATAAATACAGCTATGACATTTTTCGGCTAATCAGATAGTTGGTAAAAGCAGCTTAGTAAAACTTTTCATTGGATGGTACATAGGGTTACTCCTCAGATTTCCCACGATGCGACATATATCGGTAAAGGGTGAAAATGAGAGATATGGTGTAAATACAAATCTGCAGTTTAAATGTCATAAAACTGAAAATAAGTGATCATAAACACTACAAAAAAAGTATAATCAAATAAAAATAAAAATGGATGTCAGATTTCTCAGTCACAGTCAAACCTGTATTAAGAGGTCACCTTTCAGACCAAAGAAATAGTGGCCTTATAAGACAGGTGACCTCCTAAAAGAGGTTCAATTCATATCAAATTTTCTATGACAAGAAAAGAATAAGGTGACCTTTTAATACAGGTGACCACAGACAGGCTTGACTGTATATACCGTCTGACTATTTGTCAAAGAGGGCAGAGAATCTGCATCATATGTAACATACCAGGAAGCATTTTTTAATTTTCTAATTTCTTTTGTGGCCCATGTGGCAAGTGTTCTAGATTTGCTGGCTTTTCCTCGTCTTCCTTTTGTTATAAGGCCTGTGATTGGTTCTTTGTCTACCAATGGTAACATACTGGCACCAAATGCTGTACAAAGATCACTGTAAACATGAAGGAAAAAAGTTTTATATTTATCAAATTATTTTTGTTGAAAGAGTGAGTGATTATTGTTTACTGCCAAATGTGCAATTGTTCAGCTATATCATGGGGACAAGAAGTTATATTTGACGAGATGATAATGATATCTTCTTTGTACATGACCAACACGCTTAGTTTGATTTTTTAGTGCTAGCTCACTGAAACAACAGTCTGTGGGTAGATGTGTTGTTCCACTCTGATACATTATTCTGATTCTGAGTCAACCAGTCTTTGTTTTTACTCCTTAAGTTAATGCTGTGTGCTTAGCAGAGAAGTAACAAATACCAATTTTATAGTCTTTGGTTTGATCAGACCCGGGCTCAAACACACGATCTACTACACTCGAGGCGAGCACACTAACCAATACACCACCGATGGTTTAAAAAAAGAAAAGAATTGTGGATAAAATCTTAATAAAATATTTTTGGTCTTGGATACTCATATTGTATTTGTGCATTAACATTGTGTTGGAGAGTAAGGAAGTGATGTCATTACATTAATTATATTTGTTAAACGGGACAAGACTGTGATAAAAAACATTACCAATTGACCAGGACGGCTGGCAAAATTAAATGCAAGAAATCATTGAAATCTTACATTTTATTTAACATATAATTTTTGTACAAGTAACTATAAAAGAAGGTAAAAAAAATTGTTATTGAAAACCCCAGGACAGGTAAGGTTATCAGTGATAGCAATCACGATGTTTTACATACTGACCCTATTAAACCACAGGCTGCAGCCACATTTTCATCACTATGATCTTCATCTAAAGCTATATGTTCTATAAAGGACATCACATGACCAACATGTGGCTGAATTAAATTAACATCAGCTGAAAAACAAAGCATATCTTTATTCTAACTGGTATAACAAAGAACTTAAACAAAGATTTCCATTTATAATCAAAACATTTGAACATTTTTATTTGCTCCAAATCATTTTTTTTTTTTTTATCAAGTCTAGTTTACGAGAAAAAAATTATATTATCAATTTTCACATACGGTCTTATGTAAAAACTGAAATCCATTAAAAGTATACTTTAAAATAAACATTTAGGCCGTCAGTCTCCTCATTTCTCTGAAAAGGTCAGAGCTACACTCCAGAAAAAAAAATTCTGTGAAAATCTAGATTGACACATGCCCCACTTGTACATTCATGTGCAGACAGTAATGTAATTAAATTTGCATAGACTATGTTGAATTTCATAGAAAAAAAGATGTACCTAATACAACACAGTCATTACTTACCATTTGGCTGATCTCCCTCTCCTTTTAAACCTTGGACTATTCCAGTGTAGGCTTCTAAACACCCTCCACGTAATTCATTTAAATAATCAATCATATCATAATCAGTCTGAAAAAATATTAATGTGAATCTGTGCAAGATTTTTTTTTATTGCTTGTTTGAGGATGTAAATATAAACATGCAAAAAAAGTTTATGGCGATTTAAAAAAAATGTTTTTGGTTTATGGTGCACGAAAGACACAAAATCATTTGGAAGTCGGAATTCCGCAAGTTAAAAAAACAACACGATTTACGGTTCTGCAGATACCAGAGAGAATTAGACTGTATCAACTTCACATCATCATGACAAGAATCAACCTCACAACTTACTCAAGTGATAGGCATAAATTTCCATAGGAAGATGTAAATAAACTACCATAAGATAGAAGCATTACTGAACAATGTGTTGTGTTATATTACCAATCAATGACAAAACATTGCATTAGAATCATCTTTCTTGTTTTGTGCATCCAGATATGATTCTGGTTAGAGATTAAAATCAATGAAAAATAGCCGAAACCATCCCAATTTGTTTAAAAACCAATTCTGTAACTTTAAGGGGGGAAAAAATCAAGAGGAAAATAGCCGAAATCAATTAAATAACTGGAAAATAAATAATCCCTTGGACAATTATTAAACTTTCCAATTTGGTTATTCAACTTACATAATCAACTATTTTCATTATAATTCTAAATTAAACTTACTTTATCAACCTGAGCCTGGGATGCTTGCTGTAGTGTGTTTAAAACATATTCTAAATAATTTTTAAAGTATGGACCAATTGCTAAGGCTAAATCTCCAAATACTGATAAAATCTGTGGCTTAACGGACCTGTGTACAGTGGAATTCTGTAACAAAATAAACAAAATTATTAAATAACTATTTAGCAGTCTATATAATTTTATTAAATGCAATTCACAACATTGCTATTGGTTAAATGTTTTGTAGATATCATATGCTAGTCTATTTAAATCATATTCTAATAAAAGATGAGTGATGAATGTTAAGAACACTGAAGTTATGTGGAAACCAACATTTTTGAATTATTCACTTTTATCAAGGGGAATAACTCCATGTCAGTAAATGCATCTTCTTCTAAATTACAATCGAACAAATGAATGAGGATTGTCTAAAAAAATTAAGTCCTTCACAGGTGGCCATCTTGGATTCCCTATCCACATAAAACATGTAACTTTGTAAGAGACCATCAAATGACAATGCATACAGTTTGGATTCAATCCCGTTTGTAATTTATAAGAAAAAAAACACCTTTTATTCATTTTCCCAATAGAGTTCTATGTTAAACCCTAAGTCCTCTGTTGGTGGCCATCTTGAATATCACATCCATGTTTCAAATGCTACCTTGTAAGGGCCCATGCAATGATCATTTATGTACAGTTTGGGTTCAATCATATTTGTTGCTTCGAAGTAAAATATATTATTCATTTTCCCATAGGGAATGAACATTGATGCCAAGCTTAGTTTCAATGGGCCATGTGATTTCAGGGAAGGTTGAAAAGTGAAAAGCTTTAAACGACGATGGAAGCAAAATGATAATAGCTCACATGACACTTTGAGTCAGGGGAGCTTAAAAAGATTGTTTCCTTAGAATATACATGTGTACTCGATACAACATTATGTGATAAAGTTTGTCAGTGACTTCCGACTGGTCTGGTTGTCTCCGGGTACCTCCACAAATAAAACTGACCACCTCTATATAACTGAAATATTGTTGAAAGTGGTGTTAAACACAATAAACCCAAATCAAACCAGTACTCACTCCTAAATTTTCTAATAACATCATCATAACTTCATCACAGTAAGGCAGCATCTTTTGACCTAGTGCTCTACATAAATCACCAACTAGACCAACTGCCGCTAAACATACCTAAAAATATATAAACAAAAAGGAAATAAAATTAATGAATTTACACCATTCAGTGAAATAAATTCAGTTAGATGGTCAAAAATGAAAGGATTAACTTGTAATATAAGTTTTTTGAATAAATTAGCAATAAATAACAATAAAAAAATATGAAAATACTCCTATTTCAAGAAAATAAGAGAAAATCTCCATCCACTAGAAAGTTATCTGCAGCTCTGACCACTTCATATGAAATAACTTGTGATATCTGTGTTAATTCAATACATAAATATATATATATTCAGATCAAGAAAATGTCAATATAGTGTAATGTCTTGTGTAAATGTATTGCACTGTCTGTAAAAATGGAAAATTACGACAAAAATTTTAATTAATTTAAAAAAAAAAAAATCTTAAAATTGATATAATTTTAAAAACAATAAATTTTTAATTGGATTGCAGTAGGTCATGAGCAAAAAAAAAACATTATTGTATAGACTGTCGCTCTTTGTGATGACAGAGTTAAAAATAATATCAGTCTCCTCACAAGGTTGACTGCTGGTTGTTATTTCAAAGATGAAATCCAAACTGATCCAGGAAACAGACTTAAAAACAAATTTTTAAAAAACAGGTTTATGGAAACCCATAAAATATCTGACTTTCTATTCGGTTTTGCATATTACATACCGTTTATCATCTGAATCATTACTTTTCTAAATACACCAATATCAATTATAAATTACAGAGGATGACATTTGACAATTCACAACAAACAAAACAAGATGAACTGTGAGCTCACCTATGATACCGCCGCTCTTCGGCAAACAGGAAGTAGGAATCTGATGGGTCCAAAAACGCTTCCCACGATATGGGGTACCTATATGAAATTTGTGACCAAATATCAGATCTCTGCCATCAATAGTTGCTGAGAAAAATGTGCATATATGTTCAATGTGTATAGAAACTAATTAAGTCGACAAACAGGAAGTAGGAATCTGACGAGTCCAAAAACGCTACCCACAATATGGTATACCTATATGATGCTTGTGACCAAATATCAGATTTCTGCCATCAACAGTTACTGAGAAAAATGCGACGAAAAATATCTTGGGACGGACAGAGGTAAAACAGTATACCCCCCCTCCCCCTTTGGGGAGCGGGGGTACAATAAAACATATATGTTAAGAATATTTTAGTTTTTCAGAAGTTAAATGATATTTTCCTAAATTATTATAAAGCACTATTTTCGTTCAATTAAATAGGGACTTTTTTTCTTCTTTTTACATTTGGCAAATCTCAAAAATCGCAAAGCATGAAAACAATTCTAGCCACTTTGATAAAGTTGTAGCTATTGGAGAACTGTAGTGTGAACACAGTGGAGATTACATATTTAACGCACATAAACATCTTCTTTTCAATAATAAATCTGAGCTGGATTTGAAACTGACAACATTAGTGATGATAAAGTGGGGAGAATAAAGTTGATTTTTATTGAATTTGTTTTAACTTCACATAAATCACCAAAAACACAAACAATAATGTAACTGTTGTGCAGTAAAAGGGTCAAAGAAAAATGGCCTTATAACCAGGCGAAGTGGGCGACTTCTTCGCCTTGGTTTCAATGAAATTGCCCAATTTCTGTCAAAAAGCGAAATTTCAGTCGCCCTGTCAGTCTTTTTTTCACCAATAATCATACATTTTCTTCAATATTCACATAAAAGGAGCTCCCATGTTCCTGAAATGTGAGCCATACAGGGTTTGATGTTAAATATTTTATTCCAAACTCGTTAATTGCATCCTTTTAAAGATCATAATGCAGCACGTTCCGTTTTTGTGAAAGGTAGGGGAACATGAGGTAGTGGGGAAAGAAATGTTAAAATTTGGATCGATCTTCGGAAGTCTCCCAGATTTTCTCTCACTTCGCCCTTAAGTCAAGTCACCGTTTTTACTATGCGTGGTGAGCCCTGCTTATAACACAGGTGACCACATGGGGAGGTTTGACTGAATATATTTGGCACAATCACCTAGAAGATTCAACTCCATTTGAGGACCTCACTGGTAACACAGAAATAAGAGGGGCATACCTATCTACCCAACTTCTCAGGGGCAAGTAGACAACAGCACACATTTGTTTTTCACATTAGACCCAATTTAAAATAGATTGTGACAATCTTATAACTACTTACAGTGTATTCCTCAAAATTCTTTAAACTGACTGCCAAATATGGCTTGAAAGCTTCCATATAATTTAAGAAATTTTCTCCTAAAACTGAAAAGAATGAAAAACATATTTATAAAAATTGTAAATACATCAAGGTCAGGTAAAATAATATACTATCTGACATCAACACTTAAGTATGAAATTACAATTGACCTACAATATGTGGTTACTAATAAAAAATAAAATAACTGAAACAACAGTCTGTGGGTAGACATGTTGCTCCACTCGGACACGTTATCCTGATTCCGAGAAAACCAGTCTTTACTCTTACTCCTTAATGCTGCTTAGTGGAGAAGCAGCAAATACCTAAGGCCAAATATTTTTTTTTTAATTAGTTTCTCAGGCCATTTTCCTAAAAAATTTTCCCCCTTGTAATAATCAGTGTTGGTTCAAATGCAGTGGCAGCTTATACCGGAAACAACCATGCATGCCTTCGACATAAACGCTTTACTGACAATGATCGCGATCAACAAACTTACAGATCGGACCCGAAAAAATTCCAGAAATGGACACAAATTTTTTCCCACAATGTAAAACCGATCAATGCGGCAGTAAAAACACACACGCGGCAGTGCCTGAGAAGCTAACAATTATTATTTTTTGGCCTAATTTATAGTCTTTTGCTTGACCTGATCGAAGCTTGAACCATTGATCTACCACACTTGGGTGGGCATGCAAACCATTACTTTATCGTTGCGTTTCTGTCCGAACAGAACAAAAAGCCTTTATCCAGGATCCATAGATTATTTCTCCTAACTTTTGATTAAATTTCCCCAAACGGAGAAGACAGAAAAAAAACTAGATGCTCCCAGGAGCCTGTAATCGCTCACTTGGCTTTCAATTTCACATCTAAAGCTTACAGAAAATGGAAGTCACAAAATTATTTTAAAGTGAGACAATCAAAGTTCATTTCAACTCAAATTTCTGAGCAGAGGTTATGTGATTTTTTTTTTCATAATATGCCTTATCTGTATGAACTGACTGAGAAAAAAATTCACAGAAAAACCCAGAAGATATGTTGAATCCTCAATGCCATGCAAGTGCATTTAAAATTATCTTGACTTCTAATAAAGCAACAGTAGAAAATTTAAAAACAGTCTATTTTTAGTAACGACTGCCATCTTGAATGCAAGGCAGGCCTGTCAGACACAATTTTGAAAGGGAACCAACCAAGGCCCATCCCAGCCAAATGGGGTTTAAATTAGTTGAGTGGTTTTTAATGTGACATCTTATTATAATATCCCTAATTTGCAAAAATAGGTATAAATCGGCTGAATGAAATATTTCTCTGACAAACCTGGAATATATGTTAAAATACTCATTGCCATTGCAAGGGGACCACCCAAGGACCATTCCTGCCACCAAATTTGTTTAAATATCGCTTGGTGGTTACAGAGTAGAAGATTTATATGTGAAAGTTTACAACATATGCCAAGTGACGGCCAAAGCAAACACATGGCCTTTGTCCTGGGGAGGCAATAAGCTTAACTTTTCCTAGTACCGTATAAAATTTCAATTCCTACCTTCAACTAGAGTAGATATAGCTAGAAGAACGTCTTCCTGTACGCCACCAGTTTTAACCTGAGCAGAGCTACTTAACATACGTAATAAAGCACTCATTACTTGATCAGATATTTTTGGAGCGTCCTCGGGGGTAACTTTTCTTAAAACACTCTGAAAAAATTGCAAAAATATTAATAACCTTAGGGTTCAAAATGGCTGCTGTTCAACCATCTTGATTTTTTCACATACATTTTTTTGTTACGTGCATCAACCCTTCATTATACAGTACTTCTATACAATTAAATGATTTCATGATCTTGCTACAGGTGGGAACATAAAATCTGATGGACAGACAAGCGTGCAGTCCTATAGTCCCTCTATGGCAGCAGTAGGGGACTAATAAAAGGAATAGTCCAGTCACATCTGTAATCCATATCACAAATAATACAACGAGATTACAAGGCTATTTCTTTTTTTTTTTATTGTATGCTAAAATTTTAACATTTGCAATATTTGTCCATTAGAAAATAGCTGCTATTCGAACTTGATTAGAAATCTTCCAAAAATATACCCGTAAATACTTCATAGTAAAGGGTATAATTACAGGGAAATCGTTACTTTGTTGTGCCTGCTTGGACTCACCTGGTTATAAATGATCATTTATACAGTAGGTTCAATCAGAGGTGTGTAGTTTCTTAAGAGTGATGGTAATTTTAATGCAAAATGAGGTATGTCATGGTGAGAACAAGTTCAATGAGATGATGAACAATGTTCCCTTTGTACTAGACCAACACGCCGAGTTGAATTTTTATAGTGCTAGCTCACTGAAACATTCAGTGGGTAGACTGTAGACATCACTCCACTTTTGACACATTATCCTAGCAAATGAGTATTTGCTGTTATTCCTTAATGTTGCGTGCTTAGGCCAAAAAAAAATATATATGCGTGTTTACTGTCACATGTCAAAACTAGAGGCTCCAAGGAGCCTGTAATCGCTCACCTGGTTTTCAATTTGACATCTAAAGTTGATAGAAAATGGGGGTGTTGCACGTAATTTGGAAAGTGGGCCACCCAAAGATTATTTCAACTCAAATTTCAGAGCAAAAGATTTAGATGTGATTTTTATCTCATAATATTCCTAAACGGAATAAACTGGCTGAAAAAATCTCACAGAAAAACCCAGAATACATGTTAAACTACTGATTGCCATGTAGCTGCAGCTAAAATTTGAGCTCATTTTGACTTATACTAAAGCAGCAATGGACAATTGAAGAAATTTCTATTTTTAGTAACAGTAGCCATCTTGAATGGAGGGCGGGGCTGTCAGACACAATATTGAAAGGGGACCACCCAAGGACCATCCCAGCCAAATTTGTTTTAATTTGGTTCAGCAGTTTCAGAGGAGAAGATTTAAATGTGATCTTTTATCAAAATATGCCTAATTTGCATAATCGGCTGAAAGAAAAATTTCACAGAAAAACCTGGAATATATGTTAAACTACTCCTTGCCATGTAGCTGCAGTTAAAATTTGAACTCATTTTGACTTGTACTAAAGCAGCAATGGACAATTGAAGAAATTTCTATTTTTAGTAACAGCAGCCATCTTGAATGGAGGGCGGGGCTGTCGGACACAATTTTGAAAGGGACCCACCCAAGGACCATCCCAGCCAAATTTGTTTTAATTTGGTTCCGCGGTTTCAGAGGAGAAGATTTAAATGTGATCTTTTATCAAAATATGCCTAATTTGCATAATCTGTATAAATCGGCTGAAAGAAAAATTTCACAGAAAAACCCGGAATAAATGTTAAACTACTCTTTGCCATGTAGCTGCAGTTAAAATTTGAGCTCATTTTGACTTATACTAAAGCAGCAATAGACAATTAAAATTTCATCCCCCCTTTTTTTCTATTTTTAGCTTGGCGGTCATCTTGGTTGGAAGTCGGGATCACCGGACACAATTTTGGAAGGGGGCCATCAAAGGACCATTCCACCAAAGTTTGGTTCAAATTGGCCCAGTGGCTTCAGAGGAGTTGATTAAAATGTGAAAAGTTAACGGACGGACGACAGACGACCAGTGGTGACAATAGCTCACCTGACCCAACCTAAAGGGTCAGGTGAGCTCAAATCTAGGGTCGGTCGGGATTAATTTTTTTTTTTTAAATCTTTTTATCGGCAAAACCAGAAATAGTCGAAATTTCTTCGTAAAATGACGAATTATGCAGTTTCTCTACCCTCTTTGCTCTCAATTTCGACAAAAAGCTAGCAGTTGAATAAATAAAACATTGCTGCTGGTTAAACAACAAAAATGGTTATCCGAATTCTGTGTAAAAATTCATAGGGTTGCTAGCAAAAATTAGGGTCGGTCGGGTGACCGTTAACACACATTTTTTTGTTTGGCCTTAGAAGAAAAGCAGTAAATACCAATTGTAGTCTTTGGTCTCACTTGACCAGGTAATGAACCAATGATCTACTATACTTTCACTATTATATCACCGATGTAGCCATCGTTAAATGATTGATAATTTCTGATTAATACAAACTTCGAAGAGGACCATACAAGAAACATATTAACTAAGGTTCATTGGTTTAAGAGATGAAAAAGTCTTATGATAAAAACTATGTTCTGTGGTGGGGACAAATTATAATCTTAATAACTAATAAATTCCTCTGGTCCGGTGAGCTAAAAAAAAGCAAGGCATGGATGTAGTTGGATCCTTACTAAGGCTTGAAATATCAGGGTGTGAATTGTAGTTTAGGAAAATGTCGACAGATGAACACAAAGGAGGAATTTGAGTACAATTACCTGTTATTAATTAACTTACCTGTAAAGTGGCACAAAGGAGGGACTGTAAGTCATTGTATTGGGCTTTATCAGAAGCCACCATCATATTCTACAAAAGAAAGGAGACAACTTTCACCAGATCTAATTTAAATGCTCAATAAATACTAGTACTGCCTTCGTTAAGATATATTGCATCATATTCATTCTCTGATTATCTTATCAGTTTTACAGAAGTAAAATGGTCATTGGTACCTCTTAATGTCAAAGAGTGTTGCAAAAGATATTAATGCAAAATGTTCAAATATTCAAAGAAAAAGTTCCGCCTGTAAATAGTGAAGTACTGGTACACTTGAAAAATATTGAATGTCCTGCATATTGTGTTGGTTCAACTGTTTCATGAAATCAATAGATCCAAAGTCAGATTTATATGCCCAAAAACTGATTAGTAGATGTTTCTGATGATCGGTGCCCCACTACTGTTAGGAAACTGAGGAGATCTACCTTCAAATGTTTATATAAATTAAACAGCCCCACTACAGTAACCTGGAAACTGAAGAGTTCTTTCTTCAAAAGTTTATATAAATTATTACAATAGCCTAAGTGTCTACTTTTGTTTTCAGTCACAACTTACCTCCATTTGAAGAACTCTATCTAATTTTTCTAAAATTATTAGCGTAGTTTTCTGTACTATTGCATAACAATCCTGAAAATATATACATTTAAATCTCGTTACCTCGAAGTTCACTGGACCGCTGCAAAATTTCGAGTGATCCAAAATTCGACTTGATGGAAGTAATGGCTTAAGTAAGACAAGGCAACTCTGTCAGGTAAGTCTGACAACAGTGGATGAGAACTATCATTGTCAGTCATTTACATATATAAAATGAAAACATTTCGTTCTGTTCAAGCTTAAACATCATTATTACAAAGTTCCTGAATACACATAGTTCTATTTTGTGAACCTGCGTATCAATTCATCATGGAAAATACAAAGAAAATCATTTGTTTACACTGTACATGCAGTATATAAAATTTGTATACTCCGTCTTAAATCATCTATATAAAACAATGCTGTGACAAAATCCGTACATGCCTATTGTAAGAAATTTTGTGACCATCATTCCCGAGTGATTTCATTTATTGTACAGATCCGTTGTACATGCATTCGAACGTTCTTGTTGTTTCTTTACATACCAATTTTTTGTGAAAAATTATTTCAGACTATCTATCAACTTCGAATTTTATAAATTGTCAGCCTGAATTAAAAAAATAATTGTCTATTGGTAGTACAATTTATTTCCGAAAATAACTCTTAATAGATTATTTATAAGCAATAGCATTGGTGCCTTCAAATTCGACACAACAATGGCACATTCAGCTAACAAATTCATTCATAAAAGGCTTATCCAAGAAAACAACTCATCTGAAATCAAGATAACAATGTTCCACTGTAATCATTTTAGTTTTTCATACCTTAGGACTGTTTTTTACCATTTCCATCAGGGCTTCATAGGCTGCATTTCTTAAATTATGCTGGGTTCCATCGGACCTAAAAAAACAAGAACAGAACTAGAGGCAGGGGTTAATTTTTTTCTCTCCTCCAAAAGTGCACTGGTCCAGGATCAGTGAGCACCAGGAATCTACTGGTCCTGAATAGAATATCGGAATGGAGGAAATAAAATTTGTTGAACACAAATTAATTTACCCACCCCCCCCCGGTAGTAGTAACTGAGTAACATAACTATATTATTTAAAATGACTATTTTAGGTTGGCAACTTAATACCCGATCAGATGCTGTTTTTCATTTTGTCTTCAGTGGGAAGGGCTATCAAATAGTTAATTTTTGCATATTGGTTGTACCTTTTAATAAAGCACTGTTTTTTGCTTTTTGTTTTGTTATTGCAAATTCTGGATATTTTACAGTATTTACCCCACATATTTACTTCATAGTTCTCATTAGCATGATTGCCGGTAATCTCGTTGAGATTAGAATTCCAAAGATACAGAGCAGAAAATGTCTTCGGAAGTCTAATCTCTGGAGATACAGCAGAAAATGTCTTCGGAAGTTTAATTTCAATGAGATTAGATCACAGGAGTTATCAGTCTAACTTGCCTCAACCCAAGGAATTTTTTCCTTCCACGATGTTTGAAATATTCTCTTCCGTTTTAGCCTATCGTTTCTTTGACCTTTTTGTTGGTTGTGGTGTTTTTTCATTATGTAATTTATTGTTGTCACCATTTTTATGTTTGAACTGCTTCACTAATACGCTGGAGTATTATCGAAAGAATTACCGCTTCCGTAAAGCGCAAAACTGATCTTAAGCTGTTTTGTTACAACCATCCTGGGTGTGTGTGCTCCGTTAATTACTGGAGGTTCAAACAGAAGAAAACACACTTCGTAAAGCACTAACACGATCTTGAATTATTTCAGATTACGTAATCCAATGTTAACAATATTAAAAGAGGCAATCAATGTTGGATTCAAATTATGCAGTAACATCTGTCACTCGGACTTTTAACCACTCATTTAATTCAAGTCCAGAATTGGACAGCTTCAACTGGTCCGTCGATCTTTACAGGATTAGAAAATGTTAGGTCCAAACCCACAAATCGCCGATCCTGGACCTCGAACCAGCGGATTTTTAAATCCCTGTAGAGGTCAACAAATTTTTGAAAGTGCTAAATGATAAAAAAACAGGAAATTCTTTTACAATGGCCCATAATCTCATTTTCTATCTATTTGGACAAAGTTAGACACATTTCATTTCCACATATTCTACTTTAAAAAAAAAGAAAGAAGAGGAAATCCACTGATCAGATGAAAACGTTAATCTCTGTTTGTAGTAAACTATAAAATGGTTTAATATGATTACAAGTGAGTGAGTGATCATTGTTAACGCAAAATGAGCAATTTTTCAGCTATATCATGTCGAGAACAAACTACATTTTGATTAGATGATAATGATGTCCACTTTGTACTAGACCACCATGCCGCATTGGATTTGCATAGTGCCAACGCATTGAAACAACATTCTGCTCCACTCAGACACATTATCCCGATTATGAGCCAACCAGTCTTTGCTCTTTCTCCTTAATGCTGCATGCTTAGCACAGAAGCAACAAATACCAATTAGTCTTTGGTTTGACTCGAATCCATGATCAATTCCAGCTAGATTCAAAGAACATTAAAAAATAATTGATAGACTAAGATTATTATAAACAGTGTAATGTTGGTAAAATAAAAATTTCTTAATAATTCTGTTCTTACCTATCGGTTGTTTGTAATAATTTATCTACCACAGTTTCAAAATAACTTGACAAACAATATGTCTGAGGTTCAGCATTTTCGTCTGTTGTTTCAGCGTTATCATAGGCTGCTTCTGCTAAACTGGAGAAGGCCTACAATAAGACATTTCATTATATGATACTGCATACTTGTTTACTACATCTGTACATATAATTACATTATGGGTTTATGGTATTTAACGACACTTTCAACAATATTTATGTTATATCACAGTCTTCACATTAAACTTTTTAACTTACCAGCCAGGGGGACTTGTGCCAATGGAATTTTTACAAGTCCCCCCCTGAAATTTACAAGTCCCCCATATCAAGACAATTTTGTCCAAGGTTTAGATCAACGACTGAAATAAATAGGTTCAGTTGGGTTTGAGATGTACGGTTGTACCTAGATTAATAATACTGGTGTGGCTTACTACTTTCGTGCTGTTTGACAGCATCAAGTTTGAACTTATTTGTTCCTTTGACAAACACTCTGTCGACTTAATGATTTCTGCACCAGTTGCAGAACATCAATTGCTTGTATTCCTCGTAGGCCAGCCAAGAACGATCTTTCGTCCATTGAGGAAGAAATTTTCTTTCCCTGGATTCTTTATCATACTTTTTTTTTTGCCACCTGTCTTTCGTCCGCCGATGCCGGTCTTTTTAAATTTTTTGCTGGGGATAGACCCCTCGACATATCGTAGAAAGCTCATGGCTGAGATTTACTTAGCCATACTTGTTGTTTACCATGACTTGACACTTTTATTATATTATTTATCTTATTTTACAGTTTCGACCAATCAAAAATTCCGATACATAATATTCCATCAAATTGACCAATCACTGAATCAGCATAGCGGAAACAAAAAAGAAATATTTTGACTGACAAGACTGTCGTAAAAAACCCGAACTATATATCGTGCTAGACTTTTGTTGCTAGGCAATGCAACACGCTTTTTTGACCAATCGCAACGGTCTCGACAGACCACGGAAAACGAGATCAGAGATACACAAGATACACAAGTCACAGCTGAAAAAATTGTCACAAGCCAGTAGGACTTCTCATATGTCAAATTTCACAAGTCCCTAATAAATTTCACAAGCCATTGGCGTCGGACTTGTGGCTAAATTCGCAGACTGATATCATGGCGGTCAGTTTTATTGATGGAAAAAATAGGAGTACCAGGAGAATACCAACCACCTGTCCCAACTCACTGACAAACTTTATCAAATTATGTTGTATCGAGCCGACCTCGCCATGAACGGGGTCAAACTCACAACTTAAGTGGTGATAGGCACTGATTGTACAGGTAGTTGTAAATTCAACCACCATACGATCACGACGGCCGCCAATTCATTATGTGTTTATTTCATTTTGAAAGCCTCATACGATTGGTCAAAAGATTGACATGTAACATCGTAATTAAAACTTCATCAACCACGATCACTTCCGTAAACTATTTTCAACTTAATAAAAACTCATTACTACACACACAAAATGTGGAATACTATATTGTAATTATAATTATTGAATGTAATTTTTGCAGTTTTATAGGGTTGTAAAAGCATTGACAGAAGTACATTTTTTATAAGAGACGTGAAAATGCAGTTCGCTCAGCTCTTTCACGTGCCCATAAAACTACAAAAGATTACGTTCGATTCTCAAGTATACTTGGTCATCAAATCCAAAGTTACATTATAATCTCGTAAAATCCAAGAATAATAGACCAATGATTTTACTCCGAGAGTAGAGGCATTTTATTCTAATATCCACAAAGCATGAAAATGTATTATTCTTACTCTATTAAGATCTTATATGAGGCAGGAACTTCTTACTCTTCGTGAGCTATTAAGATCTTATATGAGGCAGGAACTTCTTACTCTTTGTGAGCTATTAAGATCTTATATGAGGCAGGAACTTCTTACTCTTCGTGAGCTATTAAGATCTTATATGAGGCAGGAACTTCTTACTCGTCGTGAGCTATTAAGATCTTATATGAGACAGGAACTTCTTACTCGTCGTGAGCTATTAAGATCTTATATGAGGCAGGAACTTCTTACTCTTCGTGAGCTATTAAGATCTTATATGAGGCAGGAACTTCTTACTCTTTGTGAGCTATTAAGATCTTATATGAGGCAGGAACTTCTTACTCTTCGTGAGCTATTAAGATCTTATATGAGGCAGGAACTTCTTACTCTATGTGAGCTATTGAGATCTTATATGAGGTAGGAACTTCTTACTCGTCGTGAGCTATTAAGATCTTATATGAGACAGGAACTTCTTACTCTTTGTGAGCTATTAAGATCTTATATGAGACAGGAACTTCTTACTCTTTGTGAGCTATTAAGATCTTATATGAGACAGGAACTTCTTACTCTTCCTGAGCTATTAAGATCTTATATGAGGCAGGAACTTCTTACTCTTTGTGAGCACCTGGGTTCACCCCCCGTTTTTGGTGAGGTCTATTTTCTATGTTGTGTTGTGTGTGTTTTTGTCTTTGTTTTGTTTGTCTTCGTCCGATGTCTTGTGTGCCCTATGTTACTACTGTATAAAATAATACGATTCAAGCCTATGAAAAATTTTGGGCACCTATATATATTATCCTGAATTAAAAAGGTATTGTAAAGCAATTGTATACGATAGGAACAAGAATACACTTTTTTACAGTATTAGCAAATATTTGAAAATGTACAAGTTGTAACAGACAGAATGTAGAGAGTAAATGTGTGTATGAGAGATGGAGAGAATCTAGCTTTTCACTTTAATATTTAAATTTTTTTTGTAACTCTTTTGAAATTTAATTTGTAAAAAATAAAATAGTAATTATTTTTTCACTGATTCTTTTGAATACCCCTGTATACCCTAGTCAGGTGGTAATGTACAGGGGATTGTAAAATCCTGACTTGAAAAAAAAAAAAATGTTACTACTGTCCATTCTTCATTGCTCCTTTGTTCTCTGGATTGTCCGTTCTTGATTGTTCCTATGATTTTCTCTAATGTTTATTTAAAATATTGCACCATCGAGTAAATTTTCATTAAAGTGCCTTCCGGACTCACTGAAGGCAGGATTCGAGACAGACTTTTCACTGTTGATATCACAGAAAGAAACTGTAGTATGAAAGGTTTAGGATCAAATGCAAAGCTCTATTTCTAATATAGCAGTATTTTTTTTTATAAATAAAAATTTCAATATGATATTTCCTTACCCAACAGACATTACTGGCAACCCTTGGTTCAGCTGTTAATCCTTCCACTAAAGCATGTAACAAGGGATTCAAAGTTTTTTCATCGATCACAGAATCGGGTAAAAGTTCACATACACGACCGACAGTCCAAGCTGCCGTGTCGCGCACAACAACACTAGAGTCTTTTAATAATTCTATTAACATAGGCATAGCCTGTTCAACAATAGGTTTTAATTTCTGTGGGTCTGGTCCCTCTAATATTGAACCTGTGAAGAAACAGTACATAAAGTTTAATTTTTTATACGATATTTTGATACTAAAATTCCTGACGAACGTTATTCCATAAACGTGTCATGCATACTACATTAGACATCTAAGCTTTTATATACAAGGACCCAAATAAAACTTCAGCAGATTTCAACTTAAAACAAAGCTATTTTTGCCATTGAAAGAAATTTCTTGTAACAGTAGCCATCTTGCCGAACACATTTTGGTATAATATGGCTACATGGTTTCAGAGAAGATTGGTCAATATCAGCCTAATTGCATATTTGTGTCAAAATCTGCAAAACTCTTCGACAAAACTCGAAAGCTATGTTGGTTGGAGGGTGGGGTATCAGACAAATTTCTAACATGAATGCTCTAAGGATCTTTCAGGGCAAATATGGTTCAGAGAAGATTTTCAATTTTTTTTTATAACTGATGACGTATGTTGAGTCGTGGCAAAAGCTGTCATGTCAGACGAGTTAAAAATAAGAGAATTCTGCTCTATTATAGACTGGAATATAATTAATTGGCAGTAGTTTTCACTCAAAAACATAATTATCATGTACATGGGGTTTAGTGTTATGGTGTTAAACACTACTTTCAACAGTGTGTTTTATTGTTGGAGGAAACCGGAGTACCTGGAGAAAACAATATAACTGCTACAAGTCACTGACAAACTTTATCACATAATGTTGTACCAAGTAAACTTTGCAATGAGTAGGATTTTAACTCACGTTAGTGGCGATAGGCAATGACTGCATAGGTACTGTTAAATCCAACTATCATATGATCACGACCACGATAGCCCTTATTAATGTACATTATAATGTTGTACCAAGTTTATTCCGTATTTTACTGATCATTTGAACAAGTAGGAAAATGCAAATTTCTGGACAATGTGCAGTATAATATCAAGTCTGTTTCAAGTATGAAAAAAAATATGCTACAGCTTGTTTTTATCTCTGTAAATCTCTTTATCTAAATACAATAGGTTGGACTCGTTTTCAATTCCTGAAAAATTTGTCTTAATTTCTTACTTACATAAATATACAATATTGATGTATGGACAGTAAATATAGAATTTATGTGGCGAGGCTTAGAAACGGGGGAAAGACGAGCTTTAATGTTATTTAATTTAATAATAAAAAAATAATAATGGAAACCCCATTGATGCCTCAATAATAGTTCCGGTAAGGGGCGTGGCTTAATCACTTTATTAGGCCAATGTGAAAAGTGTTATTATGACAGGGGTGTGGCTTAATAACTTTATTAGGCTAGTGTGAAAAGTGTTATTATGACACTGTCATAATAAAGCAAGTTTATTTCAACCCATTTATTATGACAAAAAATAACCCAATTGCAGGACAAATCCTGATGTCTCTACAATCCTATGAGAAATAATTACAGGCAAGAAATTACAATAAAAGTTTAACATATGGAATGTGCATATGATATAATTAAATGTTTAAAATGGAGAGGAAGGAAACACTCACTTTAAAGTACTGTAGTCCCCTTCTTATAAGGCCAATCACACCAAAGGACACCCCTATTATCAGAGTAGATTTCAGATGCACGGAGATAGCAATACCACCAATTTGCCCACCCCTCTTATAAGCAGGCATTTCAATAAGGAGCACTACCAGTAACTTTTACCCACTTTAAAAAAGAGTGTTGCATTAATAGATATTCATGAATTTTTTTTAATAAAAAGTACCGCCTGTAAATAGTGAAGTACTGGTACACTTGAAAAATATTGAAAGCCATGATAAGACAAATTTTTCATTTGTAGAATGGGGAACCACTGTACCGTTAACTTACCAAATGCCACCGTCCTTATAAGTCCACTTTTTCATTGACTGTAGAATGGGATCACCATACCCTTTAACTTACCAAATGCCACCATCCTTATGAACCCAATTTTTCATTGACTGTAGAATGGGATCACCGTACCCTTTAACCTACCAAATGCCACCGTCCTTATAAGCCCACTTTTTCATTGACTGTAGAATGGGATCACCATACCCTTTAACCTACCAAATGCCACCGTCCTTATAAGCCCACTTTTTCATTGACTGTAGAATGGGATCACCGTACCCTTTAACCTACCAAATGCCACCGTCCTTATAAGCCCACTTTTTCATTGACTAGAATGGGATCACCGTACCCTTTAACCTACCAAATGCCAGGTCCTTATAAGCCCACTTTTTCATTGACTGTAGAATGGGATCACCGTACCCTTTAACCTACCAAATGCCACCGTCCTTATAAGCCCACTTTTTCATTGACTGTAGAATGGGATCACCGTACCCTTTAACCTACCAAATGCCACCGTCCTTATAAGCCCACTTTTTCATTGACTGTAGAATGGGATCACCTTACCCTTTAACCTACCAAATGCCACCGTCCTTATAAGCCCACTTTTTCATTGACTGTAGAATGGGATCACCGTACCCTTTAACCTACCAAATGCCACCGTCCTTATAAGCCCACTTTTTCATTGACTGTAGAATGGGATCACCATACCCTTTAACTTACCAAATGCCACCGTCCTTATGAACCCAATTTTTCATTGACTGTAGAATGGGATCACCGTACCCTTTAACCTACCAAATGCCACCGTCCTTATAAGCCCACTTTTTCATTGACTGTAGAATGGGATCACCGTACCCTTTAACCTACCAAATGCCACCGTCCTTATAAGCCCACTTTTTCATTGACTGTAGAATGGGATCACCATACCCTTTAACCTACCAAATGCCACCGTCCTTATAAGCCCACTTTTTCATTGACTGTAGAATGGGATCACCGTACCCTTTAACCTACCAAATGCCACCGTCCTTATAAGCCCACTTTTTCATTGACTGTAGAATGGGATCACCATACCCTTTAACTTACCAAATGCCACCGTCCTTATGAACCCAATTTTTCATTGACTGTAGAATGGGATCACCGTACCCTTTAACCTACCAAATGCCACCGTCCTTATAAGCCCACTTTTTCATTGACTGTAGAATGGGATCACCGTACCCTTTAACCTACCAAATGCCACCGTCCTTATAAGCCCTCTTTTTCATTGACTGTAGAATGGGATCACCGTACCCTTTAACCTACCAAATGCCACCGTCCTTATAAGCCCACTTTTTCATTGACTGTAGAATGGGATCACCATACCCTTTAACCTACCAAATGCCACCGTCCTTATAAGCCCACTTTTTCATTGACTGTAGAATGGGATCACCGTACCCTTTAACCTACCAAATGCCACCGTCCTTATAAGCCCACTTTGACTGTAGAATGGGATCACCGTACCCTTTAACCTACCAAATGCCACCGTCCTTTTAAGCCCACTTTTTCATTGTAGAATGGATAGCTATACAAGAGGGGGACCACCATACCCTTTAACTTACCAAATGCCATAACAGCTGCATCTCTAAATCTCCAGTCTTGATCTCTTATGTGGTTTTTAACGAAAGGTAAAACATGTGGAACAACATCGTCTTCACAACATGTGGCCATTAACATGAGACACACACCAGCAGCTTTACATGGATTCCATTCATCATCGTCATCTAGTTCTTCCTGCAAATCAACAAGTTAATAACAATAAATAGGTTGAACAGGCTGTATTGAGAATTTTATTGGAAAACCTGGCCGTCACTTTCTAATGCTGATTTCTGGGATTATTCTAGTGAGAAAATTAAATAAATGAAAATCATTGGATCTGCACCCCCTTTCAACAAATTTATTTTTGACATGTTCTGACCATGTCCTGCAACTTTTGGATTTTGTTCACACAAATATAGCTGAAATCAGTTAAATAACTGATTTGATTTATAGCGTTTAACGTCACTTTCAGCAATATTTCAGCTATATCATGGCGACCAGTTTTAGTGGTGGAGGAAGCCGGAGTACCCGGAGAGAACCACCGACCATGGGCAAGCAACTGGTAAACTTTATAACTTGCGACTGCAAGTCGAGTGCACCCTTTTTTGTAATTTACAAAGCCGGGCTCGAATGCCGTATTGGTGATAGGCTTGTTAGGTAATCCAACTACCTAACTCATTGAGCCACCCGGGCCCTCAATAAATAACTGAAAAGAGGGTTTTAAACTGTCTATTTATAACAGGCACTTAGTAATTCAAGGCAACCATTAGGTCAAGTTTTAATGTATTTTTTTTTTTTTTTTTTTTTTGCAAAAATGAAACTAAGTTTCTTTCTAAAAATTGGAATTTTTTGGGGACATTTTCCCAACAAGTTTCTTCTTCTCACGGCACAACCCAGAACCGGTTTAGATTTTCTGCTTTGCTTCGAAATTCTCTAGTTTTACCATGGTGTGAAACTGAAAATGTAATGCAACTCTTCATAAGTCATTTACATGGATACCTTGAAGTAACAATTCATATTAGATTTCAGCTTAATTTATCATGATTACTCAAATATTCGAATACTTCAAAGTAAAATCATCGGTCAACACTGAGTTCATCAAACTGAGATTTGACTGTATTAAGATATATATCTATGTCCATTGTCGACTAGTTAATACAATTATTCATCATATGCAATGTGAAACTGATCATAAAGGCTCAATCACCCACCTGATTTTAAACAGAAAAATAACAATCAACAATTTTGGGCTCATAAAACTAGCTTAACCCCTGCCTTATTTATTGAAGTGCTTGTACCAAGCCATGAAATTGAGAAGGGTGCTAGGGGTATTGATTTTGCCTATGTTTCTAATTTATTTCGAATAGACTTTGGAATTGTTCCGACAATGTGGATTCCCCCCCCCCCTTCATTTTATTGCATTAATCTGTATACGATACTGAAATGATTTTTGGTGGTTCTTGTGTTACTTGTACAGATATGAAATCTATAGTGGAACTTAAGTTAAACATGGGACTCTGTCTCTTTAGAAGAAATTATTTTAAAATTGTCTTAAACGAACAACTGGAACTCTTTCATCATTGCATGGTGACTTAGTTTGTGAACTATGTGCACCTTAGAAACCAATGTTGGTCACAACCCCAGAAAGTATAGTAATTTCTCTGTACAGCAATTTTCAAGATACAGCTTTCACCAAACGTGAATGTTGTAGGGTAGATGGGTTTTTATAAAGTTATGGTGTGTCTATATCAATCATGGTAGGCATGTTGAAAAACATTGGTTAGGACCACTCATACATAATAACCTTTCAATTTATTTGGCTGTCCTATCTTTTGACTATGATCGTACTCAATGATGGTTATTCTTGAAACGCATTGTGCACATTTAATTAGATATGTATTTGTAACCAACATTGTACAGTGGTTTCATAAAAAATTTCCCATGCAGGGCTCACCAAACCAGGCGAAGTGGGCGACTTCTTCGCCTTGGTTTCAATGAAATTGCCCAATTTCTGTCAAAAAGCGAAGTTTTAGTCGCCTTGTCAGTCTTTTCAAGTCTGTATTTTTTTCACCAATAATCATACTTTTTCTTCAATATTCACATAAAAGGAGCTCCCATGTTCCTGAAATTTGACCCACACAGGATTTGATGTTCAATATTATATTCCAAACTCGTTAATTGCATCCTTTTTAAGATCATTGTGCAGCACGTTCGTTTTATGAAAGGTAGGGGAACATGCGGTAGTGGGGAAAGAAACGTTAAAATTTGGATAGATTTTCGGAAGTCTCCCAACTTTTCCCTCACTTTCGCCCTAAAGTCAAGAGAGAAGTCAAGTTGCCCTGTTTTTACTATGTGTGGTGAGCCCTGCCATGGGAGATGAAAATGTGAAGTTAACATGCGGAAAGCGTCATAAACTAAGTGATCACCGTGGATCTTTAAGATCTAAAAATTTTGCTCAACCTTGGTGACCTACTTTTCCTGAAAATATGTGGTACAAGTACATTAAATACAAAAAAAACACCTTTTCCCCAAAAATTAGATAAAATAAATCCATGCATGCAACTGAGAGCCATCTTAAAAAGTTTAAAATAAAACCATTTTAATAAAGGAAGAAGGCATTTAATTTAAATATATGTTATCAAGTTGAAAGCCATACTATTTAAGATGTGAAAACTATTCATTAATCAACGAGAAGGATTCAACGGCTTAACGTGAATTTCAAAAAGATGTTGCAAGTGAAAAACAGACCACCATTCTTCTAACAACATCACCAATGGTGTATGTATTAAGTGTGCAATTTTCACACCGTAAATGATCAAATTTAATGCATATATATATATATAAAATTACTGATATTGATTATTGATATGATGTTAAAAAATAACAATGCATACTAAATAGTTATTCACAATGAACGAAAGAAAATGATGAAGGGCTCATTTAACTTGTAAACTAAAAAAAGCAATGTCAAAAACTGCAAGAGGAAAGTCAATCTCATTAAATTCAGCTGTTTAATATGCTATTCTCACCTTAACATCTGACAGAACTCAATTAAAGGTCATGTTCAGCCAATGAAAACACTACTGGTAAAATATTAGAAAATAAAAACTAGCCCAAAAAATCAAATTGACGTTTTCCACAATTTTCAGAAATCATTTAATATTTTTAAAAATTGGGTCATTTCACTAGATATTAGGAGAAAAGTATTTCAATTTTAATCAGAATTCCTTACTAATCTTAACCTTTTTATTTTTTATTTTTTAACAATATCAATAATAATTTCACTCTCAAATTGGATATATCTCCATTGAAAAGACAGCAACAATAATTCTATTCCATCAATATATCATATCTACATAAATATCTGTTTAAATCTTTCAGGTTATTGTTCGACGGGTTAAAATTTTGGTGCATTTTTGGCAAATTGTTAGCAAAAAAAACTGCGAGAAAAAAAGAGGAGTAAAATCCAATTGAAAGCAATGGAAATTTTATCATGATCATGAAAATTTTATCATGATCATGAAAATATGATGAATCATGAAAATTTTACACACGCTAAAATAACTTGTTGTACGGTAAACAAATGGATGGAAATATATTTATGTCATCTTTGTTGCTGTTTATACAAAGAGGATATGTACACAATGTAATAAATAGTTAGTTATAATGGTAAATAATACACACATGCCCGGTTACCTGTTTCGTCAAACAGACAAGCAGAATAGGACACAAATACTGCAAAGCACCTTTAGCGTAGAATCTACTTGTCCGTTCAGGTGGTCTCCCTTGCTCTGCTGCCTACAAGTATATTGAATTTTTAGATGAATTAATATTCTTTAGTGTCACACATATGATATGGGATGGATACCTGTACAGCCGATAAGTCAAAATCTGTGCCTTACAGCAACATATATCTCTTATCAGATAAAGAAAATCGATTGAACTTCTTCACCATTCAGTAATAGACAAATATAGGGTATTTGTACGTCTTGCCAACTTGACATTACAATGATGATTGACACCAAATAAAATTCAAACGTTTGTCAAATCTTTGTTTCCTCTACATTACACATTAGACCCTGCCATATCTTTACATCTGTTTCATGCCAAGAAATAAATTATTTTGTCATTCAGTGTTCGACAGCCAAAGGAATAGTTGTTATCATTATTTTTGAAAATTTTTCTTATTAACTGACTTCGGTTCATTTTCTTGGACAATCCATAAAAGCAAAATAACTTTCAATGTTTTAAATTAAACTTAAAAACTTATTTTGAGATCAATTTTACAATTTCTTTGAAGTAGCTTCAAGAATAAGAAATATTCATCCTGGATAACACACAAGGATTGGACAACTTACTTCAGATAATTCTATAGCCAGATCTACTTCTTCATCACAAACAGAAGACCAGAATTCTATACCTTGTAAAGCTATTTCATCTACATCAGATTTCATAGCCTCCATTGTAATCTGAAAAAAAAAAAAACTCATGTCATCAGTCTTCACTTATAGTTGTAAATATAGTAGCAGATCTGTCAACCCTGAAAAAAGAAAAAAATAGTAAGGCGGGAGTCTGGGGGCCGCCAAGGTTCCTAGCCGCTGGAAATTTTTCGTGAACAAATAAATGCCTTCGAAATTTGAGACATACTTTAGCTGATATTTAATTAACTTAGTTTCATCTTTCTAGTGTATATTTTTCACTTTCTGAAGGTTTTTGGGACATGTAGGTGTTAAAATAAAGTACTGTATTTACCACTACTAAAACAATTTTTACCTAATCTGTTAATGACACATATGTGGCACTCTTTGCCTTTTTCAAGAAGTCTTCAGTAAACTGCCTTTTTTCAGATTTCCCAATACATGAATACTTAGCACTGTAATCAGATTCGAATTTCTGACTCCACTGAGTCTTTAATTTCTTTGGAGAATTGTCATTTCTATCTCCGATTCGCTTTCGTTTTTCTCCAGACATTTTGTTGGGACGTTATCAAATGTACAAATTATAAAGGATTCCGGTTTATTCTGGGTTCAAGGGGCATGACTCATTAAACAACAGAAATTCTGGTATTTCAACCCCTAATTGCATAAAACAACAAACAATTATATTATACGAATTTCTAGGCTACCATTGACTTACAGCAAACAAGGCTGGTCCCATATAATGCTCCATGTAAATATAATACAATGACATGATCTTCACCAGACACTGTAGAGCTGCAACTCGTACCTGAAAATAAGGACAATCGTCATTAGAAATAACTACGTTTTAACAACAGTAGTAGGTAAAGATACGACCCCATTGGTGGGGTAATGGTTAGCATGCTAGCCTTGAGTGCGAGCTTGAGACCTGATCATGTCAAACCAATGACTATAAAATTGGTATTTACTGTGTCTCAGCTAAGCATGTAGCATTAAGGAGTAAGAGCAAAGACTGGTTTGTAAGTAATCAAGATAATGTGTTAGAATGGAGCGACACGTCTGTGGACTGTTGTTTCAGTGAGATGGCACTATAAAAATCCAACTAAGTGTGTTGGTCTAGTAAATATTGGACATCATCATCTCTTCGAAATGCCATTTTGTTGCCACTGTGATATAGCTGGAAAAATTGCTCATTTGACGTTAAACAACAATTAACTTTTTAGATACAGTACAATCTCATTATCTCAAATCGTCGAGCTGGAAATAAAAATTTCACATGCAATATTTACAGTCTATCAAAATCATTCATCTTGTTTCTGTAGTTCATTTTTTGCCTTAATTTTTTTCACCTACTTGCCCGAAAGCCAAATTTAGAAAAAAATTATATTAATCAAACACAAATTATTTCATAATTTTCACTTCCGAATCCAGTTTTACTTGTCCCGGGCTTCGGGCAAGTGGGTTAGCAAAAAGACTGACAATTACACTTTATTTATGTTTGAATGGTTCATTTATTAAAAAATTATTGTTTTCTCTGGACATGTTTCTTGATCTTCCTCTGAAGAATTTCGCTACTTCACTGCCATTAAACATTGCTATAATCATTATCATGATTTGATTTGATTTATGGTGTTTAATGCCACTTTCAGCAATATTTCAGCTATATCATGGCGACCAGCTTTAGTGGTGGAGGAAGCCGGAGTACCTGGACAGAACCACCGACCATGGGCAAGCAACTGGTAAACTATCACTTGCGGCTGCGAGTAAAGTGCACTTTTTTTTGGGGTAATTTAAAAAGCCGAGTGCGAACCCACACCGTATTGGTGATAGGCTTGTATGAGTTGTTAGGTAATCCAACTACCTAACTCATTGAGCCACCCGCGCCCCTCATTATCATATCTGAGCTTTACACGAGTTTTCTACATAAACTGACAAGACAAATGAAAGTGGAACAACTGAAGTTAAATTCTAAAATTTAAATGGTAAGGTAAACTTCAGAACAATTCAGATCCGCCAAAAACAGAATGGTTCACAAGTCTGCATTATACTTACCCGAGTCTCTGTTGACTGTGTGGCCTCACATACAACCTGCATGATGAAGTGTCGCTCTGTCTAAAAATCGAGAAAAAATAAAATAAAAACCCATTATAGGTACATATCAAGGACTAAAACTTATCATGTCACATCATATTTAAATTATTATACACCAATCTCAGATATTTAAAATAAAAACGACAAGATATAATCATCATGTGTGTGTGTCAGATGACATAACCATTATTCAACATCACTGATTGGTGCAAATATTTTTCTTTATGTAAATTTCTAACACTTTATGACCCCAGCTATATAAAATCAGGTTTACAGTTTGAATTCAGATTTGCCTCAAGGGAACACAGAATATTTCTAGATCATTATGCAAATTCAACTACCGGTATATTCCATCTTAAACACAGCAATACATTTTTCCCCTGGTCATTTTCAAGAGGTAAACCTGAATATTCTCATTAATTAAGCACTTGTGGGGGTATATTAGTCTCTCTCTAAAAATGAAACCCCTTCCTTCTGTAAAGTAATGAAAATGTGGCCTTATAAGAGGGGTCATCTCTCATGGGGGGGGGGGGGGGGGGGGGTGGGGGGGGGGTGGATAGTATTATTTATGACATGTACAATATCTATATATCTTCTTCTTTTTTTTAGATCAGACTACTGTCCTTTGTTTGAAGTACATATATCACTCTTACCTCTTTGTCAAAATTAGCTTTTGTAAATTCTAGGGAGTTCAGTAAAGCATTCGTAGCAGCCAGTCGTACATAATTACTAAAAATATAAAATTAGTTCATTCAATACATGCTCATACACAACTAGGCAGGGGGAGGCTGTGACCTCAGCTATATGGCATGATGATTGAGCGAGTGATTGTTGCTAAATATCAATTCAACAATTTTTAAGCTAGATCATACATGTATCTGTTTTGTACTAGACCAACAGGTTGACATGTTGCTCTATTTAGAATTCAAGCCAATCAGTATTTGTTCTTACTCCTTGATGCTATCTACTCAGCAACAAATTTTATAGGCTTTGGCTTGACCCCACATCAGTCATCGACTTTAGCAGTGGTTTGGTGGCCCACGGCCAGTGAAAATTGATTCGGACCAGTTACTTTTGCCAATTTTTTTCAATAGAATCTATATAAATATTCTAATTTTGAAGTTTTCGGGCCAGTAAATTCGAAAGTCTAAGTTCGAAGACTGCACAATGGATTAAACTCAAAATCTACACCACTCCAATCTCAGAAAGACTAATCAAATCCATTTCATGAATTTTCATAGAGGGCAAGTGTGTCATCACAGATTGGCAGCACTGGTGGACATTAAAACTTGTCCTATAAATCACTTTTTGAACTAATACAAGGGGTGATTATTATTCTGGGAAAATATTATAATGTAGTCAAACTTGTCTTAGCGACCCCCTCCGTATAACGACTTTCTTTGTTATCCGACCTTATTTATTCCTCCCCAGCGTTTTCCCGTGCATTTGACCTTTATATAACGACCCACTGTCTAACGACCATGTTCTTTGGGTGAAAATCCTACATATAACGACTATTAGAAGATTATTATCAAACCAGAAGTTAGATAATAAATAAACAAACACAGTCCCGACTTTGGAACAATTTATATTAATAAAATAAATTACATTTTATTTCCGTTTTGCCCAGCTGATTCAGCGATTATTGCACAGGAGGGAACTCCCCGACTCCTGTGATTGCTGCCACTATCCCTCTAGCCGATATTTGCATGATCTACTGACAACACCTATTTCCTAAATCCCCACTCCCAAAAGTACATGTTTAGAAAGTCCCTACAAGTTCATAATAATAGATTTTTCATATTAAATGAAGTCACGATTATCGTTATTGTGTAAGACCGCCATTTTTCTTTACAGGTAAGTTGTTCACGTGATGATTTATTATTGTTGTTTTGGTTTTTTGGAGTTTATTTCTTATTTATATCAAATATTTAAAATTGCTTACTATAGAAAATATCATTTTAATCTTTCACTTTTATAAATAAATAATCATGTTTTTGAAAATTATTGAATTATGAAGTACTGGATCCCGGGAAATATTTCTTTAACATTCGTTTAAAGTGCGGTAACAGATCAAGGTAAACACAGGCCGATTGTGTGATTAGGCTATTTATAGCTATTGGCGAGTGATTGAAGTTGAAAACATTTTGTCAGTAAATTTCATTCTTCTGATCATAATGTTTAATTGTAATTACAATAGCTATTGAAAGAAAGTAAAAAAGTCGATCATTTAATATAATTAAATTTCACCCACAAAGGACAGAATTTAAAGATAATTGAACACGTTTTTTATTTCATTATACATTTTTCTTGCCAAAATTAAAGCTCTATTCATGCATTTGTCCTCCACACTAACGGGTTAAAAGTTGATGCGGATTATATACCCGAACTAGGTTTTTTTCATCTCGAGATTTTGGGAGCAAATATCATAACCTCTATATAAAGACTCCCCGTCTTATGCGACCTTTTTCAGAATTCCCTTCAATGGTTGCTATAGACAGGTTTGACTGTATACAATACAATATGGAATTTAACAATACTGGTTTAAGCAAAAGATGATTGTTGGGAGAGAACATCTATCTTTTGTAGCCATCTATGTCACAATAGTGTGAAAAATAACCTGCTATTTCATTAGAGATCTTTTTTCCTAGTTCAATTGTTCTTTTGTTGTAAGTCATGTTTTAAAATTACTACACACCAACTTTTTAGTTTGTGTGAAAAGTATTTTTTTTCAAAAATCTCTGAATAAATTAAACTTAACCTGTTGAATCTTAAAAAATTATCCACAGAAACCCAGTGCCACATGATGAGAAATGTTCACATACCAATCTCAGAAAGACTAATCAAATCCATTTCATGAATTTTCATAGAGGGCAAGTGTGTCATCACAGATTGGCATGACAATTTGTCTGCTAAATCACTTTTTGAACTAATACAAGGGGTGATTACAGGACTGGGAAAGATGGTATATTAATGTGTACATTTTTATTGTATGGGATTTAGAAATCAATATTGTTTTGAGGAAAAGATGATTGCTGGGAGAGAGCACAAGAATTGTATCTGTCTATGTCAAGTGTGAAAAAAACATGATATTTCATTAGAGATTTTTTCTAGTTCGATTGCTCTGTCTTTTGTTGAAAGTCATGTTTTAAAATTACTCCACACATACTTTTTAGCTTGTGTGACAAGCATTTTCCAAAAATCTCTGAATAAATAAGGCAGTGGATTCTAGAAAAATGATAAATCCACTGCTAAAAACAGTAGAATGGTGTCACAACTTTGGTTTGACATCAGTGTCTCATATCAGAAATGCTCAAATACCAATCTCAGAAAGACTAATCAAATCCATTTCATGAATTTTCATAGAGGGCAAGTGTGTCATCATTGATTGGCAGCACCTTTGGTCATAAAAATTTATCTTCTATATCAAATGATCAATATTTTAGCTATATCAAGGCAAAACAAGTTATATCCGATGAAATGATGATGTTTGCTTTGTACTAGACCGACACACTAGCTTATTGAAACACAATTCATGGTTAGACATATCTCCCCATTCCGACACATTTCCTCATTCCAAGCCAACCGATCTTTGCTCTTACTCCTTAATGCTGAATGTTTAAAGGAGAAGTAACAAATACCAATTTTATAGTTTTGGTTTGACCCGACCAGGTTTTGAACCCACAATCTACTGCACTTGAGGCGAGCATGCTAACCATTTAATACACCATTTCTTTAATAGATGTCTATAACATGCCCGTGTGTAAAAAAGCTAATATTCAGTAGAGATTTTTCCTAATTCAGTGTTCTGTTTTTGTTGAGTCGTGTTTTAAAATTACTCCACACCAATTTTTTAGTTTGTGTGATAAGTATTTAACAGTGAATTTATTGAAAAAAAATTGGTTTGATGTCGGTGCCAATGAAGGCAAATATGCACATGCCAATCTCAGAAAGACTAATCAAATCCATTTCATGAATTTTCATAGAGGGCAAGTGTGTCATCACAGATTGGCAGCTTTGGTGGGCAATATTTTTTTAAAAATAAGGCCACTTTCTATAATTTATTGGGGGAGTTTTGGATCCTTTAAAACATACTGTTTAGCTGAAACCAGACGAACAATTTATGAAGTCCATAGGTAAGCTATGCATATTATTATTTCTTCTTCCACATATTTGAACAAAGCTTATGTTAATGCAAAATTACCGGCTAATCTATAAGCCTGTATAGCTCATCTGGTTACTCATGTACTGATAAGGGATCAACATTTTTACCAAGTTTTTTTTATTCCTATTCCCATAAGATCCTGTGCAAAAACAATGTTCCCGGTAGCACCCTTCTTGGATGTCTGATCGACATAAACTAGAGGCTCAACTGGTTTTTGATGCACAGTTTGTGTTCAATTTAAAGTCCAGTTTAAAAAAAAAAAAAATTTTTTTCTTCATTTTCATATAATGTACTGTTAAAACTATAACCATCAAAATATAAATTTACTACGATTTGTAAATTTTTCTTCACCTACCTGGCCTCATCTTTTTTCATTCCATGAACAATTGCTGTTAAAATTTCATTGGACTGAGTTTGTAGAATTTCTGGATCCTACAAAATAAAGAAAAAAACACCCACTACAATTGATCAAGCCTAGAGCTAACCTTCTCATCAATTTAGCTTGTATTTTAAATGTCGGTATTTCACTACAATTTATCAAGCCTAGAGCTAACCTTCTCATCAATTTAGCTTGTATTTTAAAATGTCGGTATTTCACTACAATTGATCAAGCCTAGAGCTAACCTTCTCATCAATTTAGCTTGTATTTTAAATGTCGGTATTTCACTACAATTTATCAAGCCTAGAGCTAACCTTCTCATCAATTTAGCTTGTATTTTAAATGTCAGTATTTCACTACAATTTATCAAGCCTAGAGCTAACCTTCTCATCAATTTAGCTTGTATTTTAAATGTCGGTATTTCACTACAATTTATCAAGCCTAGAGCTAACCTTCTCATCAATTTAGCTTGTATTTTAAATGTCAGTATTTCACTACAATTTATCAAGCCTAGAGCTAACCTTCTCATCAATTTAGCTTGTATTTTAAATGTCGGTATTTCACTACAATTTATCAAGCCTAGAGCTAACCTTCTCATCAATTTAGCTTGTATTTTAAATGTCGGTATTTCACTACAATTTATCAAGCCTAGAGCTAACCTTCTCATCAATTTAGCTTGTATTTTAAATGTCGGTATTTCACTACAATTTATCAAGCCTAGAGCTAACCTTCTCATCAATTTAGCTTGTATTTTAAATGTCGGTATTTCACTACAATTGATCAAGCCTAGAGCTAACCTTCTCATCAATTTAGCTTGTATTTTAAATGTCGGTATTTCACTACAATTTATCAAGCCTAGAGCTAACCTTCTCATCAATTTAGCTTGTATTTTAAATGTCGGTATTTCACTACAATTTATCAAGCCTAGAGCTAACCTTCTCATCAATTTAGCTTGTATTTTAAATGTCGGTATTTCACTACAATTTATCAAGCCTAGAGCTAACCTTCGCATCAATTTAGCTTGTATTTTAAATGTCGGTATTTCACTACAATTTATCAAGCCTAGAGCTAACCGTCTCATCAATTTAGCTTGTATTTTAAATGTCGGTATTTCACTACAATTTATCAAGCCTAGAGCTAACCTTCTCATCAATTTAGCTTGTATTTTAAATGTCGGTATTTCACTTACAATTTATCAAGCCTAGAGCTAACCTTCTCATCAATTTAGCTTGTATTTTAAATGTCGGTATTTCACTACAATTGATCAAGCCTAGAGCTAACCTTCTCATCAATTTAGCTTGTATTTTAAATGTCGGTATTTCACTACAATTGATCAAGCCTAGAGCTAACCTTCTCATCAATTTAGCTTGTATTTTAAATGTCGGTATTTCACTACAATTTATCAAGCCTAGAGCTAACCTTCTCATCAATTTAGCTTGTATTTTAAATGTCGGTATTTCACTACAATTGATCAAGCCTAGAGCTAACCTTCTCATCAATTTAGCTTGTATTTTAAATGTCGGTATTTCACTACAATTGATCAAGCCTAGAGCTAACCTTCTCATCAATTTAGCTTGTATTTTAAATGTCGGTATTTCACTACAATTGATCAAGCCTAGAGCTAACCTTCTCATCAATTTAGCTTGTATTTTAAATGTCGGTATTTCACTACAATTGATCAAGCCTAGAGCTAACCTTCTCATCAATTTAGCTTGTATTTTAAATGTCGGTATTTCACTACAATTGATCAAGCCTAGAGCTAACCTTCTCATCAATTTAGCTTGTATTTTAAATGTCGGTATTTCACTACAATTGATCAAGCCTAGAGCTAACCTTCTCATCAATTTAGCTTGTATTTTAAATGTCGGTATTTCACTACAATTTATCAAGCCTAGAGCTAACCTTCTCATCAATTTAGCTTGTATTTTAAATGTCGGTATTTCACTACAATTGATCAAGCCTAGAGCTAACCTTCTCATCAATTTAGCTTGTATTTTAAATGTCGGTATTTCACTACAATTTATCAAGCCTAGAGCTAACCTTCTCATCAATTTAGCTTGTATTTTAAATGTCGGTATTTCACTACAATTTATCAAGCCTAAGAGCTAACCTTCTCATCAATTTAGCTTGTATTTTAAATGTCGGTATTTCACTACAATTGATCAAGCCTAGAGCTAACCTTCTCATCAATTTAGCTTGTATTTTAAATGTCGGTATTTCACTACAATTTATCAAGCCTAGAGCTAACCTTCTCATCAATTTAGCTTGTATTTTAAATGTCGGTATTTCACTACAATTGATCAAGCCTAGAGCTAACCTTCTCATCAATTTAGCTTGTATTTTAAATGTCGGTATTTCACTACAATTTATCAAGCCTAGAGCTAACCTTCTCATCAATTTAGCTTGTATTTTAAATGTCGGTATTTCACTACAATTTATCAAGCCTAGAGCTAACCTTCTCATCAATTTAGCTTGTATTTTAAATGTCGGTATTTCACTACAATTTATCAAGCCTAGAGCTAACCTTCTCATCAATTTAGCTTGTATTTTAAATGTCGGTATTTCACTACAATTTATCAAGCCTAGAGCTAACCTTCTCATCAATTTAGCTTGTATTTTAAATGTCGGTATTTCACTACAATTTATCAAGCCTAGAGCTAACCTTCTCATCAATTTAGCTTGTATTTTAAATGTCGGTATTTCACTACAATTTATCAAGCCTAGAGCTAACCTTCTCATCAATTTAGCTTGTATTTTAAATGTCGGTATTTCACTACAATTTATCAAGCCTAGAGCTAACCTTCTCATCAATTTAGCTTGTATTTTAAATGTCGGTATTTCACTACAATTTATCAAGCCTAGAGCTAACCTTCTCATCAATTTAGCTTGTATTTTAAATGTCGGTATTTCACTACAATTTATCAAGCCTAGAGCTAACCTTCTCATCAATTTAGCTTGTATTTTAAATGTCGGTATTTCACTACAATTTATCAAGCCTAGAGCTAACCTTCTCATCAATTTAGCTTGTATTTTAAATGTCGGTATTTCACTACAATTTATCAAGCCTAGAGCTAACCTTCTCATCAATTTAGCTTGTATTTTAAATGTCGGTATTTCACTACAATTTATCAAGCCTAGAGCTAACCTTCTCATCAATTTAGCTTGTATTTTAAATGTCGGTATTTCACTACAATTTATCAAGCCTAGAGCTAACCTTCTCATCAATTTAGCTTGTATTTTAAATGTCGGTATTTCACTACAATTTATCAAGCCTAGAGCTAACCTTCTCATCAATTTAGCTTGTATTTTAAATGTCGGTATTTCACTACAATTTATCAAGCCTAGAGCTAACCTTCTCATCAATTTAGCTTGTATTTTAAATGTCGGTATTTCACTACAATTTATCAAGCCTAGAGCTAACCTTCTCATCAATTTAGCTTGTATTTTAAATGTCGGTATTTCACTACAATTTATCAAGCCTAGAGCTAACCTTCTCATCAATTTAGCTTGTATTTTAAATGTCGGTATTTCACTACAATTTATCAAGCCTAGAGCTAACCTTCTCATCAATTTAGCTTGTATTTTAAATGTCGGTATTTCACTACAATTTATCAAGCCTAGAGCTAACCTTCTCATCAATTTAGCTTGTATTTTAAATGTCGGTATTTCACTACAATTTATCAAGCCTAGAGCTAACCTTCTCATCAATTTAGCTTTGTATTTTAAATGTCGGTATTTCACTACAATTTATCAAGCCTAGAGCTAACCTTCTCATCAATTTAGCTTGTATTTTAAATGTCGGTATTTCACTACAATTTATCAAGCCTAGAGCTAACCTTCTCATCAATTTAGCTTGTATTTTAAATGTCGGTATTTCACTACAATTTATCAAGCCTAGAGCTAACCTTCTCATCAATTTAGCTTGTATTTTAAATGTCGGTATTTCCACTACAATTTATCAAGCCTAGAGCTAACCTTCTCATCAATTTAGCTTGTATTTTAAATGTCGGTATTTCACTACAATTTATCAAGCCTAGAGCTAACCTTCTCATCAATTTAGCTTGTATTTTAAATGTCGGTATTTCACTACAATTTATCAAGCCTAGAGCTAACCTTCTCATCAATTTAGCTTGTATTTTAAATGTCGGTATTTCACTACAATTTATCAAGCCTAGAGCTAACCTTCTCATCAATTTAGCTTGTATTTTAAATGTCGGTATTTCACTACAATTTATCAAGCCTAGAGCTAACCTTCTCATCAATTTAGCTTGTATTTTAAATGTCGGTATTTCACTACAATTTATCAAGCCTAGAGCTAACCTTCTCATCAATTTAGCTTGTATTTTAAATGTCGGTATTTCACTACAATTTATCAAGCTAGAGCTAACCTTCTCATCAATTTAGCTTGTATTTTAAATGTCGGTATTTCACTACAATTTATCAAGCCTAGAGCTAACCTTCTCATCAATTTAGCTTGTATTTTAAATGTCGGTATTCACTACAATTTATCAAGCCTAGAGCTAACCTTCTCATCAATTTAGCTTGTATTTTAAATGTCGGTATTTCACTACAATTTATCAAGCCTAGAGCTAACCTTCTCATCAATTTAGCTTGTATTTTAAATGTCGGTATTTCACTACAATTTATCAAGCCTAGAGCTAACCTTCTCATCAATTTAGCTTGTATTTTAAATGTCGGTATTTCACTACAATTTATCAAGCCTAGAGCTAACCTTCTCATCAATTTAGCTTGTATTTTAAATGTCGGTATTTCACTACAATTTATCAAGCCTAGAGCTAACCTTCTCATCAATTTAGCTTGTATTTTAAATGTCGGTATTTCACTACAATTTATCAAGCCTAGAGCTAACCTTCTCATCAATTTAGCTTGTATTTTAAATGTCGGTATTTCACTACAATTTATCAAGCCTAGAGCTAACCTTCTCATCAATTTAGCTTGTATTTTAAATGTCGGTATTTCACTACAATTTATCAAGCCTAGAGCTAACCTTCTCATCAATTTAGCTTGTATTTTAAATGTCGGTATTTCACTACAATTTATCAAGCCTAGAGCTAACCTTCTCATCAATTTAGCTTGTATTTTAAATGTCGGTATTTCACTACAATTTATCAAGCCTAGAGCTAACCTTCTCATCAATTTAGCTTGTATTTTAAATGTCGGTATTTCACTACAATTTATCAAGCCTAGAGCTAACCTTCTCATCAATTTAGCTTGTATTTTAAATGTCGGTATTTCACTACAATTTATCAAGCCTAGAGCTAACCTTCTCATCAATTTAGCTTGTATTTTAAATGTCGGTATTTCACTACAATTTATCAAGCCTAGAGCTAACCTTCTCATCAATTTAGCTTGTATTTTAAATGTCGGTATTTCACTACAATTTATCAAGCCTAGAGCTAACCTTCTCATCAATTTAGCTTGTATTTTAAAATGTCGGTATTTCACTACAATTTATCAAGCCTAGAGCTAACCTTCTCATCAATTTAGCTTGTATTTTAAATGTCGGTATTTCACTACAATTTATCAAGCCTAGAGCTAACCTTCTCATCAATTTAGCTTGTATTTTAAATGTCGGTATTTCACTACAATTTATCAAGCCTAGAGCTAACCTTCTCATCAATTTAGCTTGTATTTTAAATGTCGGTATTTCACTACAATTTATCAAGCCTAGAGCTAACCTTCTCATCAATTTAGCTTGTATTTTAAATGTCGGTATTTCACTACAATTTATCAAGCCTAGAGCTAACCTTCTCATCAATTTAGCTTGTATTTTAAATGTCGGTATTTCACTACAATTTATCAAGCCTAGAGCTAACCTTCTCATCAATTTAGCTTGTATTTTAAATGTCGGTATTTCACTACAATTTATCAAGCCTAGAGCTAACCTTCTCATCAATTTAGCTTGTATTTTAAATGTCGGTATTTCACTACAATTTATCAAGCCTAGAGCTAACCTTCTCATCAATTTAGCTTGTATTTTAAATGTCGGTATTTCACTACAATTTATCAAGCCTAGAGCTAACCTTCTCATCAATTTAGCTTGTATTTTAAATGTCGGTATTTCACTACAATTTATCAAGCCTAGAGCTAACCTTCTCATCAATTTAGCTTGTATTTTAAATGTCGGTATTTCACTACAATTTATCAAGCCTAGAGCTAACCTTCTCATCAATTTAGCTTGTATTTTAAATGTCGGTATTTCACTACAATTTATCAAGCCTAGAGCTAACCTTCTCATCAATTTAGCTTGTATTTTAAATGTCGGTATTTCACTACAATTTATCAAGCCTAGAGCTAACCTTCTCATCAATTTAGCTTGTATTTTAAATGTCGGTATTTCACTACAATTTATCAAGCCTAGAGCTAACCTTCTCATCAATTTAGCTTGTATTTTAAATGTCGGTATTTCACTACAATTTATCAAGCCTAGAGCTAACCTTCTCATCAATTTAGCTTGTATTTTAAATGTCGGTATTTCACTACAATTTATCAAGCCTAGAGCTAACCTTCTCATCAATTTAGCTTGTATTTTAAATGTCGGTATTTCACTACAATTTATCAAGCCTAGAGCTAACCTTCTCATCAATTTAGCTTGTATTTTAAATGTCGGTATTTCACTACAATTTATCAAGCCTAGAGCTAACCTTCTCATCAATTTAGCTTGTATTTTAAATGTCGGTATTTCACTACAATTTATCAAGCCTAGAGCTAACCTTCTCATCAATTTAGCTTGTATTTTAAATGTCGGTATTTCACTACAATTTATCAAGCCTAGAGCTAACCTTCTCATCAATTTAGCTTGTATTTTAAATGTCGGTATTCCACTACAATTTATCAAGCCTAGAGCTAACCTTCTCATCAATTTAGCTTGTATTTTAAATGTCGGTATTTCACTACAATTTATCAAGCCTAGAGCTAACCTTCTCATCAATTTAGCTTGTATTTTAAATGTCGGTATTTCACTACAATTTATCAAGCCTAGAGCTAACCTTCTCATCAATTTAGCTTGTATTTTAAATGTCGGTATTTCACTACAATTTATCAAGCCTAGAGCTAACCTTCTCATCAATTTAGCTTGTATTTTAAATGTCGGTATTTCACTACAATTTATCAAGCCTAGAGCTAACCTTCTCATCAATTTAGCTTGTATTTTAAATGTCGGTATTTCACTACAATTTATCAAGCCTAGAGCTAACCTTCTCATCAATTTAGCTTGTATTTTAAATGTCGGTATTTCACTACAATTTATCAAGCCTAGAGCTAACCTTCTCATCAATTTAGCTTGTATTTTAAATGTCGGTATTTCACTACAATTTATCAAGCCTAGAGCTAACCTTCTCATCAATTTAGCTTGTATTTTAAATGTCGGTATTTCACTACAATTTATCAAGCCTAGAGCTAACCTTCTCATCAATTTAGCTTGTATTTTAAATGTCGGTATTTCACTACAATTTATCAAGCCTAGAGCTAACCTTCTCATCAATTTAGCTTGTATTTTAAATGTCGGTATTTCACTACAATTTATCAAGCCTAGAGCTAACCTTCTCATCAATTTAGCTTGTATTTTAAATGTCGGTATTTCACTACAATTTATCAAGCCTAGAGCTAACCTTCTCATCAATTTAGCTTGTATTTTAAATGTCGGTATTTCACTACAATTTATCAAGCCTAGAGCTAACCTTCTCATCAATTTAGCTTGTATTTTAAATGTCGGTATTTCACTACAATTTATCAAGCCTAGAGCTAACCTTCTCATCAATTTAGCTTGTATTTTAAATGTCGGTATTTCACTACAATTTATCAAGCCTAGAGCTAACCTTCTCATCAATTTAGCTTGTATTTTAAATGTCGGTATTTCACTACAATTTATCAAGCCTAGAGCTAACCTTCTCATCAATTTAGCTTGTATTTTAAATGTCGGTATTTCACTACAATTTATCAAGCCTAGAGCTAACCTTCTCATCAATTTAGCTTGTATTTTAAATGTCGGTATTTCACTACAATTTATCAAGCCTAGAGCTAACCTTCTCATCAATTTAGCTTGTATTTTAAATGTCGGTATTTCACTACAATTTATCAAGCCTAGAGCTAACCTTCTCATCAATTTAGCTTGTATTTTAAATGTCGGTATTTCACTACAATTTATCAAGCCTAGAGCTAACCTTCTCATCAATTTAGCTTGTATTTTAAATGTCGGTATTTCACTACAATTTATCAAGCCTAGAGCTAACCTTCTCATCAATTTAGCTTGTATTTTAAATGTCGGTATTTCACTACAATTTATCAAGCCTAGAGCTAACCTTCTCATCAATTTAGCTTGTATTTTAAATGTCGGTATTTCACTACAATTTATCAAGCCTAGAGCTAACCTTCTCATCAATTTAGCTTGTATTTTAAATGTCGGTATTTCACTACAATTTATCAAGCCTAGAGCTAACCTTCTCATCAATTTAGCTTGTATTTTAAATGTCGGTATTTCACTACAATTTATCAAGCCTAGAGCTAACCTTCTCATCAATTTAGCTTGTATTTTAAATGTCGGTATTTCACTACAATTTATCAAGCCTAGAGCTAACCTTCTCATCAATTTAGCTTGTATTTTAAATGTCGGTATTTCACTACAATTTATCAAGCCTAGAGCTAACCTTCTCATCAATTTAGCTTGTATTTTAAATGTCGGTATTTCACTACAATTTATCAAGCCTAGAGCTAACCTTCTCATCAATTTAGCTTGTATTTTAAATGTCGGTATTTCACTACAATTTATCAAGCCTAGAGCTAACCTTCTCATCAATTTAGCTTGTATTTTAAATGTCGGTATTTCACTACAATTTATCAAGCCTAGAGCTAACCTTCTCATCAATTTAGCTTGTATTTTAAATGTCGGTATTTCACTACAATTTATCAAGCCTAGAGCTAACCTTCTCATCAATTTAGCTTGTATTTTAAATGTCGGTATTTCACTACAATTTATCAAGCCTAGAGCTAACCTTCTCATCAATTTAGCTTGTATTTTAAATGTCGGTATTTCACTACAATTTATCAAGCCTAGAGCTAACCTTCTCATCAATTTAGCTTGTATTTTAAATGTCGGTATTTCACTACAATTTATCAAGCCTAGAGCTAACCTTCTCATCAATTTAGCTTGTATTTTAAATGTCGGTATTTCACTACAATTTATCAAGCCTAGAGCTAACCTTCTCATCAATTTAGCTTGTATTTTAAATGTCGGTATTTCACTACAATTTATCAAGCCTAGAGCTAACCTTCTCATCAATTTAGCTTGTATTTTAAATGTCGGTATTTCACTACAATTTATCAAGCCTAGAGCTAACCTTCTCATCAATTTAGCTTGTATTTTAAATGTCGGTATTTCACTACAATTTATCAAGCCTAGAGCTAACCTTCTCATCAATTTAGCTTGTATTTTAAATGTCGGTATTTCACTACAATTTATCAAGCCTAGAGCTAACCTTCTCATCAATTTAGCTTGTATTTTAAATGTCGGTATTTCACTACAATTTATCAAGCCTAGAGCTAACCTTCTCATCAATTTAGCTTGTATTTTAAATGTCGGTATTTCACTACAATTTATCAAGCCTAGAGCTAACCTTCTCATCAATTTAGCTTGTATTTTAAATGTCGGTATTTCACTACAATTGATCAAGCCTAGAGCTAACCTTCTCATCAATTTAGCTTGTATTTTAAATGTCGGTATTTCACTACAATTTATCAAGCCTAGAGCTAACCTTCTCATCAATTTAGCTTGTATTTTAAATGTCGGTATTTCACTACAATTTATCAAGCCTAGAGCTAACCTTCTCATCAATTTAGCTTGTATTTTAAATGTCGGTATTTCACTACAATTTATCAAGCCTAGAGCTAACCTTCTCATCAATTTAGCTTGTATTTTAAATGTCGGTATTTCACTACAATTTATCAAGCCTAGAGCTAACCTTCTCATCAATTTAGCTTGTATTTTAAATGTCGGTATTTCACTACAATTTATCAAGCCTAGAGCTAACCTTCTCATCAATTTAGCTTGTATTTTAAATGTCGGTATTTCACTACAATTTATCAAGCCTAGAGCTAACCTTCTCATCAATTTAGCTTGTATTTTAAATGTCGGTATTTCACTACAATTTATCAAGCCTAGAGCTAACCTTCTCATCAATTTAGCTTGTATTTTAAATGTCGGTATTTCACTACAATTTATCAAGCCTAGAGCTAACCTTCTCATCAATTTAGCTTGTATTTTAAATGTCGGTATTTCACTACAATTTATCAAGCCTAGAGCTAACCTTCTCATCAATTTAGCTTGTATTTTAAATGTCGGTATTTCACTACAATTTATCAAGCCTAGAGCTAACCTTCTCATCAATTTAGCTTGTATTTTAAATGTCGGTATTTCACTACAATTTATCAAGCCTAGAGCTAACCTTCTCATCAATTTAGCTTGTATTTTAAATGTCGGTATTTCACTACAATTTATCAAGCCTAGAGCTAACCTTCTCATCAATTTAGCTTGTATTTTAAATGTCGGTATTTCACTACAATTTATCAAGCCTAGAGCTAACCTTCTCATCAATTTAGCTTGTATTTTAAATGTCGGTATTTCACTACAATTTATCAAGCCTAGAGCTAACCTTCTCATCAATTTAGCTTGTATTTTAAATGTCGGTATTTCACTACAATTTATCAAGCCTAGAGCTAACCTTCTCATCAATTTAGCTTGTATTTTAAATGTCGGTATTTCACTACAATTTATCAAGCCTAGAGCTAACCTTCTCATCAATTTAGCTTGTATTTTAAATGTCGGTATTTCACTACAATTTATCAAGCCTAGAGCTAACCTTCTCATCAATTTAGCTTGTATTTTAAATGTCGGTATTTCACTACAATTTATCAAGCCTAGAGCTAACCTTCTCATCAATTTAGCTTGTATTTTAAATGTCGGTATTTCACTACAATTTATCAAGCCTAGAGCTAACCTTCTCATCAATTTAGCTTGTATTTTAAATGTCGGTATTTCACTACAATTTATCAAGCCTAGAGCTAACCTTCTCATCAATTTAGCTTGTATTTTAAATGTCGGTATTTCACTACAATTTATCAAGCCTAGAGCTAACCTTCTCATCAATTTAGCTTGTATTTTAAATGTCGGTATTTCACTACAATTTATCAAGCCTAGAGCTAACCTTCTCATCAATTTAGCTTGTATTTTAAATGTCGGTATTTCACTACAATTTATCAAGCCTAGAGCTAACCTTCTCATCAATTTAGCTTGTATTTTAAATGTCGGTATTCACTACAATTTATCAAGCCTAGAGCTAACCTTCTCATCAATTTAGCTTGTATTTTAAATGTCGGTATTTCACTACAATTTATCAAGCCTAGAGCTAACCTTCTCATCAATTTAGCTTGTATTTTAAATGTCGGTATTTCACTACAATTTATCAAGCCTAGAGCTAACCTTCTCATCAATTTAGCTTGTATTTTAAATGTCGGTATTTCACTACAATTGATCAAGCCTAGAGCTAACCTTCTCATCAATTTAGCTTGTATTTTAAATGTCGGTATTTCACTACAATTGATCAAGCCTAGAGCTAACCTTCTCATCAATTTAGCTTGTATTTTAAATGTCGGTATTTCACTACAATTTATCAAGCCTAGAGCTAACCTTCTCATCAATTTAGCTTGTATTTTAAATGTCGGTATTTCACTACAATTTATCAAGCCTAGAGCTAACCTTCTCATCAATTTAGCTTGTATTTTAAATGTCGGTATTTCACTACAATTTATCAAGCCTAGAGCTAACCTTCTCATCAATTTAGCTTGTATTTTAAATGTCGGTATTTCACTACAATTTATCAAGCCTAGAGCTAACCTTCTCATCAATTTAGCTTGTATTTTAAATGTCGGTATTTCACTACAATTTATCAAGCCTAGAGCTAACCTTCTCATCAATTTAGCTTGTATTTTAAATGTCGGTATTTCACTACAATTTATCAAGCCTAGAGCTAACCTTCTCATCAATTTAGCTTGTATTTTAAATGTCGGTATTTCACTACAATTTATCAAGCCTAGAGCTAACCTTCTCATCAATTTAGCTTGTATTTTAAATGTCGGTATTTCACTACAATTTATCAAGCCTAGAGCTAACCTTCTCATCAATTTAGCTTGTATTTTAAATGTCGGTATTTCACTACAATTGATCAAGCCTAGAGCTAACCTTCTCATCAATTTAGCTTGTATTTTAAATGTCGGTATTTCACTACAATTGATCAAGCCTAGAGCTAACCTTCTCATCAATTTAGCTTGTATTTTAAATGTCGGTATTTCACTACAATTTATCAAGCCTAGAGCTAACCTTCTCATCAATTTAGCTTGTATTTTAAATGTCGGTATTTCACTACAATTTATCAAGCCTAGAGCTAACCTTCTCATCAATTTAGCTTGTATTTTAAATGTCGGTATTTCACTACAATTTATCAAGCCTAGAGCTAACCTTCTCATCAATTTAGCTTGTATTTTAAATGTCGGTATTTCACTACAATTGATCAAGCCTAGAGCTAACCTTCTCATCAATTTAGCTTGTATTTTAAATGTCGGTATTTCACTACAATTTATCAAGCCTAGAGCTAACCTTCTCATCAATTTAGCTTGTATTTTAAATGTCGGTATTTCACTACAATTTATCAAGCCTAGAGCTAACCTTCTCATCAATTTAGCTTGTATTTTAAATGTCGGTATTTCACTACAATTTATCAAGCCTAGAGCTAACCTTCTCATCAATTTAGCTTGTATTTTAAATGTCGGTATTTCACTACAATTTATCAAGCCTAGAGCTAACCTTCTCATCAATTTAGCTTGTATTTTAAATGTCGGTATTTCACTACAATTTATCAAGCCTAGAGCTAACCTTCTCATCAATTTAGCTTGTATTTTAAATGTCGGTATTTCACTACAATTTATCAAGCCTAGAGCTAACCTTCTCATCAATTTAGCTTGTATTTTAAATGTCGGTATTTCACTACAATTTATCAAGCCTAGAGCTAACCTTCTCATCAATTTAGCTTGTATTTAAATGTCGGTATTTCACTACAATTGATCAAGCCTAGAGCTAACCTTCTCATCAATTTAGCTTGTATTTTAAATGTCGGTATTTCACTACAATTTATCAAGCCTAGAGCTAACCTTCTCATCAATTTAGCTTGTATTTTAAATGTCGGTATTTCACTACAATTTATCAAGCCTAGAGCTAACCTTTCATCAATTTAGCTTGTATTTTAAATGTCGGTATTTCACTACAATTTATCAAGCCTAGAGCTAACCTTCTCATCAATTTAGCTTGTATTTTAAAATGTCGGTATTTCACTACAATTTATCAAGCCTAGAGCTAACCTTCTCATCAATTTAGCTTGTATTTTAAATGTCGGTATTTCACTACAATTTATCAAGCCTAGAGCTAACCTTCTCATCAATTTAGCTTGTATTTTAAATGTCGGTATTTCACTACAATTTATCAAGCCTAGAGCTAACCTTCTCATCAATTTAGCTTGTATTTTAAATGTCGGTATTTCACTACAATTTATCAAGCCTAGAGCTAAACCTTCTCATCAATTTAGCTTGTATTTTAAATGTCGGTATTTCACTACAATTTATCAAGCCTAGAGCTAACCTTCTCATCAATTTAGCTTGTATTTTAAATGTCGGTATTTCACTACAATTTATCAAGCCTAGAGCTAACCTTCTCATCAATTTAGCTTGTATTTTAAATGTCGGTATTTCACTACAATTTATCAAGCCTAGAGCTAACCTTCTCATCAATTTAGCTTGTATTTTAAATGTCGGTATTTCACTACAATTTATCAAGCCTAGAGCTAACCTTCTCATCAATTTAGCTTGTATTTTAAATGTCGGTATTTCACTACAATTGTTCAAGCCTAGAGCTAACCTTCTCATCAATTTAGCTTGTATTTTAAATGTCGGTATTTCACTACAATTTATCAAGCCTAGAGCTAACCTTCTCATCAATTTAGCTTGTATTTTAAATGTCGGTATTTCACTACAATTGATCAAGCCTAGAGCTAACCTTCTCATCAATTTAGCTTGTATTTTAAATGTCGGTATTTCACTACAATTTATCAAGCCTAGAGCTAACCTTCTCATCAATTTAGCTTGTATTTTAAATGTCGGTATTTCACTACAATTGATCAAGCCTAGAGCTAACCTTCTCATCAATTTAGCTTGTATTTTAAATGTCGGTATTTCACTACAATTTATCAAGCCTAGAGCTAACCTTCTCATCAATTTAGCTTGTATTTTAAATGTCGGTATTTCACTACAATTGATCAAGCCTAGAGCTAACCTTCTCATCAATTTAGCTTGTATTTTAAATGTCGGTATTTCACTACAATTTATCAAGCCTAGAGCTAACCTTCTCATCAATTTAGCTTGTATTTTAAATGTCGGTATTTCACTACAATTTATCAAGCCTAGAGCTAACCTTCTCATCAATTTAGCTTGTATTTTAAATGTCGGTATTTCACTACAATTTATCAAGCCTAGAGCTAACCTTCTCATCAATTTAGCTTGTATTTTAAATGTCGGTATTTCACTACAATTGATCAAGCCTAGAGCTAACCTTCTCATCAATTTAGCTTGTATTTTAAATGTCGGTATTTCACTACAATTGATCAAGCCTAGAGCTAACCTTCTCATCAATTTAGCTTGTATTTTAAATGTCGGTATTTCACTACAATTGATCAAGCCTAGAGCTAACCTTCTCATCAATTTAGCTTGTATTTTAAATGTCGGTATTTCACTACAATTGATCAAGCCTAGAGCTAACCTTCTCATCAATTTAGCTTGTATTTTAAATGTCGGTATTTCACTACAATTGATCAAGCCTAGAGCTAACCTTCTCATCAATTTAGCTTGTATTTTAAATGTCGGTATTTCACTACAATTGATCAAGCCTAGAGCTAACCTTCTCATCAATTTAGCTTGTATTTTAAATGTCGGTATTTCACTACAATTGATCAAGCTAGAGCTAACCTTCTCATCAATTTAGCTTGTATTTTAAATGTCGGTATTTCACTACAATTGATCAAGCCTAGAGCTAACCTTCTCATCAATTTAGCTTGTATTTAAATGTCGGTATTTCACTACAATTGATCAAGCCTAGAGCTAACCTTCTCATCAATTTAGCTTGTATTTTAAATGTCGGTATTTCACTACAATTTATCAAGCCTAGAGCTAACCTTCTCATCAATTTAGCTTGTATTTTAAATGTCGGTATTTCACTACAATTGATCAAGCCTAGAGCTAACCTTCTCATCAATTTAGCTTGTATTTTAAATGTCGGTATTTCACTACAATTTATCAAGCCTAGAGCTAACCTTCTCATCAATTTAGCTTGTATTTTAAATGTCGGTATTTCACTACAATTTATCAAGCCTAGAGCTAACCTTCTCATCAATTTAGCTTGTATTTTAAATGTCGGTATTTCACTACAATTTATCAAGCCTAGAGCTAACCTTCTCATCAATTTAGCTTGTATTTTAAATGTCGGTATTTCACTACAATTTATCAAGCCTAGAGCTAACCTTCTCATCAATTTAGCTTGTATTTTAAAATGTCGGTATTTCACTACAATTTATCAAGCCTAGAGCTAACCTTCTCATCAATTTAGCTTGTATTTTAAATGTCGGTATTTCACTACAATTTATCAAGCCTAGAGCTAACCTTCTCATCAATTTAGCTTGTATTTTAAATGTCGGTATTTCACTACAATTGATCAAGCCTAGAGCTAACCTTCTCATCAATTTAGCTTGTATTTTAAATGTCGGTATTTCACTACAATTTATCAAGCCTAGAGCTAACCTTCTCATCAATTTAGCTTGTATTTTAAATGTCGGTATTTCACTACAATTTATCAAGCCTAGAGCTAACCTTCTCATCAATTTAGCTTGTATTTTAAATGTCGGTATTTCACTACAATTTATCAAGCCTAGAGCTAACCTTCTCATCAATTTAGCTTGTATTTTAAATGTCGGTATTTCACTACAATTTATCAAGCCTAGAGCTAACCTTCTCATCAATTTAGCTTGTATTTTAAATGTCGGTATTTCACTACAATTTATCAAGCCTAGAGCTAACCTTCTCATCAATTTAGCTTGTATTTTAAATGTCGGTATTTCACTACAATTTATCAAGCCTAGAGCTAACCTTCTCATCAATTTAGCTTGTATTTTAAATGTCGGTATTTCACTACAATTTATCAAGCCTAGAGCTAACCTTCTCATCAATTTAGCTTGTATTTTAAATGTCGGTATTTCACTACAATTTATCAAGCCTAGAGCTAACCTTCTCATCAATTTAGCTTGTATTTTAAATGTCGGTATTTCACTACAATTTATCAAGCCTAGAGCTAACCTTCTCATCAATTTAGCTTGTATTTTAAATGTCGGTATTTCACTACAATTGATCAAGCCTAGAGCTAACCTTCTCATCAATTTAGCTTGTATTTTAAATGTCGGTATTTCACTACAATTTATCAAGCCTAGAGCTAACCTTCTCATCAATTTAGCTTGTATTTTAAATGTCGGTATTTCACTACAATTGATCAAGCCTAGAGCTAACCTTCTCATCAATTTAGCTTGTATTTTAAATGTCGGTATTTCACTACAATTTATCAAGCCTAGAGCTAACCTTCTCATCAATTTAGCTTGTATTTTAAATGTCGGTATTTCACTACAATTTGATCAAGCCTAGAGCTAACCTTCTCATCAATTTAGCTTGTATTTTAAATGTCGGTATTTCACTACAATTGATCAAGCCTAGAGCTAACCTTCTCATCAATTTAGCTTGTATTTTAAATGTCGGTATTTTCACTACAATTGATCAAGCCTAGAGCTAACCTTCTCATCAATTTAGCTTGTATTTTAAATGTCGGTATTTCACTACAATTGATCAAGCCTAGAGCTAACCTTCTCATCAATTTAGCTTGTATTTTAAATGTCGGTATTTCACTACAATTTATCAAGCCTAGAGCTAACCTTCTCATCAATTTAGCTTGTATTTTAAATGTCGGTATTTCACTACAATTTATCAAGCCTAGAGCTAACCTTCTCATCAATTTAGCTTGTATTTTAAATGTCGGTATTTCACTACAATTTATCAAGCCTAGAGCTAACCTTCTCATCAATTTAGCTTGTATTTTAAATGTCGGTATTTCACTACAATTTATCAAGCCTAGAGCTAACCTTCTCATCAATTTAGCTTGTATTTTAAATGTCGTATTTCACTACAATTTGATCAAGCCTAGAGCTAACCTTCTCATCAATTTAGCTTGTATTTTAAATGTCGGTATTTCACTACAATTTATCAAGCCTAGAGCTAACCTTCTCATCAATTTAGCTTGTATTTTAAATGTCGGTATTTCACTACAATTTATCAAGCCTAGAGCTAACCTTCTCATCAATTTAGCTTGTATTTTAAATGTCGGTATTTCACTACAATTTATCAAGCCTAGAGCTAACCTTCTCATCAATTTAGCTTGTATTTTAAATGTCGGTATTTCACTACCTGTACATTGATCAAGCCTAGAGCTAACCTTCTCATCAATTAGCTTATTTTAAATGTCGGTATTTCACTACAATTTATCAAGCCTAGAGCTAACCTTCTCATCAATTTAGCTTGTATTTTAAATGTCGGTATTTAC